>CM053789.1:112766802-113366802 GCA_028749045.1 Cupressus sempervirens | reverse complement strand
AATTAGAGATCAACACAAAGTTATAGTCTAGAAAAATATCTAATAGATATTTAGTATTTCTAACAAGTGGAATAGAGAATAGAGCTTTAATTGATCTCATATATAAATGCAAAGAATAAATCATTGAAAGGAATTGAAAGAAAGGAACTTGAGTAGAAGTGGAATCAATCCAAGATAATCTAAGAGATGGAAGCCATAATTATAGCTTCTTGTAATCCCTTCATGGTGGCTTTGTGATTTCCCTCTAATTATCATCCAGATATATGTAGGACACAAATTAAGTTTGATTATATTATATCTCCCTAGCCAACGTAAAGGTGAAGTCACAATGGACCTTAATATTCAAGTTCTATATTTGTGCTAAATATAGATTCTTAATAGTCAATTTCCACACTTTATAATTGCTCATTAATATTGTCTATTATTATAGTAAATGAAATTATTATTCTCATTTATTCCAACAAATGGAATTCCAACAAAACTATAAATAGTGAGCAAGATTTAGGAATGACATGCTCAGTGTTCTTTTTATTCATGCGTGCATAATAGTTCATGTGCATTGTCCATGTTTCCACATTTGATACCTATTTCATGCTAGTTTTCTATTTTTCAACAAAATTCTCATTTTCTATTTTTCAACAAATTGCCTGCATTTCAGACAAACTAGAGTTAGAGTTGATGCATTTGTGAGAACTCTACACAAGTTGCTTCTGTGTTCATCATGATGTTAACATGGAGCGTGTGTGTTTGTCATAAATGAGTTACTATTCAGTTTTTTTTTCTTTTGCATTGAATATTTATTGTAAGTGTGTTTGTTTAGATGCGTAGGATTACAAACCAAGCATTGAGTGTTGAATCTCGGGTGAGATTCTTTAGGATATTGCAATGCCACATATAAAATCTAGTCATATTCATATTAAACACAGTTTATTTATTTAATTTGAACTTCAAATATTTATATTTGCACCAAGACATACATTGTAGCCCGAGTAGAAGCAATGGAAAGGACAAGAAGTAGGATCCCCTATATTCATTGGCAAAGATGAAGAGCTACAATGATATAACTAAGCTCTTATATGAAACTAATATTTGAAAAGGAATCTCATAGTAAGTTGAAACAAATCTTGTTTGAAATTTACACTCATAGAGTGAGAAAAACTAAGTAATGTTGTTGCATAGGCAGTGGTGTAGTTTCTCCAAACAATGGTTGCAGATGACATAGTTGTAGAAGCATCTACAACCACTTCTGACCCAAGAGAAGATGAGCTCATCTTGTATAATGTGCCTACTGTGTCCATGTCCTCTACTCACTCCCAATATCTATTATCTTTGTTTCCATCACCCACCTGCTTGTAAGTATACAAAAAGATAGAAATTAATGAAGTGTTATTAGTGAAAATTGGGTTAAAGATTTGTGTTTATAGTAGGCTAAGAAGACAAAAAAACACTCTAATGAGGGTTGTGGTTGGCTTTAGACAGGTATTGAGCACAATAGTAATTGTAAGGGCCAGAATGTTTCTAGTCTCTAGCATCTCATCTTCCAATACATCTGAATGTACTTACAAGGCCGATGGATTACCAGGTGGAGCAAGATGTTTCATCAATGCGTTAGAGTTTTAACTATTGGGCTTTAATGTGAACTAATCCTTTTTTGTCAAATTCTTTGTAGACCCTAACTAAAATGAATAGAATGATCTGTCTATGATAACCCTAATGGTAACCAAATGCAAGTTGTTTGAAACCAAAAATTTCAATTGGAAAATAGGTAGCAAGAATTATTAATAAGAAGGAACTAGTGAAATAATTTCCTAAAGCTGAAAATTCCAAACAAAGCCCATGTATTCTATTTGGAGAATGTCTAAAAAACATGTTGATTCATAAAATTAATAACTGCATGATATGCTCAAAATAAAGTTACCATAGTGTAGAATAAGAACTTGTTATTGAATGGAGATGAAGTAGAATTGAGAATAACTTGACTGGTAATCTAGAATAATACTTGATAGTAGCTCCATGTCTTGACCTGTTATAAAAACCATGTATTAGATCAGTACCTGGAATGCATTTATCCCATTGAACCCAACGTGATTTGACTTGAAAGTAGGTATTCAAACAAACTTATGCAGAAATGAAACTTGAAGGAACTCAGATGTGGAATCACCATTCCTCCATTACTTCAAAAAAGGTATAGAGAACTTATACAGATGAAAAACAACTCACCTTATGAACCAACAATGTCTCCAAGAAAATGATAAGGAATGAGTCCTTAAATAAATGCATTCAATCCATTGATCATAATGATGAAATATCTGGAAACCTTAAAAAAATGTGGTTAGAAGAGATAGCAGAACAAGTTGAGAAAAGGAACAAAATGGGAGTCAAAATCATTAGGAGACCATGCATTCAGAGATAGCGCAGTCCTCTAGTACACCCAAACTTTAAACCTAAAGACATTTTTCTCTTGTTATTTTGAAGAGAGAATTAAAATTCTTGAACCTACAAATAATGGAATTTTCCATACAAATCTTTATATTGGGGGAGCTAAAGATCTGAAGGAAAAGTAATCTAGGGTACCTTTGTAGAAGCACCTTGACGAAGATGTGCACAGGTTGCTCTGTTTAGGTCTCCATCTTAGTGATTTTGGAGGCTCTTATCATTACTCATGGAAGAGTCCATCTATTTCAAAGGAAATGGAGGCTTTGAAAGTGCTTTCTTCTGATTTTGCTGAGGCTTTGGAATAATGAGTTGGAGACAAAGAGTTTGAGTCATGGGATCCCGAGATCATGATCTAGATTGAAAGGAAAATATTTCGTTAGAGAAAACATCATGTGATGGCTCAGTTGAAAGGGCATGATTGAGAATAACACATTTTGAGCCCATTCACTGCCATCAATCTATTTTTTGCACTGAATGCTTTAGTAGAATAGATTGGTGCTCTAAAGTATGGTTTGGAGGCGGACCTTAAAGAGTCTTTAAATGTTGGCTTCTTCAGATCTTGCCTCGACGACTTATCAAAATAGATATAAAAAAAGAGACGTAACCTGCACTGAGGTTGCAAGCATGGAACTGTGCCAAAAGGGATCCTAACATGTTTTCAAAAATGGAAACATAAAGAATGTGTATTTTTCCATTCATTGTACATTTTACAAGATCTCCATGCATGCAACAAAGGCCAAGATGAGATGATGTAATAGCTATCATGAGAAGATTTATTGTTGGATGTAGTTCCCCAATATGTTGGTGCTCAAGAGTCATCATGAATCCTATGAAAATAGCCCGTAAGAAGTCACTCAAATAGGTAAAATCTCATCATCATCACTAACACCATCCCACTAGTATGCTTCTCCCTCCTCCACAAACTGCAAATAAACTAGCCACAATCTATAACAACACATACGTTTCATACATAGTCTGCCCTTTGTCTTTGTAGGAAGAATACACCAAAATGAGTAGACCATCGATGAGAGCTTGATCCAAGTGGCTTCCAAAACATTTTTCAGTTCTGTTCTGAAAGCTGAAAGAGGCTGCGATGTTTGTGAAAAATCAACTATTGCAGTCACTAATTATTAATCTGATATCGTAAACAATTATTAAACTACTGAAAATAAATTTCTAGCTAATATTGAAACTTAACACAACTGCAACTTCACTTACTATATATGGAAAGAAATGCGCAACACAATGAACACAATATTTTCAGACAAATTGTTCTTGGAAAAACCCCTAAGGGAAAACCAGTTCTATAGATGAGGAATTATATTAGACTTCAACAAATCAAGAGATACAAAATTCCTTGCCTCTCACTGGCAGAACTTTGACAACCTCCTAATTTCTCCTGCTGATATTCCCCACTGCTATCTCCATGTTAACATTGCACCCTTGCTAACACTGCAAGACAATTTTCTATCACTGCAAAATGCTTCTTCCAAAACTTCATATTCTCCAAATGCTCCCCTGACCTCCTTTTATACTACTCTTGTTGGTAAACCAACGACCGAGATTGATTTACAATTGACAATTGAGATTAAGACAACTCGACAACCAACAATAGAATTGGTTGCAAGGTGTCCAAAAGGGAATCACTAAATTAGTAAATAATAACCATTTACTAATTCTCGGCAAGTGGACAAACAGTTGTCCAAACTACCCATAACTAATGCTGCTAGACATAGATAAAGACGAACAGTTGTCCAAGCTACCCATAAATACTACTGCTATTTTCGGGTCAGAAATAACAGCTGTCCAACTAACAATAATTAACACTCCCTCTTAGCGAGGAAGCTATTCTATAGGACACCTAACTTATCTATGAAGAAGATAAATTTTTCCTTCCCCAATGCCTTAGTCAGAATGTTTGCTACCCGCTCCTCAGTAGGTATGTACTATAGCTAAACAACTCCCCTTTGTACACAATCTTTGATGAAGTGATATCTGATATCTATATGTTTAGACCTATCATGAAACACTGGATTCTCAGACAACTTGATGCAACTCTGATTGTCACAATGAATCACAGTAGTCTCAACCTTCTGATCAAACAAGGCCACTAACAACTTTCGAAGCCATATAGCTTCACATGTCGCCATGCTAGCTACTATGTATTCTGCTTCTGCTGAACTTAGAGCCACAGACTTCTACTTCCTACTGAACCAAGATACAACTCCTGATCCCAAGCTGAAACAACACCTTGAAGTGCTCCTTTTGTCTGTTGTACTTTTTGCCCAATCTGTGTCAGTATAGCCTATCAACCTGATACCTTCACTTCGAACATATATGATCCCATACTTGACTATACCATGCAAGTAACGTAGCACATGCTTAGCCGCTATCCAATGCATTCTCTTTGGTTCAACCATGAACTGACTAAGAGAGTTAACTACAAATGCTATATCTGGCCTAGTGTTGACCAAATACATAAGCGAACCAATCAACTGTCTATATAAAGTGGGATCTACATCTTTCTCCTTAGTTGTATCTACCTTCCTCCAATTCGTGATCATGGGTGTAGACATGGCTTTGCAATCCTACATCCCGAATTTCTTCAAGATTTCAATGCAATATTTCCCTTGACCAAGGAAAATCTCCCCATCTGTTTGCCACACTTCCATGCCTAGAAAGTAATGCATATGTCCTAAATTCTTCATATCGAACTCTTCTGCAAGGTTCCTCTTGCAATCCACTATGAGCCCTAGTGAACCTGTAAGAAATAGGTCGTCCATATAAAGAACAAGAATGAGAATCTCACCCCCAACCATCAAGTAGTAGAGGTTAGCATATGCTTCACTCTTCACAAAGCCCATTTTCTGCAAGTATGTATCAATGTGCTCATACCACACTCTAGGTGCTTGCTTGAGTCCGTACAATGCTTTCTTCAATCTACACACGTGGGTCTCTTTTATATGTGCTACAACGCCCTCTGGTTGTTCTATGTATACCTCCTCCTTCAACTCACCATTAAGGAATGCTGTCTTGACATCCATTTGATGGATTTACCATCCCATCTATGCTGTAAGTGAGATTACAACTCGTATAGAAGTATACCTAGCAACAGGAGCAAATGTCTCCTCATAGTCTATTCCCTCCTTCTGTGAGAACCCCTTTTCCACGAACCTCGCCTTGTATTTCTCAATGCTACCATTTGCACCGTACTTTATCTTATAGATCCAGCATGATCCAACTACAACCCTATCTGTTGGTCTAGGTACTACCTCCCACACATCATTCTGTATTATTGAAGAATATTCCTCAACCATAGCATCTCACCATACCTAATGTTCTGCAGCTTCCTGATAGCTAGAAGGTTCAATATCTACCAACTGACTAACTAATGCCACATAGTCATTGAACTTGGCTGGTTGTCTTCACTATCTAGTACTCTTCCTAGGAGCTCCCACAAACTCTTGAGTATCCCTTTGTGTATCTGGAACCACATGGTTCCTGTTGCCAACTGTAGAGGATGAAATGTCAATCTCTAAGTCTTCTAGATGCATTTCCTATTGCACTTGTTACTCCATACTCTACGAATCTTCACTAACTGAGTCTACACTCATACTGGTAATCGTACTTGAGCTTTGTTACTCTTGTCTTGGTCTTGGAGCTTCTGTTGGCTGCTCACTTTGATCATCTGCTGGCAAATCTCTGGATCTCCTAAATCCCTTGTCCTCCATGAACTTGACATCCCATCTGAAAATAATTCTTTTATTCCCCAGAATGAAAATCTTGTATGCCTTTGAGGTCTTACTGTACCCAACAAAGTACCCCCTCTCTGCAGTCTGATCTAACTTTGTACGTGTATCTCCAGGGATATGGAAATATGCCAAACTCTTGAATATCCTGAAGTGACTAACATCTGGCTTCTTCCCTATGAAAGCCTCCTCTGGTGTCATCTTCCCTAGCACCTTGTGTGGAACTCTATTCTGAATGTAGACTGTTGTATTACATGCCTCTTCCCATAAGTAATGGGGCATGTCCTGGTCATGTAGCATAGCTCTTGCTGCCTCCGATATAGAATGGTTCTTCCTCTCAGCAACTCCATTCTGCTGTGGATTACAAGGAACAATCCATTCTCTCTTGATTCCTTCTCTAGTGCAGAACTCGTGGAAGACATTTCCTTTGTACTCGCCTCCATTGTCTAACCGAAGAACCTTTATCTTCTTTCCTGTCGAGTTCTCCACAAGAGACTTGAACTCTTGGAATCAACTAAAAACCTCATCCTTAGTCTTCAAGAAGTATATCCAGGTCTTTCTAGAGAAATCATCAATAAAAGTAACATAGTACTCATATCCTCTAAGAGATTTCATCGACATTGGTCCATAAACATTTGAATGTACTAGATCAAGAACACCCTTAGATCTGGTGTCACTCCTTGGAAAAGATGCTTTCGTAAACTTCCCCAACACACATCCCTTACATACATCGTCATGCTCTATGCTCACCTCTGGAATACCTGTCACTGTCTCATGAAGCAATCTAAGTGCTCCATGATGAATATGGCCCATCCTCCTATGTCATAGCTCTCCAAGATCTCTAGGATTACTGTTGCTCATAAGTGCCTTAGGAGTATCAAACTGCAATCTATAAAGGCAACCACTCCTAACTCCAATATTTATGGGTGATTTTCAATCCTTGTGCTTAATCAACACATTTGCCCCTCTAAAGAGTACATTATACCCCCTATCCTGAAGAACAGATACAGAAATCAAATTCATAGCTAAGCCTGACACATATAACACATCATGAAGAGGAATTATCTTTCCATTCTCCCTCTGAAACTGAATAGTCCCTTTCCTAACAGGGTTGAGTTTGGACAAGTTTCCCATAGAAATCTGGATGTTGGTGTCCTCCTCCTTGTAGCTAGAGAAGTACTCTCTAACTCCTGTCATATGAAATTATGCCCCACTATCTATATACCAAACACATTGTGAGGTTGAGCTAACCATACAAGCTATGAGTGCAAACTCATCTTGCATTCTACTGGAGAGTTCTTCCGCACTTGCTGAAGCTGCCACCTACTTCTTACCCTTCTTCCTCTCAGGGCAATCACTGACATAGTGGCCAAACTCATGACATCCAAAGCACTTGACTTTAGAAAGGTCCTTGTTCTTTTCACTTTGTGAATTTGATCCTTTACTAGATCCCTTCTTTGCTTTCCCTTTACCCGCTAGGGAAACATTCTCTTGTTCCACCTCATTTTGATGACTCTTGTTGGCCCCATTGACAAGACTTAGTCTAAACTCCTCCTGAGGGAAATTAGTGCATAGTCGATCCCAACTCGGTAAAGTATCTCATCCACTGACAACTTGAACAAAGACACTCCATTGTTTAGTAAACCCATTTAGGGCTATTCTCACTAGCTCATCATCACTAGGGCTATCTCCAATAGCTGATAACTCATCCTTGACAAGTCTGAGCCTGGTGAGGTAACTTGTGACGTCTTCTCCCTGATTCATTCGAGTATTCTTTAGCTTCTCTCTGAGAATCAACTTCCTATTGGTGGTAGCATTCTGGTACAAATTTAGAATGGCGTCCCACATCTTCTTTGCTGTATCTAGCTCTGAGATATGTGGAACAATATGATCCCTAACACCATCAAGGATAATCCTCCTCTCTTTGGCATCGTCCTTTCTATATGCTACAAGTTGTGTTGCATCTGTTGGTACAGGTACAACACTGGTAGCATAATACTTGATACCATTCTCTTCCAACAATAAAGAAATTCTAGCCTTCTAGACACCAAAATTTGAGGCACCATCCAATCTATCCTGATCTCTCAAACCAGCTGAAGCCATCTCAACGGTTTAAAGAAATAATAAATCTAAAGAGATCAAAATTTCTTTCGTAGGGCAAAAATCTTCTACCCTTAACAATGCTCTGATACCATGTGAAAAATCAACTATTGCAGTCATTGATTATTAATCTCCTATCGGTCACGATTATTAAACTACTAAAAAAAATTTCTAGCTAATATTGAAAAATAAGACAACTGCAACTTCACTTATAAAATACGAAAAGAAATGCACAACACGATGAACACAATATTTTTGGACAAATTGTCCCTGGAAAAACCCCTAAGGGAAAACCAGTTTTACAAATGAGGAATTATATTAAACTTCATGTGAGGCCTTGCCCCGACCCTTCGTAGCCTTAGTTGTTATTTTATCATTCTGACACTCACGACTCGAGATGCCGAGACATTATCTGATACTTAGAACATATTATATTATTTCATGTTACTTTCAGATATATTGATTTTTGTCATTTAATGTTTTATGTATATGTATGTTGATGAAATCGGTAAATGTACGATTGATGCTTTGATTTAAGAGATTTTAAATGGTTAAGAATTAAGTACGATGGAAGAAACCCTGATTGATGTATGGTTCAATTTATGTGAATTTTTGATACATATATTTATGTGATTTTATGAGACTACTGATGTGTGCAATGAGTGTGCAGATATTTAGCCGAGAAACCCTATGGAGGAACAAAATTGATCTCTTTGTGCTAATTTTTTGAAACCTTATTGTTCGTAATTCACGTATTGTACTGTGAGATGTATGTATGTAACTTTCTATGTTTTTTTAGTGTCACTTGACACTCGTGAATGGTTTGTACTCCTTAGCATGCTATTAGGGTTAGTTGTTTAACCTTTGGACCTAAGTCGGTTTAAGTTAGTGTCAGTTTGTTAATTGAGTTGTTAATCGAGTTTAGTCATCCCTAATCCAAATTAGTGCTTAATATGCTTTTTAGAGTTGTTAGTTGGTCCTAATTTTATTCTTAGCTTTTGGATGGCTCTAAACCTATTCCTAAGACTTCAAAACATGAAATAATTATACCCAAGGGGTATGGGTATGGGTTGGGGGTCTTTTCCAACCCCTAAGCCCCTTTTGTTGACTTTGGAGATCACTCAAAAAGTCTCATTTTACCTTTGTGTGAAAATTGCAAGTGGTCACCATGAGTTGCCTTACCTCACCTCCTTTTAGTGTCTAACCATAGTGAGGGTAGAGTTAGGAGTTTCTAGAATTGCTAGTGGGTGGGAGAAGTTATTGATCCCCTTTGGTGGTTGAGTTTGAGGCTTATTTAGAGGCCTTTGTTGGACTAGTAGAGGTTGTTACCCAATCTCTACATTTAGAGAAGAGTTCTTGAGGATTGAAGGAAGGAGAAGGAAACTCTACTCAAACTTGTTCATTGCCATTACCTCTTTGTGAAGGTTGGAATTCTCATCTCCCTTGTTCAGATTTCATTCTTGTTTCATGTTTATGCTACCTTGTTGTTGTTTCAATGTTTGTATGTTTGTGGGTATGTTGGGAAGCTTTGGAAACCATGTTATTTTTGGTTGATTTCCTTTCATGTTTATGTTTGAAATTTTAAAAATTTTCTTGCATGGGTGTTTTGGTATTACTCACCCTGGGAGAGGGCAAAAGTGACCAATTTTGGGAAAGATCTGTTTAGTCGAACTCCATCTAGTGTAGAGTCTCTTCTCAGGATGAGAAGAGGGAGAAAGGGTAGTGTGTTATGGGCCCCTACCTGTCAGCACAAACCTTGTATGATTCTGGTATGTTGAAATGGAAGAACGAAAGTTCTTGGTATATAGCCCCGATTGGGCATCTGTTGGTGTTGTGCTTGACTTCTCCTGGTTGGAAGAATCCACCTTTCCCTAGTTTTGATTCATTGTGAATCCTATTGTGTAAACCATGTATGATTATGCATATTTGATTTTCTCTTGGTTATGCTTGGTTGTCACCCGATCAGATATTTGTTTCCTCCATGGTTCTAGAAATGAGTTGCAGAAAAACATTATAAATCCCTTGATTTTGATCATGAAGAAAATTTGATTAAATTGTTGAAAATTTGGGATTGAGATCCTATTGAAAATTGTATTTTAAACTTAGTTGTAATGGAAACAAAGCTGGGTTTTCTTCATGGTTCTTTCCCGGCTGAGCCTTTGAATCAGGTTGGCCAATAAAATTGGTGTTGAGTAAAATTGCTTGTCATATGATTTAATCATAAATTTTAAATTGGATGGATGCATATCAAAATAGGATGGAATTATGATGATATGAGTTTAATTAAGCAAATTTTTCTAGTATTCCTTGTATGATATATGTGAAAAACTATGTTGGGGAAAGGATAATGATTAAGGTTGATTTAGTTTAATCCAAGTTATTTAGAAGATCAAACTAATCAAGTATTATTGTGACAAGATTATTAACACTATGTTTAAATCCATTCAATTCTACTCCCTTGTATAAGTGATGGAAGGATATTGATCAAAGTATGATCTGTGAATGCTCCTACATGAAATTTGGTGTGAATTGAATGAAAAATCTAGTCCTTGGTTAATCTATTTTAGATGTGATAAGAAATTGTATTAAGAATGAAAGTTTAGTTTCTGTGATTATTGGAATTAGATCAATTCTTGCATTGTGGTTTATATGGATAATTGAATCTCTTGATTTATTAATTAGTAAGTAGTCTTCATAGATTTCCCTTATATATATATATATATATATATATATATATATATATATATATATATATATATATATATATATATATATATATATATATATATATATATATATATATATATATATATATATATATATATATATATATATATATATATATATAACCCCCTCCTAGTTAATAATCAACTTCAAAAATATATATATATACATTGCTAAAAAAAAACCATACTTAGAAAAATAAAGCTTCAAAAATTTTCCCCAAGAGCAAAATGCTCTCTGGAATTTGCATGGAAGAAAGAATTAAATGGTTTTGTAGAACAGAGAATATTCCCTTTTGATTCTTTGTTTCAAATTTAATTTCAAAATAAATAATCAATAAAAATGAATATGAATAATTTTAAAAAAATAAAAAATACAAATATCTAATGTTCTAAATATCCTAGATTACCTATAAAACTTTATTGTCTTTATTGCATTATCCTTTCCCTTGCACGTCAGTCTTGTTATGCTTTTTTATAAGGTTTTAGTTTTAAAAAGTTTCTTGGCAAATCAACAATTTGTAGGGGTGACGTCCCCCTGCCCCCCCATGTCCCATCCCATCTTCTTTCCTTAATGGGCGCTTAGCATAGTGGGAAGTTTTTAAAGTTTTTGTAAGTGAATGGTGATGGGAGGGTGATGTCACCTGTTTCCCCCCCATCCCATCTCACCTAATTTCCTTCCTTTTGGTTTAAGCGCTCAGCTTGGCATGGAATTGGTTTTAAAGATTGCATTTTTTTATGCTTGGGAAAAAACTCGCAGGCCAGCTGTGTGGGACAGCGCGCAAGCCTAGGGTGGCTTGGGGTGGAGGAGGGGATAGGACTAACGCAGGATCAGTCCTTGGGCAGCGCACGGGGTTGGGAAGCGTAGAGGTGAGCTGGGATGTGGGGTGGGGAGAGTAGAGTGTAGGGGTAGCTTAGGTGTTAAGGGTTAGTTAGATGTTAGGTTAGTTTAGTTGTAAATTTATTGTTTTATTAATGTTTTTTTTTTATTAAGTTAGAATGTTAAGGGGTTATAATAGGATTAGTTAGATTAGTTTTGTTAAGTTATGTTAGTATTGTAGTTAGTTTAAGATTTTAGTTAGTCATTTCTTGATAGGTAGTTTTTTTAAAGTATTGTAAATATTTATATTTATATTTTAGTAGCTTTAATTTAGTATAGTTTTATTATTTATTTGTCAATGAATTTGGTTAGTTTAATATTAATGGTCATTTTTTTTTATGATCATTTGTTTCTTTTAAAAAAATTATATACATATATATAGTTGAGTTAAAGCATTAAATTCAATTAAATCTTAAAGTTTTGTTTTGATAATTATTAAATAAATTTAGCTATATTTTTGGTTAATTCTTTTTTGAATAGTATTTAATTAATTTAAAGATTAGATTACGTTAGATGTAGTTAGTTTAGTTTTGCAATTAGTTTAGTTGTAAATCAACTTAGAAAGTCATAACGTAATGATTAGTTAAAAGATTTGTTGATTTTAAGATTAATATTAAATTTGTCTTCAAATATATATATTTTGAATATAGTTTAGTGGTTATTATAGTTTTAATTTTATGACAACTGAATTTGGTATTTGATTTGCAATTGTATTAAGATTAGAATGATAAGTGTAGTTGGTTATGAATTAAGTATCATGTTAAATTAATATTAATCTATAGGATCTATCCTCATTTAAAATTGGTGTAACTTTAGTGCTATACTGATATGTTTTTAACTAGTTTAAATGTATTTTTTATTTATATTTAGTTAGTTTTTATTTTATTAAAATTAAAATTAGTAATATTTTGATGGTTCATTAATAGGTTAAAAATAGTTGAAATGTTTTAAGTTAATGTAGGACATGAGTTTATCGATATCAATCTTATAACAAAAGTTTCAAATCTTAAATAATGTAATCGTCCTCATGTTTGTAATCTTAAGATGTAATGTAGAGAACCTGTACTAAAACTTTTATCAATCATATTAAGCTTAGAGCATGTTTAATTATTTATTATTATTCAAAAAACTTTGGAGTGTGTTTTTGCCCTCGCAGTTTGGGCATGACACTTCAGCAAATCAAGAGATACAAAAATTCCTTGCCTCTCACTGGCAGAACTCTGACAACCTCCTAATTTCTCTTGCTGATATTCCCCACTGCTATCCCCACGCTAACACTGCGCCCTTGCTAACACTGCAAGACAATTTTTTATCACCGCAAAATGCTTCTTCCAAAACTTCATATTCTCCAAATGCCCCCCTGACCTCCTTTTATACTACTCCTGTTGGTAAACCAATGGTCGAGATTGATTTACAATCGATGGTTGAGATTAAGACAACTCGACAACCAACAATAGAATTGGTTGCAAGGTTTCCAAAAGGGAATCACTAAATTAGTAAATAATAACCATTTACTAATTCTTGGCAAGTGGACAAATAGCTGTCCAAACTACCCATAACTAATGCTGCTATACATAGATAAAGACAAACAGCGGTCCAAGCTACCCATAAATACTACTACTATTTCTGGGTCAGAAATAACAGCTGTCCAACTAACAATAATTAACAATGTTGAGCATCATGGTGGTGCAGCAAGGAAATGTATAATTCTTCATTTGCACCTAAGATTGGATAGAATAATGGAGTGATCACACCTTCTCATGGAAAATAATGGATTTAGTGACAACCATATCAATTTTTCCTAGATCTCCATAGATATTGAAAGATGCACTATCGATGGCCATGATCTCATCATATTGTCATATCTGGAAATAAGAATCCTTTTAAGATTTTCCCATTATGCAAGTAGTTGAGAGAAGTAAGAAGTCGATAGCTATTATGCTTTGATTCAAGTGCATTTATGATTGTAGAAAGATCATAATGATCATAGAAAGATATGATTGGGAAATTAAATAGACAATTTGAAACTTTACTCTGGTCTTATTTGTCAATGTGAAACAACTTCTGATTACAAGTAATCTCACAATGAAAGCCTATCGGCTAACTAGTTTTTCAATTGAATTTGTTAGGAAGAGAGAGTAGGTCCTTATGGCAATTCAAGTTAGGGTAAATGTCATAATTTACTTTCCTAACAATTGTAGGAGAACGTTGTCTATAGATTCATATTGGTATAAGAAACATGGAAGCCTTGAAATGTTTTGTTTTAGAAAGGAAGTACATGGGGAACTATTTTGTTTTTTTTCTTGTGTAAATTGAAATGATTCACCAATAATTGAATGAAGAGAACATAGTCAATGAGATTGAAATTAATCTAAAATATTTATGATTTTCTTACTATAGATTCATACATCAATAAAAAATAGAAAAATTGATAAATAAATTGAATTCACACTATCTATGTACATAGATTTAATATATGTTTCATAAGATAATTCAAGATAATTTATCACTTTTTTCCAATTAAATAGTGGTGCAAAATTTACTTCCCAATATTTATGTTTCATTAATAAATTTGACAAAAAAGTATTATTTCAAAATGGAAAAAGTTACATTACAAATATTATTTTACAATTATTATAATGTACTAATATAAGCATTTAAAATTAATTGCAAATAATTTAAAAAATAAAAATAAAGTATAGATGTTACAATTCAAATTACTATTAATAATTCTAAATCATATACACTTTACACTCACTACCTCTTTGGAATACCTACAAAGGATGAAGCACATAATGACAAACACATTTGCTAATTCCCATCATTACTACACATAAATACCCATCTTCTCTTAAATGTCTTTTTTGGTTATGAACACTTTTCAAATGTAGTCATACTTTAACATTACAAAGAAATTGAGCTTAAAAAACAAGACAATTTTGATTATTCAACATTTTTATTTTACAAATCAAAATTTAGTGTGATATAATAAGTTGTATGCAAAACCTCTTATAGCAAGTTCCTAACTTTTTGGAACATTAGCTAGTGCATGGAATAAGACAATTAAGATAAAAGCAGTTGCACAATTTTGAAAAATTGTTTTGATGTCTTAGAACTATGGTGGGAGAAGACAATTGGAATCAAACTTTAATGGGGAGGCCATAAATTATGTTGACTAGCCTAAAATGGAAGCAGGGCCTGTTTGGTTGCTAGCATAGCAATTGAAAATTAGAATAGAAAAATGGAATTAGAAGGGAAATGGGGAATGGGAATAGAAAACAGCAACTCCAATCCTGTTTGGTTCACTTAGAATTCGATTGGGAATATGTTAATCCATTGTTTGATGGTACAAAAATGGAATAGGAATAAGGTTAAGTTTTGCATTTTTAAAAATATTTCCTTCAATATTTTTGTTTATTGTTTTAATTTTTAATTTTTAGTTTTGTTTTTTAAATTGGTAAATAGTTGAAGCCTAGATTAATTATTATTATTTATTAGAATTAATTATTATTATATGTTAAGCGAAGGTAGATTTGAACCCAAGACCTCTCACATAAGAGGCTCGCAACCTATTTCAATAACAACTATCTTTTGGAATGGATATATGCTCATTTTAGGGGCAAAATTGGAATATATATGCCTATTCCCTATTCCAATTTGGGGTACAAATAGAAAATACATTTCCTATTCCTATTCAACCAATCGAACGAGCTCTAAACATAGTCTTTTCTAATAAAATAACACATATGTTTGACTATGTTTAGAACCATTTCTAGATAAAATATGTTAAGTCATATATTAGAATCTAAATTAGAAATTTGTATAATTTTAAAACATGGGTTGATGAACATAAATATCTAGCACGACATATTTTAGAACGTTCCACAACTATTGAAGAAACTAAATATTTTGAATTGAAACCTTATGACATGGGGAAGGATCAGCCTTTGAAAGGTGTTGTTCATCACAAGCTAAAATACTAGGGGAAAACTGTTGGACTAGAGTTGACAACTAAGATTTGAAGGCAGAAGTAGTGGAAAATGAGCATTTGGAACGAGGCAACAAACTCTGTCGGAATTAGTTGAAGTTATGAATTGAGAGGTGGAGAGGTAAGTAAGTTATGTGTATTGAATTGTGTGGACCGAAAGAAGTGAGAATTCATATTATACGTTATATATTCTTTTAAGTTTTATATAGGTGGGAATTCAATGTAGTGTGAATGTGTTTATAAATATTGAAAAATAGTTATAGTCTATATTTATTTTCTTTATTTAATTATTGTTTAAAGAATATTAAAATGATTTACCTCTAAGAGAGCATGGTCTCTTTTTAATAAGATTGAAAATTACCTTAAAAAAATTATTTCTTTAATGTAGATTCATATATCAATAAAATATAGAAAAATTCAAAAATAAATTCAAGCCGCACAGAGATCTATATAGATAAATTTAATATATATTATCATAAATTAAGAGATCTATATAGATAAATTTAATATATATTACCATGAATTAAAAAAATAACCAGAAGCAAATAGTGAAAGGGCATAGATCTAATTTCCATTTACATTGATATAGGAATTTTTAAAAAAAATTTAACTTGAAAGAAATTAATCTTGACAAAAAAAAGTCAATTTAGACTATTTAATATTTTTGTCTTAAAATATAATGTTTAAGGTCTAACAAAGTCTTTTAGAATTTTCTATCTGACATAGTTAAAATAAATTAAATCATATTAGAACTAGAATTTAAATTTTAAAGCTGCATACTACCTGACATAGCTTGATGAGCACAAATCCATTAGCATGAACAGTCTCTAGTGATAGGTTGCACAGCTATCCAATAAAAACAACCATTTAAAATATAAACCTTACGACATGAGAAAAAACAGTACTCTAGAAAGATGTTCATCACAAGCAAAAGAACAAGGAGAAAACAGTTGGAAATAATTTGACGGCTAAGATTACCTGACGAATTAGTGGGAAACTAAGAGTATAACGGTAATATTGGGCACAGCGGACGAGGCCGAAAAAACTCTATGAGAATAATGTCAAAGGAAAAATAGAATCGAGAGGTTAGTAAGTTATGTGTATTGAATTGCGTGGAACTTAATAGGTGGGCAGATGAAGATGAGCTATATATGCTTGTTCGTATGTGAAATATGCATATTCTATATTCTATGTCTCTTACAGATTTATATGTGAAACATAGTGGTGAAAATTATATATTTATATTGGATTTATCTAAAAGGATATACAAGTACTTCTATATATTATATTATCAATATGGAACACACAAAAATGATCTTATATAAAGACAATATTGGATGTCATAAATCACATATCACATCTCTCAAACTTTATGATTTGTGATTTTATTATTTTAGGATGGTATCATTTTAATCATTAATAATATCTTAAATCAATACCTCTAATTGTATTGCAATTATGTAAAGTAGATACTATTTTTATCATTTTTAATTTATTATATCAAATACACACACACACATATATATTGATACGGTATAAAAAAAAAAACTTATATTAAAAAATATCTAATTATAAATGTATCAAATAAGTTAATAATAGAATTCTCATAGACATTTCTTTGAATACTTTTTTAAATTTAGTTCATTTTAAAATAATTAATTAACATTAAAAAGTATAGTTCTAACTCATAGAACCTAATTGCCTATATCTATAGATAATGGGGAGCATCTACAAGACACAACATGTAAATTAAGAAGAAAGAAAGACCTTTAATTTCTTGACTGCCTAAAACTGATAAATCAGATTCATTTCTTTAGGTCCCTTTGGTTTGTGGAAGATGACTTTTGCAAAAGTCGGATTTGAAATATTTTGTGTTTGTTTCAAAGTTGGCAAAATGGAATTAGAATTCCAGACTTTTAATTTTGTCTCAAAACCAGGTTTTCAGACGTTCTACTAGCAAGTAGGAATTGAAAATCATTTGAGGAGTGGAAAGACAATAGATTGGACTACTTTTGTAGTCTACAAACAAACGGTTCAAATAAAATCTCAAAAATAGAAATGAAAATTTGCAAAACCTTGACTTTGCTAAATCTAAAATTGTTCTCCAAATGTACAATTCCACAAACCAAAATTAGTCAACTATTTAAATAGGGTCTGTCATAACATACCTCTATTCTGAGAAGTGTGTAGGCTTGAGTCCACAACCATGCCGGAGCTTTTATGATATTAATCTCGTTTAGTAGAGTTACTCTAATTTCTGCCTTTATTAGAGTCCCTCTAATTTCTGTCTATATTTTCTTTCATAAAAAATTAACAAATACTGTAGTATTAAAAAATACCAAAATCATTCTACTTTTATTCTAATTGTAGAAGAAACAATTATAATTTTGTATTCATGAGAATTTGCTGTCAATGTTAAGAAGTTGATGTTAAGGTTCGAGGAACTACAAAAGTACAAGCAATTTGTTGCTACCAGATAACCTACAAATAGCAGCATCCAAGAGAAAATTATGTACAGATAAAAATAGGAAACAAGAATTTAAAGCAGACCCAGCTATTTTGTATAAATTAAAAGAAGTAGAGAGTTTCAAAATAGGGAAGAAAAGTCCCATTGATGGCATTCATCAAATGGCATGAAATCCTGAACCCTTAACTCGCAGAGTACTTCTAAATCGAATGACAAGTGAATATAACTTTGCGGAAACCACGGTTCATGCAGAGAATAACTAGAAAGGTGAGGGAGAGCAAGAAGAACAAAAATAAGATCGCTTCCCTCAAAGCCAACTGATTGCTTATCGTTATGTCAGCAAATACAACTGGAACACTAGCAGGCAACCGAGATTTCCTTCCCATTATCATTTCCATATTCAGAGGAAATGGTGGCTGAGCAGTTGTCTGTGTCAGAGAGCGCAGGGGTTTCGATCCTGTGACCAAAGGAATCAATATAATCTTGTTTGTAAAATAACATTTGAGATCTACATTTAATCACGATTACTATGGCATTTCAAAATCATACTTTTTTTAGTCAATAGAACTGATACAATGCTTGGCAGTTCAACTCTTAAAGGAGGAAAGATTATTAAATGGGGCTAAATATTAAAGATAAGAATAGAAAAGACCTAGATGCCTCTCTCTTTTTTCATAATATATTAAGACCTTCATAGATTTCAGCATTTAAATGAAGCAGAAATAAACCAGGAGCAATATAAAATTTGTGTGAGGAGGGCCGCATACCGTCTGTGTGATCTCCTCCAACGGCAATGCTAGTTCCAGCCGCCATGAGCATTGTCATTCCAATCATTACGGCAAATAAGTATTCAGATTTTCTATCAAATGCCATTTATGTAAATGAAAAAGGTGCAAAATGATACCAGTTTATGATGAATTGATACAATTTTCATAGAATAGAAGATTTTGCAGAAAACCTTCCTCAGAATATTTCTTCCCGCCCCTGGCCACAAAACCCTAATGCCTCTTTCTTGCTTCCGATGTACAGTTTTGAAAGATAATATTATTTGGATAGAAGAATGTGGGATCAAGAGTGGAATAAGACAGTTCTAACGTTTGCAGGTGCGCGCGTGCAGATGAGTGTAGTAGTGGAAAACTAGAAATGAAGCGGAATAGTGGGCACTTTAAACGATGTAACAAACATGTTACCATCATCGGTAAATGGAGAAGGGAGATCTCTTGGTTAGTTTATTCCATCTTGTTTAGGCTGTTCGGGTTACGGGTTTTTCCTTGGCCGTGCTATGTATGATGGTCTATAATTTTAATTTATAGAAGTTTAATTTTTAATTTTTTTATATTAAATCAAGTTTTAATATATTACAAAAATAATATTAGTCAAAAAGGTCTGCACAAACTATAAAGGAGTATTGCATCAAAGTTAGTAATTGTATCTAAGAAAAATGTATTAATCAAAGTATAAAATTTATTAATCAAATGTATTTATATAACTTCGTTTAGAATTTATTTATCAAAATATAAAATAATTGTAATATTATATTGAGGAAAATAATGTTTGTTATTTTTGTGTATTGAAAAGCTTTACTTATCTTACCAATCTTAAAATTAGTGATTAAAAATTATGAATTCACTATCAATATTTTCATCTATTGCTAAGTGACAATTTTAGCCATTAAATAATATGTTTAAAATTTTAAAAAATTATTTTTTCTTGAAACAACAATATTACTAAATAAAGTTAAATATTTTTGTTTCTACCAGTTGCACTTCACACCTTATACATCCAATCTTTAGCACATTAGTGTTATTCATCTTTATATTATCACCATTTAAAGTGTGAATTTCTTACATTATGATTGAATGTGGATTGAGAGAATTTTCATGAATTTAAAATAAATATTATAAGTCCATCTAAAACTAAATTAACTAACAAATACAAATTTAAAAGAAAATTAGAAATGATCATGTAAGCATTGATCTAAAATGATTTTTTTTCAGACTATAATGGTTTCATCTAAATTATAGATACAATATTCATAGAATTGCATCCAATACTTTATGATTGAATTGAAATATTTGTTTTTAAGATCATAATTTTTGTTGGCACTATCCCAAATTTTGTACATTAATCTCTACTGAACTAAAGAAAGTAATTGAATCCCACCTCACTAACAATTTTTTTTTTGAAAGCTTTCTTTACCATCCAAAATGAAAATGGAAACAATCCCAATTAAAAGAGGAAAGGAACAATGTAACCCTCTAGCTTGCGTATTTCAGGAATTTTTAGTCCTTCACATTAGCATTATTTATCTTTATATTATCACCACTTAAAATGTACATTTCTTACATTATGATTGCAATGTGGATTGAGCTAATTTTATTAGAGATGGAGTAGTTGAAATATGATTTCACAATTTTAAAATATTTAATGTAAGACAAAAAAATTTTTGTAAGCTTTAAAATTCTTTACGATCCAAAATGAAAATAGAAAAAATTCTAACTAAAAGAGGAAATGAACAATGTAGCCCTCTAGCTTTAAGTCTTTGATAAAGGTCAATAATCTTAAAATCAACTATCACCCATTAAATTCTGTCAAAGTCACTTCCATTTTCTTTATGCAAGATGTAAGAAACATTTAAAAAGAAAATAATATACATTTTCCATTATATTGAATTTTTTGTTTCTAATGATTTTAATATTCTACAATAATTGAGTTTTTAAGAAATGTAATAGGAAAATCCTAAATGTAATTCTCAACACTACATTTTCAATAATGCACGCAACAACATAGTGGATAACTTCCAATCAATCAAGTGGATATTCCATGAAACTGAAGAGTTAAAAGAACAAGTTGCAAGGGTTGAAAGGAAGGAAAGGAAGGAAAGGGATGATGGGTGTGATAGAATAAATATTCTAAAAACTAGGGATACTGAGATGACTAATAGATTAGATAGGATGGAAAGAACTCTTCATAGTTCTCCTAACCACAACCTCAATATTATTAAAGGCTTAAATGATAATATCAAATAAATGTAAGAAATAATGGACGTTAGCACAAGTGCAAAAGTTGACATAGACAATGAGGAAAATAGGGTTCCTAAAGCAGATGTCAACCCCCTGGATGAAAGTGATAGGGAGGACATTCCATATGACAATCAACTAATGACTAAAGCAAAAAGAGCATCTAAAAGCTAGAGCTAAAGATAGCAAAGATGGTCAAAGAAACGATGCTTGATTTGTTCTCCTATATTTTTTATTTTTTGCCCTTAGTTTTTAGTTTGGTTGCGCTTGCCTGCTCCTTCAGAGACTATTTTTTCTTAGGATTGGTTAGTGGCTTCCTTGGCCTGTTATTTTTTTAACTATTTTTTTTATGCTCTAAAATTCAGTCTTATCTTGTTTGCTATAGATTTCAAGCACCCGTTAAAATCTATTTTACTTAATAAAAAATATTTATGCAACCAATTTCAATACACACATGTATTTTTCCTTCCCTTCACCATTGCAGAACAAAATTTGATTGTTTAAATAGTAAAGACTGAAAGAAAACTATCTAATTCTAAAATATGACCAAAACAAATTATATCAAAGTAGTTTGCTATTCAATAGTTATGCAACAAATTTCAATGGTTATGAAACAAAACGGTGCGATGCAATTGATAACAAACAATTCATTTTTGAATGGCATTCCATTTATATTAATTATATGTGATAAAAAAAATGAAAGGAGAAAAACTTAAGATTTTTTAATTTAAGATTTTCCATCCATGAGTTTCACAATTTTTGGGCATTTCAAGGATTTTCAGTCCTTTACAAATTTTTGATCTTTCATAGATTTAAGGGTTCAACAGTCCATTGACTAAATATACATCAATGAGTGAGACTCCAAATACTAGACAATTGCCTTCTGATAACAATATCATAAAATTAACTTAATTTACTTGAACAAAAATGAGATCCCACAAAAATCCAATTGACCTTCCTTAAAAATTAGATTTGCAAAATATGAAAATTACAATTTTTCCTAATTATACTTCAAATTAAAATAAGATTTAAAAAAATGAAAATTAAAAATTGCTCTAATTAAAATTTAGTATTTGAATTGTGGTGTATAAAATTACCAAACATTTACTTAAGTCATGACTAACCCATTTGACATCGTGTCCTTAATAAATTAGATATTTACACAAAGGAAAAAATTTAATGGAATATTTTGAACTCATAAAACCTTAACAACCAAAACAAAGATAACTAAACAAAATGGTCAATGTGATATATATATATATATATATATATATATATATATATATATATATATATATATATATATATATATATATATATATATATATATATATATATATATATATATATATATATATATATATATATATATATATATATATATATATATATATATATATAATCATTGTATACAATATGTGTCGCATGTTTTTGGTCAGAGAAATTAATGTTTCTAATTTTTACCATTAATTATATCAAAATTTATAATATCTATAGCGCTTGAAGTTGATTTTTTCATTGTAAAAATTTTTTCACAAGAAGTGATAGCTAGTGTCACTAGATTGTAGTAGATTCTTCTTAAGCATTCATTAGAATTTAATCAATATTATGCATATGAAGAAGTAATAATTTGAAAATAAATATTTATTAATATCATATTTATTATAAAAATGCTAGAGATTTAATAATGTTTAACTTATCAACATTATCAAACAACCAATTTTTAAAGCAAACTCGTAAATAATGACTTTCATGTTTTAATGTATTGTCATTTTAATGAACATTTAAACAAAAATTAACAACATTTGTAATCATAACGATAAAAAATATTTATTACTAGCTATATATACCTCTATATATATTACGCCGAGAGTAATCGTTCTCGAGGCGCCTATTTTTATTTAATCCCAAAGTTATTTTAATCGAAGTTGGGATTAATGAAAATAAAAATAGGCGCCTCGAGAACGATTACTCTCGGGGTAATATATATAGAGGTATATATAGCTAGTGGCAGTCGCGGCGCAATAGGAAAAATATTTACTTTTTATTTTTTATTTTGATAAGGTTACTATAAAATTGTTAATTAATTTTTAATTAGAGTTGTATGAAGTTAGTATAAAATTATGCTTCAAAATATTTTTAAAAATTTAATATAAGGAGTTTAATATAGATTAAAAATATATTTTTTATTTTTGGGATATTGTAATGTAAAATCTTATAGTCATACATAGATATATGGTTAGGGACAAAGTTACCATTATAGTTAATGGTAACCTTAGGGATAGAATTAGGGTTAGGGTTAGCATTAGAGTTAGGGTTGGAGTTAGGGTTAGGGTTTGAGTTATGGTTAAGGTTAGGGATAGAGTTATGGTTATGGTTATTGTTATGGTTTAGATTAGAGTTATGTTTATGGTTAAGGTTAGGGTTAATGTTATGGTCATGGTTAAGGTTAGGGTTAGAGTTATGGTTATGGTTATGATTAGGGTTAGTGTTAGGGTTATAGTAAGGCTAACGTTAGAGTTATGCTCATGGTTAAGGCTAGGGTTAGAGTTATGCTTATAGTTAGGGTTAGGGATAGGATTAGAGTCCAATTATGGTAGAGTTAGAATTAGGGTTAGAGTTAGGTGTAGAGTTATCTTTATGGTTAAGGTTAGGGTTAGAGTAATGCTCATGGTTAAGGTTAGGGTTACGGTTAAGGTTTGAGTCAAATATTATTTTAAATTTAATATAAGGAGTTTAATTTAGATAAAAATATATATTTTATTTTTGGGATATTGTAATGTAAAATGTTATAGTCATACGTAGATATATGGTTAGGGACAAAGTTAGGGTAAGGGTTTGAGCTAGGGTTAAGGTTAGGGTTAGGGTTAGATTCTAATTATGGTAGAGTTAGATTTATGGTTAGAGTTAGGGGTAGGGTTAAGGTTAGTGTTAGGATTAGAATTAGGGTTAAGATTAGGATTAGAGTTAGGGTTAGGATTAGGGTTATAGATAGGGTTAGGGTTAGGGTTAGGGTTAGGGTAAGGTTCTAGGTTAGGGTTAGGGCTAGGGTCAAGTTTAGGGTTAGAGTATGAGTTAGGGTTAGAGTTTGAGTTAGGGTTAGGGTTATAGTTTGAGTTAGGGGTAGACAGAGCATTATAATTTGGGTTAGGATTAGGGTTAGGTTTAGGGTTTGAGTTTGAGTTATGGTTAGAGTTAGGGTTAGAGCTAGAGCTAGAGTTAGAGTTAGGGTTAGAATTAGGGTTAGTTTTAGGGTTTGAGTTACCAATAGAGTTAATTTTACAGTTGGGTTAATGTTAGAGTTAGGGTTAGGGTTAGAGTTTTGAGTCAAGGTTAGGGTTAGAGTTAGGGTTAGGGTTAAAACTAAAATCCAATTATGGTAGAGTTAGATTTACAGTTAGAGTTATGGGTAGGGGTAGGGTTACGCTTACAGTTAGGGTTAGAGTTAGATTTAGGGTTAGGGTTAGGGTTAGGGTTAGGGTTAGGTTTATATTTAGAGTTAGGGTTATATATAGAGAGAGTTATATCAATGTTAAGGTTAGGGTAAGGGGATTGAGTCAAGGTTAAGGTTAGAGTTAGGGTTAGGGTTAGGGTTTCAATCAGGATTAAAGTTAGGGTTAGGGTTAGAGTCTAATTATGGTAGAGTTAGATTTACAGAAAGAGTTAGATTTAGGGTTAGAGTTAGGGGTAGGGTTAGGGTTAGGGTTAGGGTTAGAGATAGGGGTAGACAAAGGGTTAGGCTTAGGCTTAGGGTTAGGGTTAGGGTCAAGGTTAGGGTTAGGTTTAGGGTTAGAATATGAGTTATGGTTAGAGTTTGAGGTATAGTTAGGGCTATAGTTTGAGTTAGGGGTAGACAGAGTATTAGAATCCTAGCTACAATTAGGGTTAGGTTTTGGGTTACGGTTATGGTTACGGTTAAGGTTAGAGTTAGGTTTAGGGTTATAGTTATAGTTAGGGTTAAAGTCCAATTATGGTAGAGTTAGATTCAGGGTTACAGTTAGTGGTAGAGATAGGGTTACAATTATAATTAGGGTTAGGGTTAGGGTTAGAGTTAGAGGAAGGGTTGTATTTAGAAGTTTTCTTATGGTCACAGTTATAGTTAGGAAGGGAGTAAGGGTTGGGATTTTAGATTATATTTATTATTATATAAGGTGCCCTATATAATAATATGTATATTCCCACGCTCATGGATAAGGTTAGGGAAAGAAGTAGGACTGTGGTTATTAGTGTTACATTTAGAATTTCATTTAGGAGGGCATTGTGTGCTATTTTTTCCCTCTATTCAACCCATCACTGATGTCTGATCTGAGAGACCTTAAATGGGATAGGTTCTTTGCAGAGGGTTAACATCGCTAAAGTTGGCGGCTAACATTTTGTGTTGGCTCGGTTTCTTCATTGACCACGCTGGATCATTTTTTCTTGGTTGGGTTGATTCATGCTGCGAGATTCGATAACTCTTATTTCTTCGTGAGCTATCTTCCCATCTTCCCAAAAGTGCAAGATGTTGCCATGCATTCCCATTCTAACGTTTCTTTATATGCTAGTGTCTTTGAAACACTCTAAAGCCTAGAATTGCACAAGATGTTGCCATGCATCTCCATTCTGATGCATCGTCATGCTACATTGTTTCTTCAATTCTCTGAAGCCCAAAATTGCATCATGCTACCACGCATTGCCTTTCCAACATTTCCTCACTCCACAATGCTTTCATGAGTCTTTAAGACCCAAAATTGTGCCACATGGAGGGGGTTCACACCTTTTGTGCTATCTGCTTCGTTTGTTGGGAGGAATCTCTTCACTACATCTTAGTCATCCATTGGAAATAAAGCCAATCTTGATCGACGAATGTGACTTAATCCTTCATTGGGAGGATTTTCCTCGTTGCATCTCAGTCATCCTTTTTGAGGGGAGAATCTACATCGATGGTTGTGACTTAATCCTTCATTGGTGAGGATTCACGATGCATCTATGCCGCCTATTTCGAGAGGAAGACCTTCATCGATGACCATCATTCATTTTTGGGGAAACCAAATTCCCCCTTGGGATCAACCTTGCATTTTTTGTGGGAGCTTAAGACATCATGTTATCTCTTTTCATAGTTTTTTGCTAGCGACATGAATGTCTTTCCTCTTCTTTCCATGAGTCTCCATTCTAGCGCCTCCTTAAGCTGCATTGTTTCTGCAATGCTATAAAGCCCAAAATTGCATCATGCTACTACATGTCACCTTTATGACATTTCCTCACTCTGTAGTGCTTTCGCAAGGCTCCAAGACCTAGAATTGTGCCATGTAGCGGGGGTCCCCACCTTTCGTGCTATGGTTACAATTTAGATTTTAGGGTTATGGTTAGAATCAAGGTCAATTCTAGAGTTTATAGAATATTTAGAGTTAAGATTAGGGATTAAATATACATGAGGGTTAGCATTGGGTTGTATGATAATTATAGTTAGGATTATAGTTAGATATATCATTTAGATTAGGTTTTAGTCAGGGTTTAATTAGACTTAAGATTAGGGTGAGGATCAAGGTGAAGTCTATATTAGGGTTCATATCATGGTAGGATTGAAACTAATGTTAGGGTTAACATTGAAATTATGATTAGGGGTAAGGTGAAGATTTATATTTGGTCATGATTGTGGTTTGTGCTAGGATTAGGGTCTAAGCTATGATTAATTTTATGATTGTACCTTTAGGGTTAGGGTTTTGTTTAAGTTTATGATTATGGTTACAACTATGGTTTATGGTTCAAGTTTAAAGTTGGGAATGTGATTAGGATCAGGGATTAGTAAATTTTTTAAGAGTTCGGTTATAGGTTTACACCATGGTTAGGACCTTGGGACTGGATTTAGAGTTTAATATCATGGTTATCCATATAGGTAGGTTTAGGATTTTGATCAATATTTTGGAGTTTTTTTTTACATTATGGTTAAGGGTTAGATTTTAGGGTTAGGACTATAACCAATATTAGTGTGTAGGTTTTTAGT
The DNA here is from genome assembly GCA_028749045.1 of Cupressus sempervirens. Classification (NCBI taxonomy): domain Eukaryota; kingdom Viridiplantae; phylum Streptophyta; class Pinopsida; order Cupressales; family Cupressaceae; genus Cupressus; species Cupressus sempervirens. Next base: position 113,339,456 of record CM053789.1, on the reverse strand, counting down.
TTAGATTATGGTTTGGATTGAGATTTCCGTTATATCAATAGGGATATGTTTTAGTGCTATAATTATAGTTTAATGTTGGATTATAGTTATATTGTACATCATTGTTGGGGCTAGGGCTAAGGTAGGGGTTGTTGTTAGGGTTAACTAAGGATGACAATTAGGATGGTTTATCTTTTCAAGTAGAAAAAAAAACTCATATTGATTCAAAAACAAAGAAATTATACTTCAAAAATATTTTTCTATGTCATAATAGATTCATTTATTTTAATTATTGTATTAGTTAATTAGTTGTTTGATGTTTCAAAGTAAACATGGCTTATTTTATTTAAATTTAAATAATATTATTGTTTTGAATTGAATTTAGCTTAATTGTTAATGATCATATTTATATTTCTAATATTAACTCCAATTTGATCAAAGACCAAATTTATTTTTGGTATTTTTGTAAACGAACTTGCTTAACACTTCCCTATTTCAAAGTTAATAAAATATCATTTCTATTGTCTTAGATTTGAGAGTAAGTATATTAAATAAGTAATAATAAATGAACATTATGATTAATATATTTCTAAAATAAAAATATATTACTTAAAAACTTGTTTACTTTAAATGAATAAAGTACTCATTTACTTGTAAATTTTAAAAATAGAAATTAATCTACATATATATAAAATATTTATTCTTTTTCCTATTTGCATACAAATTAATTAAAATCTAAACTTTAAACTACATAAATATTTTTAAAAAATATATCCATCAATAAATAGTTTAGAATAAAGTAAAATCTAAAAATTAGACACATATAGAATCTTTTTAATTTCTATATACATGTTTTTCTAATTTATTTATACAAACATGCAACTGATATTTCTATTATCCATTTTTTTCCATTCTAAAAAAATCTAGATGTAAATAGAATTTTTTTAGATGCATGCAATCTTTCTAATTTTTTCTAAATACATATATCAACATTTCTATTTTATATTTTGTTTTTACATTATGGTTATTTCAATCAAAATATGTAGATGTAAATAGAATTCTTTTCAAAAAAAATTATTTAAATTTAAATAACATTATTGTTTTGAATTGAATTTAGCTTAATTGTTAATGATCATATTTATATTTCTAATATTAACTCCAATTTGATCAAAGACCAAATATATTTTTGGTATTTTTGTAAACGAACTTGCTTAACACTTCCCTATTTCAAAGTTAATAAAATATCATTTCTATTGTCTTAGATTTGAGAGTAAGTATATTAAATAAGTAATAATAAATGAACATTATGATTAATATATTTCTAAAATAAAAATATATTACTTAAAAACTTGTTTACTTTAAATGAATAAAGTACTCATTTACTTGTAAATTTTAAAAATAGAAATTAATCTACATATATATAAAATATTTATTCTTTTTCCTATTTGCATACAAATTAATTAAAATCTAAACTTTAAACTACATAAATATTTTTAAAATATATATCCATCAATAATTAGTTTAGAATAAAGTAAAATCTAAAAATTAGACACATATAGAATCTTTTTAATTTCTAGATACATGTTTTTCTAATTTATTTCTACAAACATGCAACTGATATTTCTATTATCCATTTTTTTCCATTCTAAAAAAATCTAGATGTAAATAGAATTTTTTTAGATGCATGCAATCTTTCTAATTTTTTCTACATACATATATTAACATTTCTATTTTATATTTTGTTTTTACATTATGGTTATTTCAATCAAAATATCTAGATGTAAATAGAATTCTTTTCAAAAAATCTAGATGTATATAGAATTCTTTTAATGTTTTACATACATAAAATCTTTCTAATTTTTTTCTACATACATAAAAGAATAATTTCTATTTTCTATTTTTTATTTTCTATTTCTAAAAAAAAGCTATCATAAAGATTGATAAAAAAATTGATTGCATATGCATTCTTTATTTTGTGCACTAAATGCACAAAATAAATTGTATAGATTAAAACTTCCCGTGCTGGGCACGAGAATATACAATAGAAATATCAGTTACCAAGAATAGTCGGCCATAAGCAATCAAATCTTAAACTCTGCAAAATTTCTTGCAAGCAATCTTTGTTCTATCTTCGGCTGAAAAGGAAAAAAAGAATTTCAGATCTGAGATTGTTTAGATTGCCCTATTCGATTCAAAAAGCCATGGAAGTCACCGCAATTACATCTCCAAGAGGCCTAATGTGCCTTGATTCAGTACCCACATGCTTATCTCCATGAAAAACTCTGCACAGGTCCTCCAGTGGCCTCAATTTCGGTCATATGAATAGAATTCTAAATCTAAATGAAATTAATTAAAATTGAAATATAAATCAAAGTAGAATATTATAACTAATTTTGAATTTCAATTTACTTCTACATCTAAATCTAAATGAAAATGTAAATAAAAAATAGAAATCTCACCTGCAAAAATGTTACTCCAAAACTTCAATTTACTCATATTCAAAAACTCCAATCTAATCCTCCAATAACCTCCACCTCTTCCTTCCTGCAAAACCATAAAATGAAAATGAAATGAGGAGCCTTGGTTTTATAACTTCTGAGAGGCTCCTCATATCCCCCAACAGACGTCTCTTCACATTCCACGAATTTGTTTCAAATTCCCCCACTCCCCGCAAAAAAAAAGCATGAATGTGCATGCAAAATTATATTTAACAAAAAAAATGTCATATTGAAATTATTTCGCCCCTATTTTTTCGGGCCCTATTTTTTCGGGTTCTACTTTTTCGGGCCCTACTTTTTCGAGCTTATTATTTCGGCCTCCATTTGGCTTCCTATTATTTCGGCCAGCTATTATTTCGGGAATTCTTTTTTAATATTTAATTTGGAAGTTTGTAACTGCTCCCAATTCTTTTTTATTGACAGGAATCTTGGCATATTCTCGTGCTGGGCATTTGTGTTGCCATTGTATAGAACGCCTCTCGGCGTAATAAATTAATAATTTTTTATTTCCGCAATTAATTTGTAAGTTTTTATAGAAAAAAATGCTTGCTAACTTCTACAATTGTCATGAGAACATTTGAAAGCATCTTAGTTATCATTTTCACTCATAAACAAACATTCTAACGGTCATCTTCATAAACAAACATTCTAACGGTCATCTTCACTCTTTGTTGAACTAATTTTATTCTCCCAGTTGAAAGTTAGTCGCATTGACAAAAGCGCCATGGACGAATGGCGTAGCCTGAATCTTCTACCAAAACAATATTATTAGTCCCTGCCATATAAGGCGGGGACTAAAGATTTCAAGTCTCTCTTTTCTAATAGTCCCTACTTCGGTAATCGTGAAAAGTGCACAAAACATGGTATATCCTATGGTTGGCAGATTAATTTCTATTAAACAGAATTTCCCATTCTATAATTCTCTATTTCTATTGACTCAGCTGATTTATCCCGGTGATCTTTTTAATTTCCTCCTCAAAAAAAAATTCAGCAGGAAATTATGCTTGGGGAGTAGTGGCAAGTAATAGCTTAGTATGACTTACATGTACACACATTTACCAAAGGTGGATGATATTACAAACCAGAACCAACTTATTCTTATGAGAATTGATAGAATAGTAATATAAAATATGAGTATTTGAGTAACAAAAACTTGCCTTTGCTATGACAGGTCACGGAACTGGTTGAATAGCTAAATGAGAATTCTAGGAAGGAAAAAAAAATCATCACAATGATGATTTCGATGTTGGATTATTCAAAAATATCTCCAGTGATGGTGCCAAGCTTATTTTCATGGCTCACTATAATGTTTTCTTATATTTTATGCTCTGTTGTACTCCAGAGCATAGGCATGTGCTATCTTAAAAGTGTGAACTATTTCAATTTTCATAATTGCTAACTTTCATGACTTTGTACAATAATATCTGGAACCATATCTTGCAATACACATTTAGACATGGTCATATACATAGCCAAGACATGGCTAATGGGCAGAGAAACAACCAAACTTCTCTCGTCAAAGTATGGTACTTACATAAAGCACCAAAAAAAAAACTTTTATTTATTACTTATTTATCTCTCAGTTGCTTCTTTGAGCTATGCTGATCTCTGATTTATTATTAATATTGCTTCAACAAATATAACACATTTATACATTTATATTCTTATGATATAAGTGTTATCATCTAATGTTATTATATTTTATTGATACTCCTCACAATATTGTTAAGCATGCAAAAAAATAGGATAGATTCACAAATATTGTAATTGATACTTGGTATGCAATTGTAATACAAATGAAATATCTGTCTCAATGATTCTTGGCAGAGCCATCATGAATGAATTTTTTTTCCCAACAACACTTGAAGGTCGAGGTGTGGATTCTTAAATGGAAAGTTTTCTTTTAAAACTCTATTTTATGTTAAAACTCGAGGAATATTGGTACTCAACAATCTATTACTAGATAAACAATTTCGAAGATTGGCTTTGACAAGCGTGGCCAAAAAATGCTCAAAAGACTTCTCCTCACTTAAGTAGCACTACAACAGAGAATTAAATCTCACAATACATTAGAACATCGCCTTATATCTCATCTTTTATGTGAAACTTTCTATGCATAGTTAATTTTATTTGCAAATAGTATTGTAACTATATGTGATCATCCGGTTAAAGGTTTCTTGGGGAGAGATCATTATCAAGAATTGGGAGAAATGCAGTTCATTTCAGCATGTCACCATTGTTGGAATGAGTAATTTCTCTCTTAAATGAATCTTAAAAGCGTAATAGAGAGGATTCTAGAAATTCCTTGATGGGAAAATAGGGTTAGGTAAAGTTCTAGAAGTCATAGATAATTCTAGAAAAGTGTATTTGTGTTTTGTCAGCTAAATGTTTCCAAAAATGATCTAAGACAAAATATATTACTGTCGCAACAGATTGAGTATTTTTTAGTTTTAGTTTGTTTTGTTTATCCACCTTCCACAAGGTGTATTCTTGGGTTTCTACAATTTGTATTAGAGTTGTTCTGGATTTCTACAATTGGTATTAGAGCTATGACAAAAAGTCCTGTCACCATTTGTGACAGATGAATTAGAGTCAAGTTAATTTGGAGCCATCATATCATTATTTTTTTGATAGAAGTAGCTAATCATTGGATAGCTAAAGAAGGAAGGAATTAGTTTGTCACCATTTGTGACAGCAAAGATAATTTTTTTTTACACAACAAGGTTATTTGGAGAACCCTATCACCATTTGTGACAAATGAAGCTATCAAGGGGAAGACATGAATTTAATCAAGGTTATTAGTGAATCCTATCACCAACATTTGTGATAGATGAGGCAAGATATTTTTGGAAATTAAAGGCTACAGCCTTGGAAGACATTGTTCATCAAGAAACTAATGGATATGAAGCATTTTGGCATTAGGCAAAAGAAAGGATTTGGATTCATATGCAACAACATTTGAGGTTGAAATTAGGAGGGAGCGTTGGAATGAGTAATTTCTCCCTCAAATGAATTGTAAAAGCATAATAGAGAGGATTCTAGAAATTCCTCGATGGACAAATAGGATTAGGTAAAGTTCTGGAAGTCATATATAATTCTAGAAAACTTTATTTTTGTTTTGCCAGCTAATTTAGATGTTTTCAAAAATGATTTAAGACCTCTATAAATAGAGGCATCATGTAATGTAATTGATATGGACAAAATGGTTATTGAAATATATTACTGTCGCAGCAGATTAAGTATTCTTCAGTTTTAGTTTATTTTGTCCATCCACTTTAAAGAAGGTGTATTCTTGGGTTTCTACAATTTGTATCAGAGTTGTTATGGGTTTCTACAACCATGACTCTATAGTCTTGGCATGCCTAGACTTTTAAAGGATATCACCTTTTTTGTTAACTCATTTTTTGCTTCTACTATGGAAACAAACATGTTATGCCAAACTTTGTTTTGTCTTGTTTGATTGGTATAAAACTTTTGAATTTGTTATAGTTAGGTGCTACCATTTCTATTCACTTTGGGGCTATGGTTTCCATCAATTATATAGCCATAGAGAAATAGAATAGGCACGGTCACTTTGTTATGTTATCTATGTTACAATGCCTGAATAAATCTTCTAGATAAGAAGATTGTTGAAACCATGAGAATAAGACATCTTTTTCTTTGTGTTGTGATATTGCTATTAGGATTTAATTGTGTAGTTTCTGAGTTGAACTCATGACCCATATTTCATGAGTAGTAATTCAACATGAATCCATCTATTCTCATGGAATAGTTAGTACTCATTGAATGTAGGTGATGCTCACAGAGGCATATCATCCATGCCAGTACTATTCCAATGTTTTTCTTCTATGGTTAAACCCACTTTTCTTGCAATCACTACTCATGAAATATGTGTCAATGAGTTTGACTAAAAAACTACATAATTAAATCTTGATAGTAATATTATAATTTGACTTGCTGTAGAAATTCTCTCCTACTTGTAATGAGCATTGACTTTATTCATTTACATTTATTCATTATTCAGGATTTCTTGTATCACAATCATTAGTTGTCTACTAGTAGTTTGTTTGTTGTTCTCTTGCATTTGGATTCTTTATGGACATTGGATTTTAATTTTTTAAAGCTTGGCCAAGTTATTCAAACTTCCTTCTGGCTTGGCTTCAGTTTGAAAACTACTGAAAAGGTCAAACACTGTACCAGAAGTGTATGCAATGGCATCATCTACTATGAGTTTCAAAAGATTGAAGTTAAGCGAAATGTTAGGATAATGCTCATTTTCTTCATTCCACACATAACCCTATTTCCTTCTTTTTTCAACAACAAAAACACATAAATATTTCATCCTAGCGGCAGTCATTTGCTGCTTTTTTAAAGTAAACAATCAGATCCTCTTCATTTCATGCTTGCAATCATAGCAATTTCAAAAAAGTAAAATAAAATTTTTAATGGAGTGGTCAGCCCTGTTAATCCAGGATAAATCTCATGAATGAAGAGTGGGAAGTGAATCCCTGGTGCAATAGATCCCTTTATTTCAGCATTGATGTTACTGCCACTGCCAAATCTTATACGGCTGATGCCAAATTGAAATTTTAGGAAAGGACTATTGTTGGACTGTTGTTGGTAATCTCCTACACTCGCCATCTGTCATTGCTCTTCCAATTTCCACCTTTTGCATGTCTAGACAGAAATCCTGCAACTACTAACTTATCTGGAACTGACACAAGAGAAGAGTTACTTTTGGATACCACACTCATGTCAACACCCAAAATCAGAACAAGTTTATGTGCTACATAGTCTTCTATGGTCTATATATCTTAGTTCCACTTATAAAAATAAAAAGTTCCTACCAAAATTGATTCTCTGACTATCTACCACTCATTCTCGTCCGAGAATGCATTGACTTTAATTCAGGGAAATGTTCTTAGTGCAGTAAAATATTTTGTACATCTGGTGCTCAGACACCTTTCCTTGACAGTAGGGATTGTGACACCTACCTATGATAGGGTCCTCTGCAATAAGGGACACCACAAAAGGATCAACCACCACGTGCTCTCAGGAGAGGCAGATGACTGTCACAAAACTAATAAACAAGATGAGGGCACCAAAATCTAGCCGATACATTTCTAAAAAATAAAATTTTAAAAATAAAGACCAAGGAAAATACGTTTGGTAAGGGATATAAGAAAACAGATGGAATTTAACACCAAACCATTCCATTATAATCTTCTACAGAGAATTTAGCCTAAGGTACCAAATCCAAGTGGAAGGCTAAAATCAAAGCCTCTGGTTAATATCCTGATTCACCAAAACATGTTCTGTGCGACTTCATAGTGTGAATAAATCTTATCTCTGAACAAATAGGATCATTAAAGGTCGAAGTTCATCCAGAATTCCAGAAAACTTCCAGTTCACAAAATAGCCTTTTGTAAGGCTTTTAGTAACTACTAAAGAGTGACCTCGATGATAGAGATTTTTAACAGATCAAAGATGAAGCCGATGAAGCATGTCTCCCTCTCAAGCTTATTATACATATTAGCTCGAGGTGCCAAAAACCCTTCCATTAAAAACTTAAAATGACCCAAAGATTCTTGAATCAATTTCTCACCCAGATTATTGCATAATACCTAATCAATATTTAACTGCTAGAATCCTTTTAGTGGAGAGGATTTTTTGCATCCATTTCTGATCTACCATAGGACTGAAACCTCGTAAATTATTCTAGACTATTTTAAAATTGTTATTTACATTGCTAAAAACAATTTAGGCATAGTTTTAAAGTTATTTATGTTTTACACTTCTAAAATATTCGTTGTTTTTTTACAACTCTTACTATTCTGTTAGAATTGGTGCATGCTTGGTCATCACACTGTACTGTGTAGCATTGTCTTCTCACTGGCTCATTTTTTTTTACTGATATTGAATTTGGGTAATTTTGATGTGGATTGCAAATAATTTTAGATATACGTGTTCCACACACGCTTGCAAAATGTGGAGCTCTGTAGAACTGTTAATTTTTACACTATTAGAAGCAATTTATTTCCTCAATAGAATATTCCAGATGTTCTTTTTCAATCTCATGTCATCTGCTTGCCCCTGTCTCAATTACGTTTTAGTGCTTGTATACAGATGTACAACAAGATTGGCATAAATTGTACAGATGTGTATATGCAGTAAATTTGACCATAAGTTTTGGTTACATTTTTAAGATCATGGCAATGGTGTATTTTTTTTTTAGTAGTTAGCTGACTATAGGATCTTAATTGAAAGCATTTAATATTTATTGATCTTGTCTATTTGGAATATTTGCTCATTTATGTTTATTGTTCACAGTGTTTCTCTGTTTCCTATTCTTTCCACAATATTTTCTGATAGATATTTATTTTTTATCAAGTTTGTAGCCTCATGTTTACAGGTCAACGATACCTTCAAAAATATTCTAGAGGAGTTCCTCTTAACAATGGTCTTTGTTGTTTTGTGTCTAATTATTTTGGGATTCAGTTATACAAAACTAAAATATTTTTTCTCTTGTTCATTTTAAGAAACATATAGAGGTGCTTTGATGCTTTTCTTTACATTTTTTTTTCCTCTTGACAATTGGTTTCTACAATAATCCTAAGTACAAGTTTCAGGATTATCAGAACAATGTTTCCATTGTCCTCAAACTATTATGGGCTATTCCTTGTTTTAATTGAGTAGTAAAACATGTTTTCCTTTTTGTTGTTTGATTCATCTGTTTAGTTTCAGTACTATGATTTTATACCACGCTAGTGTGAGTAAGTCCATTGGGTAGCATATATAATTCTGAATTCTCGTGTATTTGATATCTTATTCTTTAGGTGTGTGGATTGTTGTAGCTCCAGATTCCACTAAAATATGATTATTGTTAAAGTAGTTGGTATGTATTTTTCACATTCTATTGGATAGATGTGCAAGGCTAGACATTTTGGGCCACACTAAGGGATTTCTAATCAGTAAGAGGAAAAAATAGAAGTGGACTAAAAATTACAATTAAGGAATTCTCTAGGAATTCTCATGTCTTTGATCTTGTTCTTAAGTGTGGGCATGACTTTGGCCCAATGTTCGGCCAAAGTAATTTTTAAACCTAAACATGATGATTATTAAAGTAGTTGGTATGAGATCTCCACATTCTATAGGGTAGATACATAAGCTTCTAGTTCAAGCAAAATTGTTTCCCATACTCTTTAGCTAGAGTTCAACAGTTACTCACCAAAGTCAAGATAGAGCCAACCTAAACACTTTGAGCACCTTGAGACAAATATTATACTTCAATTTTTTATTTTTTCTTCAATTTTTTTTTATTTTTTTCATTTAACTTTTCATATTCATAAATGCACTCATAATTTTACTCCCATTCTTACACTTTGTTATGCAAATGATCTCTAGTTTTGATGATTTTGTATACCTTCTAAACTCTATTCATGAATTGGGAAAGCATGATTGACCTCAAACTTCTTGAATGCTTATTTGTATACCTTCTACTAAAGGTTGGCTAAACTCTATTAATGGATTATCAAAACATGATTGGTCACTGACTTCCTAATGTCTAACCTCCTTCATTCTACATTTTTTTGAAGATTGGGTAAACTCTATTCATGCATAAAAAATGTATGATCAATTTGGACTTCTTCAATATTTAGCCTCCTTCATTCTAGATTCTAGGCCTTTACATACTCTACATAGGTGCTTTTAAAAAAATTCCCCAACCCCACCAAGTCAACAATTTCTCCTCCACCCCTACCAAAGGTAAGGACTCTAGGTGCACACAGCTCTTGTTATTATTTGTTTTGATTAGAAGCAAGAAAGGAGAAATGTCTAAAAAGGAAACTAATATACATAATCACAAGCTCTTTGAATAATGAAATTCCAGATTTGGTTAATGACAAAGAATGTCATGTTTGACAGTTTGTCTATTATCATGTTCTAAAAAGCATGCATGTTGAAAGGTGGTACACATGCTAGAAACTTTATTAATATTGGTTGATAGGTTGGTGATAGGGTGTTTGGTTTCTAGCTTTATATTTGAAGTTGCTCAATGTTTTCTATGTATTTCAATTTAGAATAATCAAATCAATTTAAGTTAAGTCTGTATAAGAGAGTCACTATTGCTACAGTAAGTCAAATGGGTTCCTTTCACCTATCTGCATGTTAGTTAGTACTAAGAGAGTCCAATAGATATCAATATGAGTTAAGTGGAATAGTCAATCCTAAAGGTGCATAAACCCCTTGACGTAGACTTAGTTGAGTGATTTATTTCCTCCTAAGTTTTCGAAGGTTAGGCTCTGCATCATGTTAGGTATAGGTAGTGTCTTGAATTCCTTAGTGAATACAAATTTGACATTGAGTATATTAAAGGTAAGGAGAACAGGGTAGTGGATGAACTTAATCACAGAAGGCATATCATTTTTATTGTTACATCTCAAACTTGTATGAGAGAGTATTTTATTAAGTACCTTCTTGGAGATACCCATTATGAATGGGTGAAGTCATTTTTGGACACTGATGCTTATGATTCACAAATTGATGATTACTCTTTTGATGATGATGGTCTGCTTAAGAACCAAAACATGATATATGTTCTTGAGGAGATACATTGCACTCCATTTTTAGGGCACGCAGAGGTAAACAAGATGATGGATGCTTTGAGACCATTATACTTTTGCTTAGGACTCAAATGGGATGTGATAGAATATGTTGCCTAGTGTTTGGAATGTTAAGGTGTCAAGGTTGAGCATGTCCATCCACCATGACTTTTGTACCCACGTGAGATTTTTAGTATAAATGGAAAGTCATCAGTATAGGCATTGTATAGGGTTTACCCATGACTCCATTCAAGCATGATGTCATCTTGGTTGTAGTCAATAATTTGAGAAAAGTTGTCCACTTCATTCTTGATAGTTTGAAGAATGCATCTCTAGTTTTGGTAAGAAATTTTTTCTAAGAGATATTTTGACTACATGGTATTCTAGAAACCATCATCTCTATGAGGGAAACCTGAATGACTTCATGTTTTTGGACAACCTTGAACTCTACTTTGGGTACTCACCTACATTTTAGCACGACATATCACCCCAAGACCGATGGGTAGACTGAAAGGGTAAACTAGGTGCTCTAGGATTTGTTGTGTATGTATTACATGGATCAATAGTACAAATGGGAAGAGTATCTTCCATTACTGGAGTTTTTGTATAACAAATCCTACCATTCTTCTTTGCATATAGCTCTATTTGAGGGCCTTACGGATGCAAGTGTCAGACTCCTATTAGTTGGCATAGAGGGGAGAACAAGATTATTGTTGGCCTTGAGATGTTAAAATAGATAGAAGAGTAGATGCTTGTAATGCGTGGTTGGCTAAAGGAGGCAGCAGACTGTTAGAAGAGTTATGCTAACAAGAAATGCACTTTTTGACAATTCCAACCTGGGGATAAGGTGTTGTTGAGAGTGAGACCACAGAAGGGTTCAATCTTATTTGGCAAGAGATCCAAGATTGCACTAATATTTGTTGGCCCCTTTTAGGTGTTAGATGTTATCAACCTAGTTGCTTATCAGCTTGCTCTATTGCTGGCATTAGCCCCCCATTCATAATGTTTTTTATGTTTCTCTTCTTAAGCCATATCATCCTAATATATCTCATGTTCTTTACTAGCATGTGTTACAGGTATAGGATCTTGGGGTGATGGTAGTTTAGCTCACCCCACTCATTGAAAAGTGTACCATTAGGTCATGAGATAGGGACACCCTCTAGTAAAAGGTCCAAGAAGACTAATTTGGCATAGATAGTGCTACTTGGGAGAATGCAAAAGATTCCCCATCTTTTTGTATATATATTTTTCTTTTCTGTTAGACATCAATTTTGGTTGTGCATGTGCTTTTTTTTTGTTATTGGATATTGGGATGGTGCCTCTTCATAGAGGAGAGGGATGTCACATCTCACTCTTGGACTCATCTAGTCTCTTTCTTATGTAGTGATTAGCCAATGTTGACTTCATCAAATCATGTCTTGAACTTTGTTTAAACTCAAATGAAGCTCATTAGTTTAATTTGCATACAATAATAAATATTTTATTTCCAAGCATAGATGTATGTGTTGGTGTGTTAGACAATAATCATGTTATAATGATGCATTATTGATGAAAGATGAATTTAGTCTATGCCACAAAAATTGTCATGTTTCAAATTTATATGATTGTATAAGATGTTTTACATATGATGATATTATGGGATACTGACTCATGGAATTTTTGTGAGTGTTTGAGTGGTTGCATGACTCGATAGGACAAGAGTGTGGTTTCAAGGTAGAGGGGATTAGCCTTCCAAAAGGGGATGCATTGAATTGTCATGCAACTCACACACCATATAGAACATTAAAGATGCATTTAGATAAACTAAGCATTTCATTTCATCTGTACTTTAACTCTAGAATGATGGATTTCCTTCTTTGCTTAATGATAAAAGAGCATTAAAAAGAAATATACAAACATAGATGTACTTTATGCATATGTTACTTGAAACCATGCTTGATGTTATAAGAAGAAACATTATTTTTTTCTCCTTTTTTTATTGGTTTATTATGACCCATTATTTGCTTAATGAAAAATGGCAGTCAAAAAAAGGGTAAGTTTAACCATATTGGTGCCATGGGAAAATACAAAATTAAGGGCCCATTTGGTTGCAGGAATAGGAAAAGGGCAATAGGAATAACTATTCAGAAATACATATTCTAGAATAGAAAATGGGGCTACGTATACTTGTTCTCTGTTTGATTCAACCAATATTTGATGGGGAATTCACAGACCCCAAAATTTATGTTTTCTAAAATAAATAAAAGTGGAGTAGGAATACGTATTCCAATGACACCTATTTGGGTGGAATTGCAAAACCTCCATTTTGGGCCAAAATTGGAAAACGTATTTCTATTTTACTTCATATTCCAATTCCAATTTGGTGCATCCAAATGAAAAATTCAAAATTTTAAGAATTTACACATGCCTATTCCGCTTGTACTCCCTTGCCAAATGGACCCTAAGGTGGTTTTTTTTTGAAAAATTGGATCAGTTACAGTAGGGGGCAAATATGAACATATTGGAGAAAGGGATTGGGTGAGACACGGCTGGAAGGAAGTGAAGAAGATGAATTGGAAGAACAGAGCTAATTCCAGGTTCTTTCTACACTTTACAACTTGCATAACCCAATGTATACATTTTATGATTGTGAACTTTATGAATTAGTGGAAGTAATCTCTAAACCTTTCCTGTATGAATCTAGATTATGACGATGCTTGTATAGGGTACAAAACCTTGTAATTAGCTCTAAAATAGATAATACAAAGACACGGTGTTTGAATTTTGTAATTGGGAATTCTACGAGTTCGATTTCTTGTTAAAAGAAAATAGCACACACATTCTTTTTCTTTTCTGGACAAAGTGAGAGACATATATAGCCACTTAATCCGCACGCATCCCCTTTCCAAATTCATTTCTCTCCGCCTTATCTCCTTACTCGAACTAGAAAGTGGGTATGGGATTTGTAAACAGAGGGTTGGACGACAATCTCATGCTTGAATAGCTCGTGTACCTGCCTTTGGTTTCAATCCTTCAGCTTAGCGTTTGACCCATTATGGGAAACATATGTCATCTGTGGGGTCTGTGTGTTGATCTTCCTTCACCGTATACTAAGTTTTGGTAGTCGGCATTAACGATAGGAACCAGCCTTAGGTTGCGCGAGTTGTGGCAAGTCTCCATAGATGAGGAGGGATGCGTTACTTTGATTTGAACTTTAATACTTGCTTCTGATATAAAATGCATTGCCTTCCAGCAACCATTCATGATTTTGGTCACTTCTCTGATATGGTAGAGAGAAATTGAAGCGCACACCGAAAAACATTTTTTTCTCTAAATGTATAGACCTGTCATAAAATGTGTTAAGTCGTTTCCATTAACCTTGCTACGTCACTTAATATTTGTTCAACCTTCCCATTCATTCTCCATTGAGTGCTACGTATAATCAAATCCCCTTATTTAATGATTGTTTCTTTTCACCTTTGAAATGTTGTGGTGTTTGGATAACGAGTTAGTATGTAGACGTTAATGTCTTTTGATAGAGGAATAAACTTAGAAAAAGGAATGATGTTTGACAATTCAGACTTCTCAAACAATAGTAAATCTTAGAAACTTCTTTATCTCATGCCGGTAGAGTTTAGTAATTAGTGAACAAAAAATCAGGTAGCGTGTCCAGAACCTCTCCACTATGTGTAATACTAATAAAATGGAGATGCTGAAGATGAAGTCTTGAAATGCAGAGTAATGATAGCTTAATAACTACTTCATGCAACCTTTGTGTATAATATTGTGGGTGAATGTCTACTTTTAGATAATCAGTTTGATCCTTATTAGCTAGATATTTTTCTTTTATTTTCTATGGCTTACTTAAATAGAGTTTATTGTCGTAATAAAATCCCACTATTCAAAGTAATGATAAGTGAATGGTTGTGGCTAGTGAACCTCTATAGCTAAAACATTGTGGACTGGCATATGTTTTTATTGCATTTATAGTTATATATTTATAAATTAGACTATATTTATTTATTTATTTATATTGGACTCACACTCCTTAAAATGTTGTATTGACATTTTCTTTCAAAGTCTTTGTCTCAGTTATGTTCATGGATGAAGTGTATTTAATGTTGAATATGAAATATTTTGTGCTGATTAAGAACAAGTAGGTTCAAAGGTAGATGGTTATTAATTGTTGAATGCCTAAGTGTTGATGTTTAATTCCTTATGGAAGGGTATAATGTGGCTTTTGGGAGGGTGGGGATGGATGTATTGTGTTATTGCTTTTCTCAACCTTTCAGATTCTGAAGATAGGATTCATTATGTTTTTTCTTTATCTCAATAATATTGATGAATTTAGTTCTTGGCCAAGCAATTTATCTATTGTATTTAAGTACATTGTTTCGAACATGAAGCATATGTCTATGACTATGCTTATTTTTATCCTACATATGAGTAGATATGCTTTATTTATAAATGAAATGCACAAGTGAGTAGATATGTTGAAATTTGTCTTTCACTACATATGAGTATATATGTAGTTCTCTTTTCCTTTTAGGCTACTAGGGGCATGGTTGTATGTAGTATGTTTCATGGTTGCATCAGATCTATCTAATCCATCTTTTTCCAAGAAGCTAGGCAACTCATGCTAGGATTGGAGAAATATTCATGTCCGGAAGAACCCCATGGGAGTAAAACACTCCGTGGTTGGAGAGATAAAAGTGCCTAGGCCACATTCTCATCTCAGATAGAAGTAGAAAAATGTCCAATAGCTTTGGAAGCTAGATACATTGAAGGACACATGTCAATAGTGAGTAACCTATCTCATGGTCTTGTATCTTAATTTTGATGATGATTATAGACATGTACTATTGATGTAATTTTGATAAATGGATAAGGTAATCAATATGAATGAGATGTATGTTTGATCAACTTGTAATGGGCATTCAATGGATGCTAGATGTGTAAATCAAAACCATAGACATTTCTTTGTTATAGAAGATGACACACTAATGATTATTATTAAAATTTAATTACTTTATAATGAATTATTACTTGAGTTTTGAACTTTGTTTATGATTTGTTCTATTCCACAATTTCTATATTTTTGTTCAATGTGGCATTTCTTAATAGGATGTGGTTCTTAGATATGGTATCAGAGCCTAGTTCAAACCCTAGGCCCTTGGCCTACTATTCTAACATACACCAATGTGCACCAGGTGTTTGAGTCATCACCATGCCCACAAGAGCTAATCATAGTGTTGGGTCCAATAGTGGTGTATGAGCTAAGGAACCTAACAAGAGGTTAAGCACAAAAAATAAAGAGAAGATACCTAGAAATGAAGAATAGAAAATAGAATAGAAGCCAACTGCTCCTTTGACAAGTTCAAGCATAAGGGTTGCCACAATACAAGCCAAGGAAGCATAATCTAAAAAAGGGAATAGGAAGAATGATAGAGCAGAGTTGAGCATGCCTACTAAGAGACTGAGGAGGAGTCTAAAACTTCAAGAAGATTCAAATGATGAGAAGACTAAATTAGATGATGTTAGTCAATTCAAAATGGTAAGCCGCAATCCTTTATCTAATATTGATAATCTATGTGAGAATGTAAAGAATAATGCAAATTTATCTAGATTTTGACATACTGATTTTGATAAATTAGACAATGGAGATAAGAATAATGCTAAGGAAGCTTATCTTGATATGATGGCTACTTTTAAGACTTCTCCTTTAGAGATTGCCAACTCAATAGCTAAAAGTCTATATGAAAGAGTTTGAATCTCCTAATATAGTGATATCTTAATTGTGAGTTTGAATCCTATAGTCAAGGTGAGACCTAACAATCTTTGTAAGCCTTTAACATGGTAGAGCTCTCAAAGGGTAGATCATAGATTATGATCAAAACTTTGTAGCCATAATTGACCACACTTTATTGCTACAGTAGTGAAGAGTTAGGGGTGTCATCCCCACCTCAATTTTACCTTCTCCTTGGAGGGTTTCTTAATAATCAAATATTTCGTATCATATGTTGATTTACTTTATGCTATGGATGTGATGCATGCTTACATATTTCAATTTACATGTTAAGTTATGAGATGGATGATGGTGAAATGTTTTAGTGGTAAAAGTTTTAAGTATTGATTCACATTGCCCCTCTCAGAACTTACTTTCCCATTTCTATTTCAAACACCTTGAAGTATATTTGGAGGCCTTGAAGAAACTGCTCTCTCGCCTCTTGCACAAACCCATTGAGCCTAAAGTTTGTTACTTCCTTTAGAGTGTCTTCCTACACAAAATCACTTTTTTTCAAACATGTTGATCCTATCCCTAATGGCTGTTTATTTTGTAGCTATTTAGAATATGTCTCTGATGTATTATTTGACTATGTCAAGTTGCCAAGGAAGTATAAAGGGAATTTGGTTTTACTTTTGATGGTAACTTCATGGTTAGCATTTTTGTATCTAGATGCATTTTCAAGTGTAGCAAAGAATTTAATACATTTTGGTCTAATATCTTCCTATATCCTTTCATACATTTGGAAAGAAAGGAATTATGATAATAATCAAGGTAAGAGTAGGTACCTCACTGAGTCTCAAATAAGACTCATGAGGGTTGATTCTTCATTGCAACTAACAACCACCTTCAAACTCAAGGAGAGCATATTCCTCTAGTTGCTAAAGAATGGAAATGCCATGATGGAAAGGAAGGAACTAGCATTTGGATACACCATAGTCCAGACAAAGTGTAACTTTGTTACCAACTCGAATAAGCTTCCTTAGAAGATCCAAGATGAACATAGGGTGAACATCCATGATGCCTTCTCAAGAAGGTAGTTGACTCCCTCAAATTTTGCCATTCACTTCATTATGTCACACTCTAGTGAAGGGTAGTAAGATTGCGATTAGTTTGGTCTTATTTTATATACTTGATATGTTTCTCAAGATGAATTTGATGTATAATATTTTGATACTACTATCACAGTTTATTTAGGGATGAAACTCTATCCTGTTTGGTACTGCTCATTGGTTGTATGGTTTCTAATATATTTTTTTGTTTAATGATATGTAATATTAATAATAATAAATGGAATGATTGGCTAAAATATCTAGTTAAAAGTTGTCAGCTGTTACCTTAATTTGTGTGTAAAAGATGATATGAACATAAGATAGCAATATGAAAAAGAATATATTTTGTTTATGTTTTCAAATGGCAATAAATGTGATTAAATATCAAAAGGAGAATAATGTAATAAAGTAAAGGAACGATTATGTTATAAGTTAACTTATGTGATTAGTGATTTTGAAAGGGCATACGAATAATTAATGATCAAACGCTTAGTCCTAAGATTTATATATGATGTCTTTGTTGAAGTAAATTAAGTTTTAAAAAGGTTTTTATGAGAATTTTGTGTTTTCACTATAGAAGTCTTAATATGATTTAGATGAACATCACTAACTTTAAATGCTTTAAAAATGGACATAATGAGAGGGTGAGGCAATGTTTTCTTTGCAAGGGATGGAAGGTGAGGTGGGTTAGGCTAAGGAAAAGAGATGTAATAATAAGAGATTGAAGGTTACAAGTGGAATCTCAAAAAATTTTTTTTATATCAAGTTTTCTAAATCCATTTTTCTAAAAATCCATTGTCACATCAAGAGCTAGAGTGGCCCAACATGATCCTACATGTACCCACTTGCAAAGGAAAACATAAATAAAATTTAGTCATAATTTCTCTAACTCTCATGGTCACTTCTAACCATTGCCAGGCATTTAGAAAGTGATTGTTATTTCATGTTTAACTTTATAACTATGAGCATAGAATTCTCACCCAAGTTGGGTTGTTTTTAACATTGTAAAATTCTCAGTGTCTTAAATAAATAATTAAAAGTACTAAAATTTTAATTAATATTTGAAACCCTCTAAATACTATTATGTTTAGAAGGAAAATAATTCATATTTCAGAGTTTCAAAATCAATATCCATAAATATTTTCTATAGGAATTATTTTTTTATCCATCAATATCTCACTTTCTTTTATTTAGGTTAAAGATAGGTTAACTTAATTTGTCCATTTGAATAAATTGGTCTTGTTAACATGGACATTCATATATAATTCCAAGGATTTTCTTTACTTATAATTAAAATCTAAGTTTACAATTGTAAATAATCATATATTAAAAATGTTTGGGACCTTATATATATTATTATTTTAACATTTTATACAAATACTTAAAGAGTCCCAATTAAGAGAAAACTATTTATAACTATGAAATCAATGTCTACTCTCAAATTTGTTGCTATTATCTTTACAAAAAAGTTCATATAAATATAATACTTTAAAAATATTTAAGACCATCTAAATCTTACTATTTGAATTTTCTCTACAAACTACTAGAAATGTTCCAAATAATACACATACACAAGCATCTAACCTTATTTTAAGGAGGTATTTCAAATGCATTCATAATCTTAAAGGAACCTTCATGTAGTAATTTATAGAACTTTATAATTAAAGTTTGAATGATTACTTCTACCTTAATTCCCAAAAAATACCCTATTTATAACTTAAATATATTCAAATTATAATATCATTCTTACCTCACCTCTCAAAAACCCTGTAGATAACTTTATTGTCCTAAGTCTAGTGATTTTTTTTATAAGCCTAGAATGCATCATTTGCATTTGCCAATGGTTGAAAATGTCTTGACACTTAGTCCAATGTGAACCAAACATTCTGACACAAGTCTTTCCATGTATCATCACATGAGTACAATAGTTCATCAATTTCAAAGCCCATTGGGGTTTCAGTTCTACAAGCACATGAGTTAACATAATTTTTGTTGTTGTTAAGCATGCAAGAAAATGTAGAGAAGGAAAGAGGAGAAATATAAAACACATGGAAATCACAATGTAAAATCCTCCCTTGGAAGCTTCATTACCTTCTGTGTAGCTGCCATGTGCATTGGCATTCCCATCATCATGGCAAAGAAATACATGTACTTTCTTTGTAATGTCATTTTTACATGCAGAAGGTTCAAAATGCTATCAAGAATGAGTAGAATTTTTACGTAGTTTAGAATTTTTTTTCAGAGCCTCTTACAATGAACAACAATCCTTATCAATATCACATATCAAGTATGTCATTTCAATACTTCAATGAATACATGAAGATATTCATTGTGTTTAAGAGTTTCCTTCCATGGAGAAATAAATAGAAAATAAACCAATAGGTAAACACACAAGAAAAGATGGAAATATATTATGTAACCCCCATATGATCCTAGGAAATAGATTTTTGTGAGTCTAGAAGACTCCCATTTACTGTCATGACCCTCAACACAATAGGTCTTTAGATTTGACAACTTAGAAATCTAATTTTATATAACAAATTGAAATACCTGAAAACTTAGTTGAGATTCAAAGATAACTAGACTAATTTTCTATTATGTACTCATTATATTATCAACACATTCTCAAAATTTAGACTTTCAAATTCTTGAAGGAAAGAAAAAACCACAAATTCAAATCGAAAACTCACAAAATAAAAAAAACTCAAAACTCTTTCTATTGTCCTTTGTTGTACATCTGATCCCCATTTAGTCACATAATCTATTTTTTCAATACTTTCACCATCTCTAAGGTTGGGAAGATGAAATGTCAACAAAAAACAAGAAACCAAAAAATGGTTTTTGAATCATGAAGGGATTGATTAGACATCAGAATCTGCTGTCAACTTTTCCAATTGTTTGAAGTTTTGTGTAGCCATCGATTTCCTTGTTGGCTTGATTATTTCAAACACACACAAAACACAATTAAAGAAACTTGACTCAACCTAAAATGAAATTAACTTTGTCCTATGTGGCTATAGTTGGGGAGCTTATAGGATTGTTATTCCATTTATGCCACCACATTGTAGAACTTCATTATAATATCAAAATTTTAAATACACTTAGAGGATTACATCCTTTTCCTTCATAGTTTATGCACTTCCTATGGCATTGTCTTGTATTGTCTTAATATTGCACAAATTTTAAGTATTGTTTTATCCTTGTTTATTCTTATAGTGTAATCTGTCTAGTCTGCTCTTGTAACATACTCACATACTCCCCTCTAGAATGAATCACAATTCCACTTGTGATGAGGTGTTGTAGTGATGAGCCATGCTTGTTGATTTTTTTTCATCCATCTAGATAGCTTCTATTGCAAGTTTTTTCTTCCATTTGACTATATATTGAATATATTGGCTCCTTCAAGTCGTCTTTATCTTTCTATTGAGTATCTTCTCCAATTTAGGTGGTGTTGGTTACTTTTCTAAACATTTTTATGGTGTGATATCACAAACATTAAATATGGGTGAAATGCCAATTTCTAGAGGTAACTAAGTTTTGTATGCAATGTGTCCATATTTTTCTAAGATTTGACTAA
Source organism: Cupressus sempervirens (assembly GCA_028749045.1). Lineage (NCBI taxonomy): Eukaryota > Viridiplantae > Streptophyta > Pinopsida > Cupressales > Cupressaceae > Cupressus > Cupressus sempervirens. The sequence continues at coordinate 113,317,986 of CM053789.1, read as the reverse complement.
TGGAATTCTTTAGAATAACTAAGAAGGGGGATGAATTAGTTATTCCAATGTTTAGGTTTAAAAATAAAAAAATTTTAATGCTCAATAGACCAATATCCATAAAACCTTATTCTGCATGCATCCATTGGATCATACAACTCTTTAACTTTGTAGGTTATTATCCTAGGTGAAAACAACTTTGCACAAATGTAAACATGAAACATAACAAATTCAATAACACATTTGACACAAGGCTTTTATGTGGAAACCCAATTTTGTAAAAACCACTAGTAACATGCTACTAATTCTCAGTCTTCTAAAATGATGTCATGTGAAAGGTCAACCCTGTTATAGGTTACAATACACACTATTAAATGTGACCTAGTTAGAAGATTTCAATCACCTTATTAGGAATGAGCCTTCTTAGAGGACTTCAGACCATCCACTTGGAATGTCAACCATTAAAAGATTTGCAAATGACTATTAGGTTAACATTAATCCAAAGGATTTGATCTAGACTGATACAATGATTAGAAAGTAGTAGTAAGGCTTGATTTGATAAAAAAATACAACTCACTTGCAGATTACAAATCTTGGTTTTAGTCTTCCATTCTGCTTGGCTTTAACACACTTCAGCTCTGATAGCTTTTCCACCCTTCAAGAATTCATTCTCTTAATTCTTCTTTCTTTTCTTTTCAATAGAAATCTCTTCTGTTCAGCCAATGAATGAAGCAGTACCCTAGACTTCTTGTCTTTCTTAGGTTTTCACACATGGCAACCTTTTCTTCAGACCAACTCTCTCTATAAATAGAGATTTAAGATATTTTTCCACTTAATCACCATTGTCCATTTTAGGATTAGGTCATACTAGGTAGGATACAATTAATCTATCTATTTTTCCATTTGGTTCCTCTAGAAACTTCTTCCTCAATCTTCCTTGAATTCTCCACAAAATTGTTTACCTTGAATTCTATACCACCAACTCATCATAATTATCTTCCACATGCTTCATACAATTCAAGAAAACAAAATATTTGGCTTGGATTCATCAAATCTATAATTTAACATGAATACTAGCACTCGACATCAATATACTATCACTGGACTTCCATATTGTTCTTCCACTCTATCATCACTAGTTAACTCGGTAAACACTAAAGTTTACTAGTGGTCAATGCCAACTATACTTTACTTGGATTAAACTATGTTCACTCAGCATACATTGAATCTTCACTTTTCTTGGCTCCAACTAATTTTATACTCAACTTGTACTAACTTTTCTCGGCACCTACTATGCACTTGGTCAAGCTTGGCAAACACAATTCTTCTTACTTGTTCTTCTAGACTTGATCAATGTGTCCATCCTTTGTAGCCTTAAGTAGATAAACAATACACTATTGAAAACATATTGATATAAGTATGAGAAATGTATTTCAATCATTATTTTTTCACCGATGTCAAATCTGCTACTTGCTGGTAAGACAATTGCTTATATGCGTTAAGTACAATCATTTATTTAATTGATGAAGAGGATTTGATCAAATGAGGTGGGTAAAAGTACAAAGTTGTGTCACCTTTTAGGTTTACTTATCAAAATGACTAAATTTGAGTATTTCTATCTTAAAATCATTTTTTTTCAAACAAATGATCTTGATAAATTTATTCTAACTAAGTTATATATGATCTCACACTTTTTCAATTGGAGATGTCTAGTAAATGCATGTTTTATACTAGTTAGTATCCAATTACTAAAGAAATAAAATTATTTTAGAAAACTGATGTTTTAATAACTCTTACTATTTTTCATTATTCTTTTAATAAAATTTAAACAAAATTGTATAGAGTTCAAAGTCATGAATATTATCATATCAAGTTCATGGTGTTTTAATTAGATATACTATATTGTAATTAAAAAACTCTACAAGTATGTATTTTAGCACTCAAGAAGATGTCAATTTTGAGAAAAATAAATTGTAAGTCATATAAATATAAATAAATTATTTGGTGTTCTAGAGGAGAGAGTCCTCTTCCAAAATCTATAATTTTTCTTTTGCTTATAATACATTTATTTTGAAAAATGTGGTGGGAGATGAAAACTATCAATTTGAATAATTTGAAATTTGAATCATTATAAAAGAGAAAATATAGGTTTAAAGCCAATTTTTGTTTTTGATTATTCTAGCTACATATTTTATCTATAACATAATATAGGATCAAAGTGAAATAGGTTTATTTTTATGTCATTTTGTGGTGGGAACTAGGCTCTTAATTTCCAGCATTTTTCACCACCTAAAAAGTTATCTTTAAAAATATGAAACTATATCATTTCTTATTCCAAATAATTATTAACAACTATAATCCTAAACTTCATCCATTTCTACACATTTTATTAGTTTACTTCATTTTCAAATTCTAAATAACAATATGAGTTGTATGTCATTGAAGGTGAACAATTCTACTTTTGTTAGCCTTTTCCTTTGTAAAAGGGTGACATAGGTTTGTGCTTTTACCCAAGTAACAATAGTACTTAGAGGAAAGGTTGAGTTATGATATGAAAAGAAGTACAAGACTCAATTAAGACAATGATATTATAGTGCATTAATAATCTACTTAAGGTAGTAAAGTTTTGATATATTGATTAAGTTTAAAAGAACAAGTTAAATGGAGTTTGTCTACCAAGCTTGACCGAGTGGATAGTAGGTACTGAGAGAAGTTAGTGCAAGCCAAGCAAAAAATTAGTCAAAGATGAGAAAAGTCAATTTTAGTGTACGTCAACTAAAATAGTATAAGTCGAGTAAAGTATAGTTGATGTCGAGCACTAGTAAACTTTAGTTCATGATGAGTGTTTTGACAATGGATGTCGAGAAATATAGTATGGGTTGACCACCAAAAGCTAGTTAATGCCAAGTATCAACATTATGAGAAAGATCAAGAATTTAATGGATCTGAGCTAGCAAGTTTGATTTCTTGGATTGTGTGAACCATGTGAAAGATAAGATTGATGATCTGGTAACACAAAATTCAAGATCAATCATTTTGAGGTGAATTCAAAGTGAATTGAAGGAGAAGTTTCTAGAAGTGAATGAAATGAAATGAGGGGTAGATTCATTGAATGCTACCTAATCTAACCTAACCCTAAAATGGATGATGGAGGATGAACGAAAAAATATCTTAATTCCCTATTTATAGAGATGGTTGGTCAAAAAAACGGGTTGTCATATGAGAGAACCTAAAGAAGACAAGGAATCTAGGGTATTTGTTCTTTCGATAACCTAAGAGAAGAGACTACATTATCAAGAAAAGCAAGAAGGCTTAAGGGTATGAATGCTTGAAGGGTGGACAAGCTATCAAATCTAAAGAGTGTGAAAGCTAAGAAAAATGGAGGACTTAAATAAAGATCTATAATTTGCAAATGGATTTGTAAGTTGTTATCAGATCAAGTGTTACTATTACTCTCTAATCATTGTATAAGTCTAGGATAAATCCTTTATATTAAGGTTGACCTAACAGTCATTTTTAAATACTATATCTGGGTGACATTCCAAGTGAATGATCTCAAGTCCTCTACTGAGGCTCACTCCTAATAGGGTGATTTAAATCCTTTAACTAGATCACATTTAATAGTGTGCATTGTAACCTTTAATAGGATTGACTTTTCATAAGGCATCACTTCAAAAGAGTGAGAATGAGTAGCACATTACTAGTGGCTTTTCCCAAATTGGGTATCCACATTAAATCATTGTGTCAAATGTGTGTTGGAAATATAGATGGAGTAATTGGGGGGGGGGGGGGGGGGGTTGAATCAGTTACCACAAAAATATTTCAGATCCCTTGGATGTTAACAATAAAATTGATTGATGTTCTTATTAGGTAAATAGACAAAAATTGTTGTAAGTCGGTAAAAGTAGTGTGATTTACTTATTACTAATCTTAAACATTCATAGCGATTAACTTAAAAGCATAAAATAAATAACATGAACACATGAGACACTAGGATTAATGTGAAAACCCAATATGGGAAAAACCACCAATGTAACTAGTTATTGTTTTTCACTCTTCTAAAGTGAGCCCTATTAGGAGCCAACCTAGTTAGAGGTTACAAAACACACTATTATGTGTAACCTTGTTAGAGGATTTAATCACCTTGTTAGGAGTGGCCTTGCAAGAGGTCTTTAGAACAATTCAATAGATCTATCACCTTGTTAGAGGATTTGCAACTGGCTATTAAACTAACAGTATTAAGAGATTTTGGAATCATTGCTACAATGGTAAGAAAGTAACAATGAAATGACCTGAATGAGGTGCAGCTAAATTGCTAATTATAGATCTCTAATTTGCTTCATGCTAGATCCTTCTTGATTGAATATAACTTTGCTACTCCTCAAGGATATCTGACCATCCTTCAAGTTTGCTCACACTCTTTCCTTCTCAATCAATCAATACACTTGCATACTCTCACAAACATTAGAATTTCAACTTGACCTTATATTTCTATCATTCAAATTATCAAGTTAGCTCATTTAGAAATTACAATGACCAATAAACATCACCATAGTTAGCTAAAATGAATACTTGAAATAATTAGACTTCATATCCCAACTCAAAAAAATCCTTCATTGGCCAACCCTACTTTGTAAAGACTAATTCTGAGATGATTTCTTATGTTAACCAATAGAATCTTGGTTAACACTGCGAACTTGCAAAATCCTCTAGCAACTAAATGAATTTTGTGAACACTAGCGCTAACCAACTTTCCTTTGTTAACCATGAGAACTCAGTTAACACTACTTTCTACCATAATTTTCTTCAATGCTCGAGTGAGCTCGACAGACACTGTCTTTACAGAGTAATCTCCAAGAATGTTTGATTGACAAGGAAAATTGCCTTGCTAACCAAGTGAGCTTAGTAAGCACTGATTGCCAACTAATATGACATTTTTGTAACATCAAAGACAACACACAATTAGACAATTGTATCTAACAATCTCCCTTTTTGGCATTGATGGCAACACAACATGTCATAGCATAATGAAATTTGAAAACAAGACTTTCTCTGATAGAAATTTTCTCTCTCTTAGATTTTATACCACAAAATTCTCTAGTGCAGTAATCTCCCTCTATGAAGGAATCACATAGCTTCTTTCTCCAAAATTTTTTTAGAAAGATATGACAGTAAACTCTCCCTCTTTGACAACACATGCCAAAGACAACACATACACCAAATGAACATCAATGTACCTTGAGTACTGATTCATATGCAATGTTCTCTTGACTATGCTACATCAACTGATAGATCTTCAAATTGGTTCCTATTGATGCATCACTAAAACTTTATCTTAGTGAGCTTTAGATAGGGGAATGAACCCTAACTTACCTCTTCGATACAAGAATGCATCCTTAGGTAATGTCTTGGGAAATATGTCTGCAATTTATTCTTTTGTATGGAATATTCCAATCTGATTTCTTTGTCTTGCATCAATTCTCTAACAAAGTGGTATTTTATAGCAATGTGCTTCATTTTGGAATGCATCACTGGATTCTTTGATATGTTAATTGCACTTGTATTATCATAAAACATGATAACTAGTTCTTTAATCTCAACCTTCATGCTTTCCAACAACTATTTAAACCAAAAAATATTAGAATAGTTCACTACTGCTACAACATATTCTACTTCTACTATGGATTGGGATGTGCAATTTTGCTTTTTACTTGTCCAAGATACCAACCTTTTACCAAGAAAGAATGCTCCACCACTTGTGATTTTTCCATCATCAATATTTCCTACCTAATCAACATCAATAAGTACTTTTAAGTCTAGATTTCCTCCAAGTTTATACCATAAGCCATAATCTTCAGTACATTTCAAGTATCTCAAGATTCTTTTGATTGCCATCATATGATTTTCTCTGGGTTTTTCTAAGGATCTTGCCACTATACCAACTGCAAGAGCAATATCAGGCCTTGTATAAACTACATATTGTGATTTTCCTATCATTGATCTATATAAAGTCTGATCTACCTCTTTTGAGTCATCATCTTTGGTAAGCTTTAGTCTAGTACATATGGGTGTTCTAACTAGTTTTCAATCTTCCATACCAAATTTCTTGAGCATCTCCTTGATATACTTAGATTGAGTGATGTAGATACCATTCCTACTTTGATGTATCTGGAGTCCAAAAAGGAATTTAATCTCACAAAACATAGACATTTCAACTTATTTGTTCATTTTCTTTGAATTCTTTTTGCATAGATCATCATTCCTTGTAAATAAAGTGTTTTCCACAAATGTCTTTGCCAATACAATCTTGATGTTTGTTCCTTCCTTGATCTACAAACTACTATTATCATTAGTTCTCTGGAAACCAATCTGTACAAGGTAGTTGTGCAACCTCTCATACCATGCTCTAGGAGCTTGTTTCAGACCATACAATTCTTTGTGTAATTTACAGACCATGTCCCTTTTGTCTGGATCAAAAATCCTTTTAGTTTTTCAATGTAGACTTCTTCATCAAGAATACCATTGACAAATGGAGATTTAACATCCATATGATATACTTTAAATCTTGTATATACTACATATGCAAGTAAGGTCTTGACACCTTCCAATCTTTAAACAACGACAGAAGTTTCACCATAATCAGTGCCTTCTTCTTGAGAGTAGCCTTTACATACCAATATAGCTTTGTTTCTTGATACTTTTCCATCATCATTCAACTTATTCCTAAATACCCATTGTTTTCCAAACACATTTTTATCTTTAGGCCTAGGTATAAGAGTCCAGGTTTTGTTCTTCTCTATTTTCTCTATCTCTTCATTCATAGCCTCAATCCAACTTTCATTTTCCAATGCACCTTTGACATTTTTAGGTTCAAAATCAACAAGTAAACATATACCTTTTAGCTTACTTCTTGTCATAGTACCTTCTAATTTATCCCCAATTATCCGGTCTGGTGCATGATGCCTAGTATAGATTCCTTTCCTTTTGAATGAATTGCATTGTCATCCACTTGAATTTCAACTTCTAGTTTTGGTTGCTGAGATTCACTAGGCATTGGCTCGGTAGCATCAAAATGTGGCTTGGACTTGGTTTGAACTTCTTGCAACTCAGTGACTATGGAAGACTCAGGAGTGGAAGTCTCCTTATTGACAAATGTGTCTAGCAATGTATCAGGTTCAATATAAACAAATCTCCTATAATCCCCTAGTTTCTTTTTGATTTCTTCTTCAGTCCTTTCTACAAAATCATCAATTCTCACATGTGCACTTTATATAATTTTATGAGTAGAAAAATTTAAACATCTATATGCTTTACTCTTGCAAGAATATCCTAAAAATATACCTTCATCACCTTTCACATCAAATTTTCCTTTTCTAGATTCTTTCAAGATATAACATTTACTTCCAAATACTTTTAGATAACTTACATTGGGTTTATAGCCATACCATAAATCATAGAGAGTTTTGTATGAGTCCTTCAAGTATACTTAGTTTAAGGTATAAACTGCAGTGCTAATAGCTTCCTTCCAGTATTTGATAGCAATGTTCTTTTCAATCATTAGAGTCTTTGCACAATCCATGATAGATCTGTTTCTCCTTTCAGCTATTCCATTCTGTCTAATCTTAAGCATTTTAATCTTTTCCCTATTTCTTTCTCTACTCTTGCCAAATACCATTTGAATTTCTCAAATGCTTATGATTTCTCTCTTAAATACATAATAGTCATCATTCTAGAGTAGTGAACAACAAAAAGAATAACGAACTTTTCTCGACTACAAATTTCTATTCTAATAGGCCCACACAAATCAGTATGCACAATTTCTAAGATATCTTGAGATTGATAGTTTTTTCTTTTAAAACTAGTCTTTCCCATTTTGCTAATTTGACAATTCTTGCATAGACCAACACCAGGTTTCTTCAAACTAGGAATGCCTTTTACTTTCCTAATTTTTTTTTATTTTTACCATGTTATCAAAATTTACATGAAATAACCTTCTATACCATAACTATCTTTCTTCAACTTAAGCAACAAAACATGAGCACTCACCAAGATCAAGATAAAATAGGTTACCTTTTGCTTGTTTTCCTAATCCAATCAGTTTTCCTTTGTCATCTAGTAGTCTTGCCTTGCCATGCATGAATTTCACTTTGAATCCAATGTTGCTTAGTTGTACCAAATTTAGCAAATTATGTTTTAGTCCTTCAACCCAATAGGCATTGTCACTTACAAGTTCTTTGGTTAATGAAATTTGACCTTTCCCTTTTATGCAACAAGGTTCATTGTTTCCAAACCTCACACTACCACCATCATAGTCTTCAAAGTGTTCAAACCTTGTTTTTTCACCAGTCATATGATTTGAACATCCACTATCTATGATCCATGTATCATTTTTTCTCACATGATAGTTAAGTGCCATCTTATCTTCTTCATCATCAGATTCATCTTTTACAAGAATGTAAACTATTTCATCTTCACTGTTATCAAAATCTTTAGCCATAAAGCATGTCTTCTTACCGTTTTCCTTGAATGATTTGTGATTTTTGAAATCCTTCTTTCCATTGAACTTGTGAATTTTCTTCTTATCCTTACTTTCTTTGTTTGGGCACTTGGCTGCAATATGACCAATTTCTTCACATGAAAAATAGAATAGGGAAACTTTACCTTTGTATTTTTCTCTGCCTCTAGAATATTTTCTTGCAAGTAGAGCTTCAACAACTTCAAAATCACTGTCAAAACTTTCCTCTGATTCTTCTTCACTTTTTGAATGAGTGTTCTTTATTTACTTGCATTTTTCCTTAAATGAAAGCTTGGTCTTAAATGAAGATTCAATATTCTTTGAAGCTGGAACATTATTGTCAAAGTTATCTAGCTCAAAGGCTGTGAATCTTCCTACTAAGGTATCCAAAGTTATCTTGTGATTTATCTCACACCTCCTTTCTTGAATAGTAGATACTCTAATTGCATAAATAAGAAGAAATATTTTGAGAACTTTACTTAGAATAGTTTCTTCTTTGATATCTCCTTAAGATGCTTTTTTTGCATTGACACTTTCTTTGATTCGTTCAACATATTTGGCAATGTTTTCATCTTCTCTCATTCTCATCTAATCAAATTATCCTCTAAGGCTTTTTGCTTTGGCTCTCCTCACATTGTCATCACCACCATAGAAGTCCTTTAGCTTATTCCACATAGAAAAGGTGGATTTGCAATCATTGATATTATCAAATTCCTCATAGCTTAGAGCACATGGAATATCTATCATGATGGTGTTATGGTTATTTTTCTCAGCAATGTCTCCAACAGATAATATTTTAATGGGAGTTTTGTATTCTTCATCAAAGTATTTCAATCCTAAATCATTAATGGCAGCTAGATGAAGTCTGATGAGTCCCTACCATGCTGAAAAATTATCTCTATTAAGCCTTGGAATTTCTCTCTTGTAAGACATCCTAATCTTTAGCTTAGGTCCTTGAAACCTTTCCTGCAAGCACCAAAAGCTCTGATACCAATGGTTGGAAATATAGATGGAGTAACTCTGAGGGGGTGAAGCAGTTACCACAAAAATATTTCAGATCCCTTAGATGTTAATAATAAAACTCATTGCTATCATTATTTGGTAAACACACATTTCAAATCCCTTAGATGTTAATAATAAAACTCATTGTTGTCGTTATTTGGTAAACACACAAAAATTGCTCTAACCCAAAAGCAATGTGATTTACTTATTACTGATCTTAAACATTCATAGTAATTAACTTGAAAGCATAAATGAAATAGCATGAACACATGAGACATAAAGATTTAATGTGGAAACCCAATATGGAAAAACCCACCAATGTAACTAGTTACTATTTTTCACTCTTCCAAAGTGAGCCCTATTAGGAGCCAACCTAGTTAAATGTTACAAAACACATTGTTAGGTGTGACCTTGTTAGATGATTTAATTAGCTTGCTAGGAGTGGCCTTGCAAGAGGTCTTTAGAACAATTCCATGGAACTGTCACCTTGCTAGACGATTTACAACTGGCTGTTAAACCAAATCTGTTAAGAGATTTTGGAATCACTACTACAATGGTAAGAAAATAACAATGAAATGACCTGAATGAGGTGCAATTGTATTTCTAATTATAGATCTATGTTCTACTTCACACTAGATCCTTCCTGATCGAATATAACTTTGCTACTCCTCAAGGACATTTGACCATCCTTCAAGTTCGCTCACACTCTTTCCTTCTCAATCAATCAATATACTTTCATACTCTAACATACATTAGAGTCTCAACTTGACCTTATATTTATATCATTTAGATTATCAAGTCTGCTCGTTTACAAATTACAATGACCAATAAACATTACCATAGTTGGCTAAATGAATACTTGAAAAAATTAGAGTTCATATCCCAAATCAAAAAAATCCTTCATTGGCCAAGCCTACTTTGTAAAGACTTTTCCTAAGATGATTTCCTATGTTAACCAATAGAAGCTTTTTTAACACTATGAACTTGCAAAATCCTTTTGCGACCGAATGAACTCAGTGAACATTGACTCTAACCAACTTTCCTTTGTTAACCATGAGAACCTTATTAACACTACATTCTATCATAATTTCCTTCAATGCCCAAGTGATCTTGGTAGACAGTGTCTTCACAAAATAATCTCCAGGAATGCTAGATGGATAAGGAAAATTGCTTTGCTGACCAAGTGAGCTCGGTAAGCACTGACTACTAAGTAAAATGATATTTGTGTAACATCAAAGATAACACACAATTAGAAAATTATATCCAACAATGTGTTATTGAATCTATTATGTTTCAAGTTTAAATTTCTGGAAATTGATTTGATAGTAACCTAAAAGTTTGATTGATTGCATAATCTAATGGATGCATGCATGATGAAATTGTTCTATGGATATGGGTTCACTAAGCTGTGAAAAGTTTTATTTGTACATTTAGACCTTGGATAATTGATCCACCCTCACCCCCCAGCCACCGCCCCGCACCCCCCCCTCCCCCCCCAAGTTATTCTAAAGATTTCAAACAATTGGTATTAGGGCCATCTACCTAAGAGGACTAGTTTGAAGGTACTAGAAGCACACAAATCAAGATGTCAAAAAGAGCATTACCCGAGCTTAATAAAAAAAAATTCTTGCATAGAAAATTCTAATGAAGGTACACCTAGGAGGTCTTGGAGATTATGCACAATCTACAATTACTGTAGAGCACACTAATCCCATTGGAGCCCTAATTGCTAATGATCTGAAAAAGAAGAAAGAACAAACTAGGCAATGTTGGAGATTGTGTCTACCCTAAGCTATCCTGAGTTTGATGATATCAAAGTCTTGATAGTGCAAAAAAAATATGGGGTGCTCTACACATTGTCTATGGAGGTGACAAGAATGTTCTAAGAGCTAAATTTGAGTCTTAGAGGTAAGTAAGTTCAATGATTTGAGAATGTAAGAAGGTGAAAATATTGCTCAATATTTCTTGAGGATAAAAGATGTTATTAATGAAATAAGACAAGCTATTGGTACAATAGATGATGATATACTATTTTTCTTTTGAGAATACTACTACCTAAATGTTCTATTAGAGTTTCTGCAATACCAAAACTAAGATGTATACTAGGGAATACTCTAAGTCTTGAAGGTTTGGTAGGTAGGCTTACTTCTTTAGAGCTATCTAACTTTGCTAATTATAAACTTGAAAATATAGAATCTACTTTCAAAGTAAGTTGTCAATTAAGGAACCTGATGAGAAGAAGAAGAAAAGGGCAAAATATGTGTCCACTAATAGTGATACAGATGAGGAAGATGTAGATCAACTTAAAGCACTAATAGTAAGGAGATTTCACATAGGTAAAGACAAGTTTAAAGGTAATTTACCTATCATGTGTTTCAATTACAATGAGTTTGGTCATATTGCTGCTAGATGTCTAAAGAAAAGGAATTACAAAGGTGGTGACGAGTACAAAAGTAAAATAGATGAAGAAAGAAAAGACTACAAAGACAAGGGCAAGAAGTCTTGCTACATTACTGAAGAGGAAACAAAAGATGGATTTGAAGATAATGATAATGAGGTTGTGTATGTTTCAATGAAAGATGAATATGATGAGGATGAGGCAACTACACTAGTGTCTTGTGTGAACAAGAATGATAGATGGATCATTAATAGTGGGTGTTCACATTACATGACTGGAGATAAAAGTAAGTTCATTACTTTGAATTATTAAGATGGAAATATTGTAAGGTTTGATAATGATACATCATGTCTAATAAAAGGAAAAGGCCCAATCAAACTCATAGAAGAGATTTTATGTGACAATGCTTACTATGTTGAAGGACTTAACTATAATTTGTTGAGTATATCACAACTAAATAATTTGGGATGTAATTACAAGCTCATAAAAAATATTTCATATGACAATGGTTACTATGTTGAAGGACTTTACTATAATCTATTGAGTGTGTCACAACTAAATAATTTGGGATTATTTTGTAGACCATGTATTATAAGCATCTATTCTTTTTTCTATTTTAACATCTCAAGTCAAACAATAATTATGTTATCCACTTTATCCCAATTGATAGGAGTCTGACACTTGCATCTATAAAGGGCCTCAAATAGAGCTATATGCAAAGAAGAATAACATGATTTTTTTAATAAAAAACACCAGCAATGGAAGATAATATTCCTATTTTTAATGTTGATCCTTGTATTACATACACAAAAAATCCTCAAGCACCTAGTTTATCCTCTTACTCTACCCACCAGTCTCAGGGGGATATGTCATGCTAAAATGTAGGTGAGTACCCAAAGAAGAGTTCAAGTTTGTCCAAACCCTTGAAGCCATTCATGTATCCCTATCAAACATGATGGATTCTAGAATACCATGTAGTCAAAATATCTCTTGGAAAAAATTTCCTTGCCAAAACTGGAGATGCATCCTTTAGACTACCAAGAATGAAGTGGGAAAATTTTTCTAAATTGTTGACTACAATGAATATAACATAATGCTTGCATAGAGTCATGGGTAAACTCTATACAATGTCTACTAAAAAATCTCATGTGGGTATAGAAGTCATGGTCGATGGACATGCCTAACCTTGACACCCCTGACATTCTAAAGACTAGGTAGCATAGTCTATCACATCCTGTTTGAGTTTTGACCAAAAGTATAATGGTCTCAAAGCATCCATCATCATATTTAACCTTTGGTGCCCTAAAAATGGAGTGTAATGTATCTCCTCAAGAACTACTTTTCGCAACCCTTCATGGTTAGCAACATCAATCCTTTTCTGGTTATTAAGCAGACAATCATTATTAAAAGAGTAATCATCAATTCATGAATCATAGGCATTGGTGTCCAGGACTGACTTCACCCATTCATAATGGGTATCTCCAGGAGGGTACTTTAAAATATACTTTCTCATACAAGTTAGAGATGTAGCAATAGCAGTGATATGTGAGTAAAAGCACAAGCCTGTGTCACCCTTTTACAAAGGAAAAGGCTAACAAAAGTGCAGTTGTTCACCTTCAATGACAGAAAACTGGTATTATTATTTAGAATTTGAAAATGAATTAAAATAATGAAATGTTTAGAAATGGATGAAATTTAGGATTATAATTTTTAATAATTATTTGGAATAAGAAATTATATATTTTTCCATTTTTTAAAGATGAATTTTAGTTGTCAAAAAATGATAGAAATTAGGGGTCTGGTTCCCACCACAAAACTACATGGAATTAAATTTATTTCCCTTCGATCTCAGATTATGTTATAGATAACATCTGTAGCTAGAACAATCAAAAATAAAAATTGGCTTTAGAATCTATATTTTCTCTCTTGTAACAATTCAAATTTCAACTTATTCAAATCAATAGTTTTCATCTCCCACCACATGTTTCAAAATAAATCTATTCCAACCAAAAGAGAAATTATAGATTTTGGAAGAGGACTCTCTCCTCTAGAATGCCATATAATTTTTAAAGAAAATAAATATGATTTGGTATATTTTTCTTGCTCAAAATTGGCATCTTCCTGAGTGTTGAAATATGTACTTGTATAAATTTTTAATTATAATATACCATATCTAATTAAAAAACTATGAACTCTATATGAGAATATTCTTGATTTTGAGCTCTATAAAATGGTGTTTATAAGTTATTAAAAAATATCATAACAAATAGTAAGAGTTATTGAAACGTTAATTTTTTGAAATAATAGCATTTGTTTAGTAATTGGATACTAACTAGTATGAACATCCATTGAATAGGCATTTCCAATTGGAAAAGTGTGAGGCCATATATAACTTAACTAGAATAAATTTATCCAAATGATATGTTTGAACACAATTGTTTTTTAGATAAAAATACCCAAATTTAGTCATTTTGATAAGTTAGCCTAAAATGTGACACAACTTTATACTTTTACCAATGCCTTCCATGACTAAGTGCATCCACTACCCTATTCACCTTACATTTAATATACTCAATGTCAAAGTTGTATTCACTAAGGAATTCAAGCCACTACCTATACCTAACATGATGCATAGCCTAACCTTGGAAAACTTAGGAGGAAATAAATCACTCAACTTAGTCTACATCAAGGGGTTCATGCACCTTTAGAATTGACTATTCCACTTTAACTTAGATTGATATCTATTTGACTCTCTTAGTACTAACTAATGTGTAGATATGTGAAAGGAACCCATTCGACTTCCTATAGCAACATTGATTCTCTTACATAGACTTAACTTAAACTGACTAGATTCTTCTGAATTGAAATACATAGGCAACATTAAGCAACTTTGAATATAAAAATGGAAACCAAACCAACTATCACCAACCCATCAATCAATATTAATAAGTTTTCTTGCATATACTACCTTTCACAATGCATTCTTTTTAGAACATGATAATAGAAAAACCATCAAACATGAAGTTCTTTACCATTAACCAAACCTAGAATTTCATTATTCATACCAACCCTTATCAATATCACATATTAGGTATGTGATTCTAATACCTCAATGAATACATGAAAATATTCATTGTGTTCAAGATCTTCCTTCCATTTGGGCACAAACATAAATAAACCAATAGGTAAACACAAAAGAAAACATGGAAATATAATACATAACCCCCCTAGGATCCTAGGAAATAAATTGTAGAGAGTCTAGATGGCTTTCATCTATAGTCACTACCCTAAAAAAAATAGGTCTTTAAATTTGACGACTTATAAATCTAATTTTATATGACAAACTGCAAAACCTGAAAACTTAGTTAAGATTCAAAGAGAACCAAATTAATTTTTCATTATGTGCTCATTATATTATCAACATATTCTTAGAATTTAGACTTTCAAATTCTAGAAAGAAAGAGAAAATCACAAACTCAAATCAAAAGCTCACAAAATTAGAAAAACTCAAAACTCTTTCTATTCTCCTCTATGGTATCTAATCTCGATTTAGTGATATAATCGAAATTTTCAATACTTTGCCCATCTCTAAGGTTGGGAAGATGAAATGTCAACAAAAAACAAGAAATAAAAATGTGGTTTTTGAATCATGAAGGGATTGGTTAGGCATTAGAATCTGTTGTCAGCTTTTCTAGTTGTTTGAAGTTTTATGTAGCCATCTGATGAGACCCATTTACAACCCATTTTATGCCATATTTTAATCAATTCCATACACTATCATGCTTACTTCCCTATTCCATTTCCATTCCATTTTCATCCCATTTTCCTATTTACATTGCATATGGTTTAATATAGATAAGTAGTATTCAATATTGTTTTGGGATTAAAATATGGAAACTACATTAATTGATTTCTTTTGCTAGTATTTATTATTGTAGCATGTTCACTAATGGGTGCAAATGCTCCTATCACCTATTTCATACTTTCTTCCTATTGCATGTTGAACAAAAACCAATAGCACTCTCTACTATTCACTGTCTACCAATCATTGGAGGATACATTGCAATATGGAACCTTCATGATATGTGCCACTGAATTATACCATTTCCTAGTAGATGAAATTATGATAGAATGACTTCTCACATAATACGTGAGGTTGATATGCTTTTATGGACTCTGTAACTCCCTCTCCACCAACTATATTATAAGTGATATTATCAAGCTAGCCATGAATAACATAATACCTTAATGGACAAATCTCCACATAAAATATTTGTAAAGTTATTAAAACAAAAAATCTTGTTTTAGAAATGTAACAAAAATAACCAAACCCATGCTACAAGAAACTAAGCTATTATTGCCACTAAGGAGGTGAACTCACCATTTCCAAGCCTCACATGAAAACAAACTACATTAATATGATTCTTGAAAAATTGTTTCAAATCCATACTAGATGCCGACAATAATGCTAGCTGGAATGATAACAAACCATTGTCTACTCTTGGCACATATCTGATTTCTAGTATTATTTGTATGATGATTAAAGTGGGAGGACTTCATACATGGCAAGAAACAAAATTTTTATTTCCTATTCTATGTTGCAACTACCTATAGCCTATAAATATGGTTGTACATTTGGTATTATTTGGTTTTTATTATCTCTATTCTGGTCTAGGTTGTTATAAGTTGCATCTATATAAGTAGCAGGAAATAGAAGTAGGGATATATAGAGAGTCATGTAGAACACACAACATTGTATACAGACTATTATTATTATTGTGAAATATAAGTTTTGTATTTGCATGATTTTGGAGGTGTAAAACTATTATTTTTCTTCACCAGGTAGCTAAGGAGGAAGGGTCCACTCTAGAGTTGCCCAGTGATTATTTTCTTTTTGTTTAGTTATGTTTGGAGTGCATTCAGATTAGTTTTCATTTGTATGTTAATTAGCTTAGCATTACATAGTATGGATTTAATCACAATGTATTAGTTTATGTGTTTAGTATCCATATTTGATTGTATAATAATATTTCATATGAAATAGATTATGATTTGATAATTTCTTAAGAGTTGTAGTTATGTTTATTATAGATTAGTTTTGTTGAGTTATTTCTATTTCTAATGTTCTTATCACTAGGAAGTGACAATTTTTGTCGCTAGGATTTCTTTAGTTTTTTGTAGGTTCATTTTTGTATGTTTTAGCTACATTCATAATCCATCACCTCACAACTATCATCCCTTGATGGCATACTACTCGAATGCCTTTCACAAGCTTACGATTTCAGATTGACTTGTATAGAATAGCCAAACTTCATCATAAAATTGCTAATTGTTTATTATTATTTGCCCTAGTGTTGGCCTATCACCATCGGTTTCCTTGTTGGCTTAATTATTTCAAACACACTTAAAGAAAAATGATTCAACCTAAAATGAAATTAATTCTATCCTAAGTGGCTATAATTGGAGAGCTTATAGGATAGTTATTCCATTTATTCCACCACATCATAGGACTTCATTACAACATCAAAATTTAAAAGACACCTAGAACATGAAATTAACTTCATTCATACTTTGTGCACTTCCTATAGCATCATCTCGTTATGTCTTCTTGTTGCACAATTCTAAAGTATTGTTTCATCCTTGTTTGTTCTTGTAGCATAATCTGTCTGTTGTGCTGTTGCAACATACTCCCGTGTAGAATGAATCTCAAGTCCACTTGAGATGAGGTGTTGTAATGATGAAACATGCTTATTGATTTTTTCACATCTATCATGATTTCTTCTATTGTAGTTTTTTTCTTGCATTTGAATGAATATTGAATTTATTATCTACTTCGAGTCTTCTTTAGCTTTGTATCGCATATCTTCTCCAGTTGAGGTGGTGTTGGTTTACGTATTGGCTATAAATATATTGTTACTAAATATTCATGTGTTTTTTCTATTTCTGAACATTTTTATGGTGTGAGATCAAAAACATTAAATATGGGTGAAATGCCAATTTCTAGAGGTAAGTGAATTTTGTATGTAATGTGTCCATATTTTTCTAAGATTTGACTGATGGAATTCTTTAGAATAATTGGGGGGTGAATCAATTACCCCAATGTCTAGATGTACAAATAAAAAATTTCAATTCTTAATATATCCATATCCATAAAACCTTATTATGCATGCATCCATTAGACCATACAACTCTAAAAATTTGTGGGTTACTGTCCTAGGTCAAAATGACTATGTAGAAATGTAAACATAAAACATAAGAGATTCAAAAACACATTTGGCACAAGGGTTTTATGTTGAAACCTAATTTGGAAAAAAACTACCAATAAAATGCTACTAATTCTCACTCTTCTGAAGTGATGCCTTGTGGAAGGCCAACTTTGTTAATGGCTACAATACAAACTGTTAAATGTAACCTAGTTAGAGGATTTCAATCACTTTTTTAGGAATGACCCTTGTTAGAGGAATTTAGACCATTCACTTTGAATGTTACCTGGTTAAGAGATTT
Source organism: Cupressus sempervirens (assembly GCA_028749045.1). NCBI lineage: Eukaryota > Viridiplantae > Streptophyta > Pinopsida > Cupressales > Cupressaceae > Cupressus > Cupressus sempervirens. The sequence continues at coordinate 113,299,588 of CM053789.1, read as the reverse complement.
AAAAATAACTATTAGGTCAATCTTAATCTGAAGGATTTAACCTAGATTGATACAATGATAAAAAAAAATAGTAAGGCTTGATCTGATAAAAAATGACAACTCACTTGTAGATTATAGATCTTTGTTTCAGTCCCCCATTGTGCTTGTCTTCCACATACTTTAGCTCTAATAGCTTGTTTAACGTTCAAGAATTCATACTGTTAAGCCTTCTTTCTTTTCTTGCCAATAGATATCTCTTATGTTCAGCCACTGAGTGAAGCAATACCCTAGACTATTTGTCTTCCTTAGGTTCTTGCACATGACAAACTTTTCTTCTGACGAACTCTCTCTCTTTATAAATAGAGATTTAAGATCTTTTTCTGCTTAACCACAATCATCCACTTTAGGATTAGGTTAGATTAGGTAGGATACAATGAATCTACCCCTTTTTCCATTTGGTTCCTTTAGAAACTTCTTCCTCAATCTTCCTTGAATTCTCCACAAAATGGTTTACCTTGAATTCTTTGCCACCAACTCATCATAGTTATCTTCCACGCGCTTCATAAAATTCAAGAAAACAAAATATTTAGCTGAAATTCATCAAATCTATGTTTTAACATGAATACTAGCACTCAACATCAATATGTTGTCACTCGACTTCCATATTGTACTTTCACTCGATCATCACTAGCTAACTCGACAAACACTAATGTTTGCTAGTGCTTAGCACCAACTAAATTTTACATAGCTCACACTATATTCACTTGGCATACACTAAATCTTCACTTTTCTTAGCTCCAATTGATTTTATTCTCTACTTGCACTAGATTTTCTTGGCACCTACTATGCACTCAGTCAAGGTTGTTAATACAATTCTTCTTACTTGTTCTTCTAGACTCAATCAGTGTATCCATCCTTTGTAGCCTTAAGTAGATAAAAAATACACTATATCATCACTATCTTAATTGATCTTTGTAATCATTTTTCATTCCATAACTCAACCTTTCCTATAGGTGCTCTTATTATTTCATTTGATCAAATCCTCTTCATCAATCAAACAAATGATAGTACTCAAATCAACTAAGCAGTTGTCTTACTAACAAGTAGCATGTTTGACATTAGTCACAGAAAAATGATTGAAACATATTCTCAAACTTTTAGCAATCTTTTCTCAACAATCTCCCTCTTTTTCATTGATGGAAAACAAATACCAAAAAAATACCAAAAAGAAAATAATTCCTTTTATTGAAATCTCTCCTTCTATCATTAGCTTCCATCTTTTGTATATGCTACAAAATTCTATTCTAATCAATAGGCAACCAACCTTTCCTTATGAATCCCTTCATATGTTATCTTACAGGGCTTCTCCTTCTAACTTTCTTTGATCACTCCCTCTTTTTCATATTTAGGAACACTATCTCCTTATTTGGAAATAATGCCAAAGACTTGTCATCTCAATATGTAGATGTTAACAATTTTAGTTGCTCCCTCTGCCTCCTAACTTATGACTATAAATCTTTTGTTCCAGGTCTTTGATTACTTTAGGAAGTTCCTAAAGTAAGATCCACTTCATCAATGTGTAGCATATGTCATTCATCTTAGTTGATGCACATAACTACTCATGCTTCTTAAGTAGCTTTGGATAGGGGTATCACCCCTAGTTTACTTCTTAGATATTCATGAGTATCTTTAGGTAAAGTTTTTGTTAATATATTAGTTATCTACTCTTTTGTATTCACATATTCCATCCTCACTTCTTTTTCTTGAACCAACTCTCTCAAGTAATGATACTTGATAGTAATGTGCTCAGTCTTTGTGTGCATCACAAAATTCTTTGATATATTTATAGCACTTGTATTATCACAATAAAGTACCATAGGTTCAATGATTTCCTCCTTCATACCTTTGAGTAGCTGTGTGATCCATATAATGTTTGTACAATTTATTGCATTAGTCACATTCAATAGTAGATTGAGATATGCAATTTTGTTTCTTGCTGGTCCAAATGACAAACCTTTTCCCTAAGAAAAATTCTCTTCACTAGTGCTCTTTCTATCATAAATGATTTTATCCCAATCAACATTAGTGTAGGCTCTCAACTCAAATTTTTCATTTTTCTTGTAGTATAGACCATAGTCTTTTTATTTTTTGTTTTAGATATCTCATAATTCTCTTATTTACCATCAAATGATTCTCCTTAGGATTAGTATACAATCTTGCAACAATCCCAATAAAATTGCAACATATTGCAGTTTTCCAATCATAGAATTGTAGAATGTTTGATTCATATTAGCTGAATCATCATTCTTTGACAACTTGTGTCCTATCACCCTAGGTGTGCTAACTAGTTTAGAATTTTCTAATCCAAAAGTTTTCAATATTTCTTTCACAAACTTAGACTAAGCGATGTATATACCATATTCCATCTAATACACTTGCAAACAAACAAAGAACTTGATTTTTTGAAACATAAAAATCTAAAATTCTTGCTTCATTTCATTTGAAAATGGTTTACATAATCCATCTTCACCTCCAAAGATGATATCATTAACAAAAATTTCAGCTAGTAAAATACCTTTACCACCTTCTATCTTCAAGTATAGATTGTTGTTATCATCAATCCTTTCAAAACCAATCTTCACAAGATAGTTGTGAAGCCTTTCATGCCATGCTCTTGGGGCTTGCTTTAAACCATATAAAGCTTTGTGTAGTCCACATACAATGTTTTTTTTTAGCATTAAAAAATCCTTCTAATTGTTTTATGTAAACCTCTTCTTCTAATATGCCATTTAGAAATGTAGATTTCACATCCATTTGATAAAATTTGAAACCTTTATATGTAGAGTAAGCAAGTAGAGTTCTTACTCCTTCCAATCTTATAATAGGGGCAAGTGTTTCTCCATAGTTTATTCCTTCTTCTTGTGCATACCACTTGCAAATTAATCTTGCCTTATTCCTTGTCACTTTACCATTTTCATCTAACTTGTTTTTGTACACCCACTTGGTTCCTGTTATCATTTGTTCACCTGCCAAAGATTCAAAATTCAAACATTCGGCTCGTCCAACGGCTAATTCCCAAAGTTAATATTATTTTAATGCCTAAGCTTTATAACATGGTTTCTATAGCCTGCAAGTTCTCCTTCGTCAGATTTGAGAAGATCTATGGTTGGCGCTATCTCACCATCAGGAGCTGCACGAGATTTATGTTTGTGGCATGGCACCCTAATGACACGTGTCCGGTGGGTCCAATGGGCCAGGCAACATGTTTTGGTAGGTTAGAAAAATTCCATGGCACCGTGGGTGCTATGTCTCTATCATGTGTTGATCGAAAAATCTTCATAGCGACATAGTGCCCGACGAAAAGTTTAAACAGCGGGCAGGTTGTATCAACGGGAAATTTCTTACAACGAGCAGTCAGTTTCACGCGCCAGAAAGTTCAAAAGGTGGCAAGGCGCCATGTCACCATTAGAAAACTCACAAGTTTTCCAATAGCGACATAGCACCCAGCTAGCCGGAGAGTGTTTCTACGGTGAGTCCCAGTGGTCGGCAGGCAAAGTTCGCAGCAACAGAAAAGTCACCACAGCGAGAGCTTCAGGCAAGTGGTTGGGTCCCATTTTGCACCTCATCTATCCAGTTGGTGGTGTCTGGTGCCATGGTGGTGAATCATTAGAGGAAACGTGCAGATCAAAAGACATGTCATCATTGGGCGCCATGGTGCTATGGGAAGTTGGCTTCGATTTTCCCATAGCGACATAGCACCTGGGCGCCACGTGTCCCCTCTGTAAGGACAAAGCAGTACAAAACCTCCAGGTTTGTGCCTTGTCAGACCAAGGTGGTTCTTTTTTAGGCCAATGGGGAACAACCACGTATGCCAGGTCAGAATACAAATAGATCATGGGACCAGATCTTCAACGCAGCTAGTGCAATATAGGGTTAAGATCTCCACCGTCAGATCTGCAGAGATCAACGATAGGTACCATCGCGCTATGGATAAGCCGCATGAGAATTATGATAGTGACTTGGTGCCTGGAGGACATGTGTCCTAGTGGGTCCAAGTTTGGAGGCGCAGGAAATACAGACAGTGATACGTAGCCAGCTTCTATTGATTGATGCACTGAGGAGCAGTATCTATCTTGCTTGCCATTAGATTAAGGAAAATTGATGGAAGGTTCCATGTCGCCATGGTGAAGTTGCACGATCTTTACTATAGCGACATCATGCCCTTTCACCATGTGTCAGTGGGGCCAGGTCTCGCCAAGGTGCGGTCGCTGAGGTGATGCCAAGTGTGCTGACAAGCATTTCACGGGCCCAAAAGTTGAAGGATAGCACAGAGCATGACGAGTCTTCATGATTGTCAGATCAGGGTAGATCAACAGAAGGTGTTATCTCGCTATGGTGAAGTTGTGCGATCTTTACCATAGCGACATAGCATCTTGCTAACACGTGTCTCGCTGGTAGACTAGGGTTGACAGTTAGCGGCTGGGAGTTAATGTTGTGGTCAGGTTTGTAATTTCCACAGTTGATGATAATAGTTTGAGGGTGGCGTGGTTAGTTCAATAAAGGAAGGTCAACCATAGAGGACTTCCCAGGTGGTAGAACGAAAAGAAGCGATTGGCCCACGTAGCCCAGTTGGTACATAAGGAACTATTTGACTTGCTTTGACCTCATAGATTCATGAGCTAGAAACAATGAATCATGTTTTTTGCCATGAGATTTCGATCCTATGATCAATGCCACCAACTCAGAAGTGAATGCAAAGTGCAAGGATATTCTACCACCATTACAGATCTATCTACTATGTCAGGGGATGTTTTCTGGGACCGTTCTGTCTTCTCTAGGCTCTTTCTCAGAGGAATATCAGATTTTGGTACTTAAAACCACTAGATCTTTGATTGGATTTTTAGGGTGAGAAGTTAATGCCAGTAGGTGAGAAGTAAATGTAATGCAAAAAATCCTCAGTCATGCCTGAACTATAAAGGCAATTTTGTGATCTTTCTTAGGGACTCTTTTTCTGATTTCTCTGCTACTGCTCACAGGTCTACAGTGTAAAATTCCCTTTGTCTCTGAGCTATATAACATTCTGTATCATCTCCTTTAGTGATCAATGTGTGTGTGCATCCTTCTTGCCTCTCATTGATGTATTGTTGAGATTTGTGGCCTGTATACTGTATCTATTTTCGACCTATTGGATAATATATAAGTGAAATCCTTTTCCTTGTGTTATTCAGTTTGGTTTCCTAATCTGTATGTGGTTGTTGATTGACATAAGTTTGGGTGTGTATGTATTTTGAATGTTATCTTGGTTTGGTAGTGCATATATGGGCAGAAATGAGTCTAAACACTCTATTTTGGTGCATCACCTCCTTAGATTAGACTAGGTAGATTTTCTTTCGTGCTCTCCTTCTCCCTTTTCCTCTCCAAGAGTAGTTAGGTGCACCCTGATAGTAAGAGGAAGCCGGCCTTCTCTGGAGACTCAACCTTGCAGTTCAAGTCCCATAACTTGGAGGTTGTTTCCATGTTTCACTAGGTTGTCCTCGCACATAGGCCTTGGACAAGGGTGCAAACCTAAGTGACAACAGTTTTTTGGCACACCCAGTGGGACAATTTTTTGCACACCCGGTGGGACTCATCCTTTAAAGAATAAAAGTCTAGTGGTGTCAAGAAGAAGGACTTCTAGAGATTAATGTTGAAGAGGTAGTGCTGGCTTTAGTATTCAAGCCTTTAAGAGGTCGATCCTTCAAAGTACTTGGCAGCTCTGAACATCAACAAATCTGGTTCCAGGCGAAAGTTGCAACGATTTATGCCCAGCACTGAAACAAGGGCGTCTTCTAGAGGTAAATTTCAATATCAAGAGCTTTCTCTTTCAAATCCTAGAAGAAGGAGGACTAGAACTTCATTATCACTAGTTAGGGGTGTAATAACAATTAACATACCTATAAGATCTGTCTCTACTCCTCCTTTTGCTCAAACTTAGCCTAGATTGCCATCAACACTAATCAATAGAACACTTGTTTACATGGCACAGCCAAGAGCCAATGCTTTTGCCACCTTTAATGATGGAAGTCCTCTATTGTTAGCCCAAATACATGATATACCAGTATCTGCACTAAAAAGTATACCTGATTTTACTGGTGAAACTTCCATCTCCCCTTTAGAGCATATCCAAGAAGTAGCAAATGTCTGTAATATTCATGGTATCACAGAGGATGATGTTGTTGTTAGACTTCTAGCCTCATCTTTAAAAGGAAAAGCATTACAGTGGTATAGAGGCTTAGCTCATGGTTCTATAACTGATTGGGATGGACTAGGAGTAGGGTTATGCAAACATTTTGAGGATAGGAGTGACCATCTGTCACTTTTAGAGCAGTTGACTACTATTAAAAGAGCCTCCCATGAGTGTATGACTGATTTTAATTATAGATTTCAAAAGACATGGGATAAAATACCTACTACAGAGAAACCTACCCCTAGTAATGCCTTCTTGCATTACCTTAGAGCTTTTAATAGTGATATTGCTACTACAATCCAAACTATAGGAGGAGATACCTTGCCTAATGCTTATGAGATAGCCATAAAACCTGAGAACATCCTGATACAAGGAGGAAAGCTGGCTCCAAGGCCTCCTATGCCTTTCTTTCCTAATGTTCCCAACCACCAACCATCAATGGCCCCTCTTCCTACAACTTCTACATCACAAGCCCTTACTCCAGTCCCTCAAGCTTCCACATCCTCAAATGGAATAGATGAACTCAAAGAAATGCTCCAAGGTCTAGTGCTAAATACAGATAAAAGAGAGAAGACCCTAGATAAAAAATTGCACGAGCAGGGGAGGGAGTTGAAGGACCAAGGGAAGAGATTAGAGGATAGTTTTTCTATAATATAAAGAATGAGTAACAAGGTGGTGGCCTTAGAAAGGCAGCAATATCAAGGTGGCAAGCCTCCCCAATTGCAATATCAAGCTCCAAATGGTGGTAGGCCTCCTAATCAGTGGAATAAATCTTTTGATCAGAGTAGGCAAAATAGTCATGCTTCTACTTCAAGCTCAAATCATAACAGAGCTATAGTCCCTCCAAATAACTTGGCCCAAGATCAAGATTTCTATCCTTCCTGCAACTATTCTTATACCTATTCCATGTGCCAGAAGGTAGAATCTTATTTGGACCTAACTGACCAAGAACCTGCAGCAAAGCAATCATACATATACTCAAGGACATGATGATTTCTCTTTCATGAATCATCAGATTGGGGAACATTGTAATGTAAACCAGGATTCCATTGCTCATAACACTAGAAGTAAGAAGAGAGCTATGGAACATTCTGCCCCTCCTTCTCTAAAGCAGGCCTCAACTTCAAGTGCTACACCTCATATACAAGTAGCAAATGAACAAACAAGTACTTCACAATAGCAAAAGCAAGATCCTAGAAGGAAAGATGAAAGTGATCCTTATGTTGCCCATCTCAACCTCTTATAAGTGCAGCTCCCAAAGTTCCTACCAAAGTTCCTAACATACCATTCAGTGTGGTAGAGAAAATGAAGAAGACCAATGTGAATATTTCTATGTGGGATGTTGTTGCTACCATACCAATGCAGAAGAGGATGCTACAACAAGAATTAGAGAAGATTGAATCCAAGGATCAACCATCTATCATAGAGAGTGCCACAAGTCTAGTACAACCAGAAGGGGATCTGGAGACAAATAAAAAGGTTAGACCTCCTCCATTCTATGTTTCTCTGATTATAGGCAGAAAATTAGTCCACAAGTGCATCATAGATTCAGGGGCTAGTAGCTCAGTAATGCCTAGGTGTGTTGCTGATGCTTTAGGAATGAAATATGAGCCCATTGTTAGGGATGTGTTACAATTAGATGGTAGTACTGTCAAAACTGTAGGTATCCTTAGGAATGTGGAGATGGCCCTACATGCATGCCCTGGTTGCACTGTGATTCAAGACATATCTGTTGTTGAAGTCAAGCCCTACTTTGCTATCTGTCTTTCCAGAGACTTCACTACTCAAATTGGTGGATTCATATCTACTGATTGGTCATATATGTCATTGAAGACCAGATATGGAGCCAATGCCTCAATTAGAGCAAAACCTCAAGCCTTTCATCACACTAAATCTTACACCCCCAATTCCATCAACATGAATTGCCCTATTCTAGAGATGGATGAAAATGACATAGTAAATGAGCCTACCACTTCCATAGAGGAAATTCCTGATTTCTTCTTGGATGAGTGGGAAAATGCACATCAGTTTGAAGCTATGTCAGAGATTCTTGAGACAGGCCTTAGTACACATTTCATAATAGAGAAAGATGCTCAAGTTCCTAATCTTGTTGGGACTAATGATGATATAAATGGAACATGGAGTATGTACTTTGATGGCTCAAGGAATAGAAATGGATCAGGGGCTAGTGTTATGCTAATCTCTCTTGCACAAATAAGATACTACTTCTCCTTTAGGCTCCAATTCAGTTGCACCAATAATGTGGCCGAGTATGAATCTTTGATTCAAGGTCTCTTACTTGCCCAAAAGAGAGGAATTCAAGCCTTGAGAGTATATGGGGATAGTGAGTTGGTAGTTAACCAAGTGAGAAACTAGAATATCACCAAAAATGGCCTGCTCAAGTCTTACAAACACTGAGTCTGGGATTTGCCTGAGGGCTTGAACACATTTAATATTCAGAGTATTCCTAGGAAAGAAATAGACATGCTGATAGACTTACAGTAGTGGGTGCAGCTTATGATGTACCAGGGAATCTTGAGGAAGAAAAGAAGCAACAAATAAAGGTGGTAGTGAGGCCTGCCATCCCTGACAACAACACTCATTGGAAGGTGTTTGATTCTGATGAGAAAATTGTGAGTTTCTTGCAGAATGAGGCAGAATTCTTAGATAGAAACCAGTCAAGACTACAAGATCAGTATGGTGATCAGATCATTCATCTCAATTCTAACAAGTTGCCTAAGGGTCTCATTACCTTGGAGAGTGTCTTTAATCTTAATGATCAAACAAGAGGCAAAGGAATGAATCTAGCTGTAAAAAAGGATGATCATGCCCCAGTTACAATTGCTGATGGAAAATCTCTGAATATGGGGAAGGTATGTTCTGAAATTGAGCAAGAAAACTTCATTTAGTTATGTCAAGAATTTAATGATGTATTTGCTTGGACATATGATGATTTAAAAGGGTTTGACCCTAGTTTGTTTCAGCATACCATAGATTTAATTGATAAGGCCAAACCAGTAAGGCAAAAATAGAGGCCAGTGAATCCTAAGATTGAACCTCTAATGAGAAAAGAACTATCCAAGTTGATAGAGGCTAATATAATATTTTCTATCAAACACTCATTATGGGTAGCCAACCTAGTCTCTGTTAGGAAGAAGAACAGAGAAATCAGACTGTGTGTGGACTTTAGAGACCTTAATCATGCTTCTCTTAAAGATCACCATCCTCTCCCTTCCATGGAGGAAATTCTATCCAAGGTCAGTGGTTCAAGGAGATTCTCTTTTCTTGATGGGTTCTTTGGTTATAACCAAGTGTTAGTTAAGGAATCTGACAGATATAAGACTGCATTTACTACTAAGTGGGGCACCTATGCTTATTGCCAAATGCCATTTGGACTAACAAATATAGGTGCCACATTTTAGAAGGCAATGGAGATGGCCTTTAAAAAATTAATTGACAAATTTGTGTTAGTATACCTTGATGATATAGCTGTATATTCAAAAAATGTAGAAGATCACTTTGATCATCTAAGACAGGTATTTCTAAGATGTAGAGAGTTTGGGGTTTCCCTTAACCCAGCCAAGTGTGTCTTTTCTACAAGCCAAAGAAAATTATTGGGACACATTGTATCTAAGGAGGGGCTGACCATTGATCTAGAAATAACAAAGGCAATACTTGCCCTTCCTCTTGCTAAACACAAGAAGGGGCTGCAAAGTTTCCTTGGTAGGTTAAATTTTGTAAGAAGGTTTATTCCTAATCTTGCTACCATGGTGAAACCTCTTACAACTATGCTTAAGAAAGGTATGGTCTTCTCATGGACCAAGGAAGGGAAGGAGAGTTTTGAAGAGATCAAGGCAGCCATAGCCTCAACCCCTACTCTCATGAACCCAAATTTTGAAAAGGATTTCATTCTCTACACTCTAGGTGGTGAGTCAAGTATCTCTGCTGTCTTGACTCAAACAAATGACAAGGATGAGGAGCAGCCCATAGCCTTCTTTAGTGAAGGGCTCAAGGAATATGAAGATAAGTACAACTTTTTTGAGAAGCAGGCCCTTGCAATCATCAGAGCCTTGAAGAAATTCAAGCACCCCTTATCCCACAATAAGATCCGTTTGTTGGTGCCCCATGCCAGTGTAAAAGACTTCCTGTTAAGCAATGATATCAGTGAAAAGAGAGCTGGATGGATCACTAGGGTAATGGAATATGATGTTAATATTCAGATTACCAAGCTGCTAAGAGGGAGAGGATTGTGCAAAGAAATGTTATCAGGCCAGGATTCAGATGAAGAGGCTGCTATGGTAATAATAGAGCAGCAGGAGGAAGGAAATGATGACGGTCCAAGGAGCTGGATAAATGACATGAAGAATTTCTTATCAAGGAATGGATATCCTCAAGGATTGGACAGAACTAAAAGGAGACAATATAGACTGCAGTCCATTCCCTATGTTGTAATTGATGGTATCCTATTCAGGAGGGATTTTAATGGGACCCTGCTGAGATGCATTGAAGTGGATCAAGCTGAGAGGATGATTAAGGAACTTCATGATGGCCCTGATGGTGGCCATTTCTTTGCAAGAAAAACTGCCATGAAGATCACGAGGGCTGGTTATTATTGGCCATCTCTGTTCCGTGATTGTTATGGATATGTGAGGAAATGTGAGAAATGTGCTTTCTTCTCAAGCAAACAAAGGCTTGCAGCTCTCCCCCTTCGTCCTATTCAGGTGGATCAACCCTTTACCCAGTGGGGCTTGGATTTTATAGGCCCCATTAATCCTCCATCTAGTGAAGGTCATAAATGGATTTTGGCTACCACTGATTATTCCACTAGATGGACAGAGGCAGTTGCCTTGAAGGATGCCATAGAACCATCAATTGTTGAATTCCTTGATGGGATTGTATCTAGGTATGGTGCTCCTTCTACTATCATCTTGGACAATGCTAAGTCTTTTTTTGGAAACCAAATTTGTGCATGGGAAATGAATCACAATATCTACCTAAGCACATCATCAAATTACTATCCCTAGGGTAATGGTTTGGTAGAGTCTTCCAACAAGAATCTGATCAGAATCATGAAGAGGACAACAGAAGACAATCAGAGGGTCTGGCATAAGAAATTAAGAACTGCTCTATGGGCTGATAGGATAACACCCAAGAGATCTGTTGGGAATTCACCTTTTGTGTTGGTATATGGTAGGGAGGCCAGACTCCCAATTTCATTGGAATTCCCATCCTTGGAATTGGCTCATCAGCTGGAATTGATTGAAGATAACACCATGTCAGTAAGAATGGCAGAGCTGATTGAACTACAAGAAAAGAGAAATAAGGCTATGCAAACCCTAGAGATACATCAGCAGCAGATGAAAAGGAGTTTTCATAAGAAGGCTAGGGTCAGAACCTTCAGAGAGGAAGATTTAGTTCTAAAGTGGGATTCAGATAGAGCAAAACTAGGAAGACATTCCAAATTTGATGCACTATGGAGTGGTCCTTATCTGATTGCCAGTTGCAAACAGGCTAATGTGTTTCAGTTGAGCAGGCCAAATGGAGAAATTTTGCCCATTCCAGTCAATGGGATCTATCTGAAGCCCTGTTTCTAAAATTTTTTGGATCCATGTACATGAGTAGTTTAGTTTCTTTTCTGTTGTTTCCTAATTTTCAATAAGTGTGCGTGCACATGGTTCTCTCTTTGAGTTGCCAACGTTCGATGTTTTGATAGTTTTGAGGTTACAGTTGCAAAGCTAGGGTTTTCAATGTTTGATCTCTCACAAGAGGGGTTAGGGTTTCACAGTATTTGACTCCATAGCTCAATGGATACATGAGGCCACTGGTCATACACATAGTAGGCTTGTGTCCCTTGTGAGTCGCTACAAATGTTATCATTTGTTCACCCGCCAAAGATTCAAATTTCAAACGTTCAGCTCGTCCAACGGCTAATTCCCAAAGTTAATATTATTTTAATGCCTAAGCTTTATAACATGGTTTCTACAGCCTGCAAGTTCTCCTTCATCAGATCTGAGAAGATCTACACTTGGCACTATCTCACCATCGAAAGCTGCACGAGATTTATGTTCGCAACATGGCGCCCTAATGACACGTGTCCGGTGGGTCCAACAGGCCAGGAAACATGTTTTAGCGGGTGAAAAAAATTCCATGGCACCATGGGTACTATGTTGCTATCATGTGTTGATTGGAAAATCTTCATAGCGACATAGCGCTCGACGAAAAGTTCAAACGGCGGGCAGGTTGCATCAACGGGAAATGTCTTACGACGAGCAGTCAGTTTCGTGGGCTAGAAAGTTCAAAAGGCGGCAAGGCACCATGTCGCCATCAGAAAACTCACAAGTTTTTTGATAGTGACATAGCACCCAGCCGGTCGAAGAGTGTTTCTATGGTGAGTCCCAGTGGTCGGCGGGCAAGGTTTGCAGCAACAAAAAAGGCACCAACTATGAGAGCTTCGGGCAAGTGGTTGGGTCCCATTTTATACCTCATCTGCCCAGTTGGTGGAGTTTTGTGCCATGATGGTGAATCATTGGAGGACACGTGTAGATCAAAAGACATGTCATCATTGGGCACCATGGCACTATGGGAAGTTGGCCTCGATTTCCCATAGCAACATAGCGCCTAGGTGCCACATGTCCCCTCAGTAAGGAAAAAGAAGTACGAACCCTCTAGGTTGGTGCCTTGTCAGACCAAGGTGGTGCTTCGTTAGGTCAATGGCGAACAACCATGTATGCTAGGTTAGAATATAGATAGATTGTGGGATCGGATCTTCAACACGGCCAGTGTAGTATAGGGTTAAGATCTCCACCATCAGATCTGCAGAGATCAATGGAAGGCACCATCACACTATGGATAAGCCACACGAGAATTACGATAGCAACTTGGTACCTGGAGGACACATGTCCTCGTGGGTCCAAGTTTGGAGGCACAGGAAATATAGACAGCGATACATGGCCGATTTCTATTGATTGATGCACTGAGGAGCAGTATCTATCTTGCTTGCCATTAGATCAAGGAAAATTAATGGAAGGTTCCATGTCACCATGGTGAAGTTGCGTGATCTTTACTATAGCGACATGGCGCCCTTTCGCCACGTTTCAGTGGGGCGAAGTCTCACCAAGGTGCGATCGCTGAGGTGATGTCAGGTGTGCTGACAAGAATTTTGCAAGCCCAAAAGTTGAAGGATAGCATAGAGCATGATGAGTCTTCATGATCGTCAGATCAGGGCAGATCAATGGAAGGTGTTGTCTTGCTATGGTGAAGTTGTGTGATCTTTATCATAGCGACATAGCATCTTGCTGACACATGTCTCGCTGGCAGACCAAGGTTGACAGTTAGCGGCTAGTAGTTAATGTCGCAATTAGCTTTATAATCGCCGCAGTTAATGATAATAGTTCAAGGGTGGCGTGATTAGTTCAATAAAGGAAGGTCAACCACAGAGGACTTCCTAGGTGATAGAACGAAAAGAAGCGATTGGCCCGTGTAGCCTAGTTGGTACATAAGGAACTATTTGACTTGCTTTGACCTCATGGATTCATGAGCCAGAAACAATGAATCAGGTTTTTTGCCATGAGATTTCAATCCTATGATCAATGCCACTGACTCAGAAGTGAATGCAAAGTGCAAGGACATTCTACCACCATTACAGATCTATCTACTATGTCAGGGGATGTTTTCTGGCACTATTCTATCTTCTCTAGGCTCTTTCTCAGAGGAATATTAGATTTTGGTACTTAAAACCACCAGATCTTTGATTGGATTTTTAGGGTGAGAAGTTAATGCCAGTAGGTGAGAAGTAAATGTAATGCAAAAAATCCTCAGTTATGCATGAACTATAAAGGCAATTTTTTGATCTTTCTTAAGGACTCTTTTTCTGATTTCTCTGCTACTGCTCGTAGGTCTACAGTGTAAAACTCCCTTTGTCTCTGAGTTGTCTAACATTCTGTATCATCTCCTTCAGCCATCAATGTGTGTGTGTGCATCCATCTTGCCTCTCATTGATGTATTTTTGAGATTTATGGCCTGCATACTGTATCTATTTTCGACCTATTGGATAATATAAAAGTGAAATCCTTTTCCTTGTGTTATTCAATTTGGTTTCCTGATCTGTATGTGGTTTTTGATTCACATAAGTCTGGGTGTGTATGTCTTTTGAATGTTATCTTGGTTTGGTGCATAAATGAGTCTGAACACTCTATTTTAGTGCATCACCTCCTTAGATTAGACTAGGTAGATTTTCTTTCATGCTCTCCTTCTCCCTTTTCCTCTCCAAGAGTAGTTAGGTGCACCCTGATAGTAAGAGGAAGCCGACCTTCTCCGGAGACTCAACCTCGTAGTTCAAGTCCCACAGCTTGGAGGTTGTTTCCATGTTTCACTAGGTTGTCCTCGTGCATAGGCCTTGGACAAGGGTACAAACCTAAGTGGCAACAGTTCCAATCACATTCTTATCCTCTGGTCTTGGAACTAGAGTCCATGTCTTGTTCTTTTTAATCTACTCAATCTCTTCTTTCATGAATTTACTCCAGTTCATATTTTCTAAGACATCTTTCACTATCTTAGGTTCATGCATGCTCAAAAAACATGTATCACTTCTCAATTTGTTTCTTGTCATTGGTCTAGCATCTTTGTCTCCAATAATTTTTTTAGTAGGGTGATTTCTTTTGACATATTTTGACAATCTTGGTTTTTCTCTACCTTCCCTATTAGGTCTATCAACTTCTGAGTCACTATGTACTTCTTGATTTGGTAATTCCACATCTCTTTCATGTACACTTATCTTAGAATTAGAATGTGCCTCAACTTCTATTTGCAACTCAATTCTTGACCCTAGCTTGGTTCCTAAATGTAACTCGACATTCATTGTATGTGAATTGGTAATCACTAAAACTTGCTATTGATTTGAAACTTGATTTACAACATCTTCATCAGTAGGCATACCTTCACAAGTTAGTAACTTTGGACCTATTTTTTGACACTTTTCTATCAAAATTATGACTCAAAAATGTTGAAACCTATTGTCACTAAACTGGAGTCAAAAGTTCAACGACCAACATGAGTGTCGATATATTAATGAAAAAAACCATAAAAATTTATTTCCATTATTATCCCATGGTGGTGCTAGATAACTAGTTTGAAATGTTGAACTATCAATGACTATGAGAGATGGTTCCACGGGTAGTCCACAACATCAATGATAGGATGTGTCAAACTATTGATGACTTAGAGATATGTTTTGATGGATTTTTCATTCTCTCAATGGCAGGATTCGTCAAACTATCAATGACCTATATGTTGGGTGATGCGATGCGCTCCCCTGCCCACAGGTGGTTAATTATGTGGCGTTCCGTGTTCACTAATAGTCATGGCTTTTGGTGCAATGGAAAATGGGCCCTACAATTGGTATCAGAGCCTGGTTTTAGCCTGGTCATCGGTTCAAATCTCCCCAGTGCCTTCCCGACTCGCGTAAGCTTCTGGTATGCGCGTCGAGGGGGAGATTGTTGGGTGATGCGATGCGCTCCCCTGTCCACAGGTGGTTAATTATGTGGCATTCCATGTTCACTAACAGTCATGTCTTTTGGTGCAACGACAAATGGGCCCAACACTATAGAGATGTTTTGATGGGTTGCTTATATCGTTGATGACAGTAAATGTCAAAACATCAATAGTTATTAGAGTTTTTAAACAAATGTAGCAGCAAGCATAATTCTATAAAATAATTGATATTCAAATAATTTCTATTGAAGATGACATATTAGACATCATTTGTTAAGCATGGCTTGTATCTTTAGTTTAAAAACATTATTTTTTTCCATTTACAAAGAGCTGCTATTAATAAATGAAAGGTTACATGAAGAAGACTTGCAACCCAAAATCACACTCCATCTCAAACTATTAAAGGAGAATGGTAATCATTCCAAGGAATCATTGATTACTTACACTTTCTTATACATCCAATAGTGGAAAGCTTTGAACATAGGGACATTTACTTTAACTTCCCTTTCTACTACGGTAATTGAATGAAAATAAAGCTATTAATGAAAGTTGAACCAAAAATATCCTATTTTTGATATGAAAATTAATATATGAAAATGGAAATAATCACAATATGATAAGGAAGCTGATCAAAATATTGTCATTGATGTCAATAGAATTGGGGTGATTTTTAGAAGTTATCATTGATGTCAAAAGTATACTTATTAGGAAAATTTATATCAAGACCAATATATACATTACTTGGCATTTGATCATTGCGAATAAGTATGTATACATAAGATAGGGCAAGGCAAGATGGAAACAACTGACATTAATAACAATCTAGCATATTGAACACTCAACATTAAAGAGCACATAAATTAGGAGTGATACATATCTATACAATGGGATTATATTTAAAGAGTCTCATTGTTCATTAACCAATAAATTTAGAGTAGGAGCAATGGAGAGAAGACAACATTGGGTATTGTGCATTAAATGAGAGAAAGAGAAACTTTATAAATCATATGCTAAGTCACTTCAAAGCCAACAGATAGTATAAAAGAAACTTTCAACAATAAACCATATGACCAATAAACCATATGATCAATGACCGACTAATATGTACAACACATATATCATAATCATATCATCACAAACTCATGGACATGGAATTGTTCAAGAGGATATACATTTAAGGCTGCATCATCATAAATGTTCAACAATTATAGTTAGAAAAGATATATGAGTTTTCCATATAAAACAATTATCTTAAATATTGAGGAATGAATACAAGTGGTTAAGTAAAGGAGAAGAGTGAACATGAGATTAGTAATATAAAACTATCAATAATAATCATGAAGAAAATAATGTCCTTTCTGATGATTGAGAATAGAAATCACATACCTATAGGATGTACACTAGTACACTTGTGAGGTGGAAGAACTCAGTGTGGTCTTAAGAAATCTTGTAACAAAAAATACATGTTGTGGCTCATGATCCATAAATTAGTATAAAACATAAAACTTTACTAAACTATTGTCCTAGAAAAAGACTCATTGTTGCTTACTTCCAAATAGCATGCTCTACAACACAATTCATTTCTTGTGGCCTCTTTTTCTTCTGTTGGATTTAGATCCATTGCAAGCCTAAAAATTTGTAGTTTGATGTTCTTCAAGGTCTTTTTACGCAGGCTAATAGGGTCATTGCTATGTGTGATGCCATCATAAGATAATACAGTGGTTGCTATATTAGCAAGTAATTGTTGTTGTGCACTTTAGTCCTTTCCCTTTCCCTTTCCCTATGAATCAAATTGTGACAAGAAATATTGGTAAAAAAATCAAAACAAGTCCAAAACCTTCACAAAAGTAACATAATAATTTGACATTTTGTATACTTAAAATTGCATTAATTTTTATATAGAAAGTTTACTTGCATGGGAGAAGGGGTGGGAGCAACATCCCTACTTCTGTCATTTGATGGCTTGGCCATGTCATCCTGTGACAAAGAATATATATAAAAACATCAACATAATCAAAGGAATAGTCTAGCTAGCAAAAAATCTAATTATTAAAATGGTACATTGTATATTAGAGTTCTAATTGGAAGTGATTAGTTTAAATTTTACATATATAGTACTTACAAGTCCCAAGATAGTAACTTTCTCTATGTCTATGTGATTCAAATTATAATATATTAGCAACTCTTCCCCTAAACTTATTGATTTTATTGCACATACAAAAACATGATTTCACTCATGTGCCTCGAAAATGTAATTTTGTTGCTTATTAGTTGACCTAGGATGCTTACTATTTATAAAACCTACAACATACCCTATTTCTTTTGGCCTTCCATCAATGTACATAACAAGTCTTTTACTTTGATAATTTTCTTTCCATTATAGATAATTTTTTGACAGTGAATACCTACATATACTTTTTTATATTGAACTATCAACATCCAATTTTTGTAATTGTAACAAAGCTTATGGCCATGCTACCCATTGAGTGAATATTATTGTTTACACACACACACACACACACACACACACACACACACACACACACACACACACACACACACACACACACACACAGACACACACACACACACACACACACACACACACACGCACACACACACGTATGCACGCATGCATGCGCGCACACACACACACACACACACACACACACACACACACGCATGCACGCACATACGCACACGCGCGCACACATACACACACACACACACACACACACACACACACACACACACACACACACACACACACACACACACACACACACACACACACACACACACACACACATCAGTAAAAAAGGCACAAAAAATTGGACCATCCATAGGCATTCACATAAAAGAGAAAATAAAAAAGAAAATAGAAGAGGACTAGTCCTTACCTTGAAAGAAAGTTCCAAATAGCAGAGGATGGAGATAATGAAAATGAATCCATCAACCTTACCTTGATGACAATGAAAATCTCTTAATTGGTCACGGCTAAAGCCTCCCACCCACACTTTGCTACGTGATATGAAATGAAGTTTCAATTTATTTTATTTTTTTATATCCCATACATACATACATATATACATACATACATACATATACATCAATCAAAAGGGCACGACAACAAAATCCTAGATCTTGGTGTAGGAGCCCTAGGTCCTAAATAATGTGGTGCAATACCATGTAGGATAGTATAGAAGGTTATCAATAAGCATCCAAGTTGACAAAAGATAGTTTAGATAATCTCAAACATGAATTTAGGCAAGTTATTTACATGTTTTAATAAGGTTATAGGCAAGTCAAATGTTGGTTAATGATTGGTCAAACATTTTGAGTTGACAAAAAATCTCCATTTTTATGTTTTATAATATTTTTGCATATTGTGGTATATTTTTGAAGGCATGTGGAATCTTTTATTTGAAGTTTGTGTAAAATTTGTAAAAATTGCAAAAAATGCAATAAAAGTTGTCATGCAACTTCTTACAATTTTTCTTGCAATCTAGAAGTGTAATAGTCAAATCATTATTTTGATCGAACATGGAATGATATAGTTGTAAGGTCAAGAATTGTGACCTATAAATTTATTATCTTCAAGCTAGTCTAGGGTTGGAATAGTACTATATTGATTTGGAATGAAATAGCAATCATCCCACCATAACATATATATAAATACATACATATATACACACATACATATACATAGATATACATATGCATACATACATATATATACACATACATACATACATACATACATATATACATACATACATCTGATTATGAAATTTTATTACCTCATTTAACTAACTTTACTTTCAAATGAAAATTTAGGAACTAAAATATTGGAATCATACAAAGGAATCATGGAGGAAAGTCAAACAAGTAAGCGAATGAATGTTGGAAGGCCTAGACATTAATGATAGGAAGCAGCAAGCATTGT
The DNA here is from genome assembly GCA_028749045.1 of Cupressus sempervirens. NCBI lineage: Eukaryota > Viridiplantae > Streptophyta > Pinopsida > Cupressales > Cupressaceae > Cupressus > Cupressus sempervirens. The sequence continues at coordinate 113,279,948 of CM053789.1, read as the reverse complement.
GAACAGATATAGAATTTGATGGGTCTTCCTTTGTAATTTCTATGTTCATGATGGAAAGTAGCAGTTACCTTCACACTATCGTTCATGGTTTGAGAAATTATATATGACCTACTCTTATTTCTGATTGTTTATTATTGAAGGAGATATACGATTACCTTTTATCTAAACAATAAACATGACTATAATTTTGGTTTGAACCTTATGAACATGCAATAAGGAATCTATTGAGTTAGAGAAATAATGGAGGAAGTGATATGAGAAATCGGGAAGAGACTATTCATCTTCCACAATGAGTGGGAGGATACATTCACCAGTTTGTGTATGATTCAATGAAATAATCTAAGGCAAGATGGAGCCATAGTTTTTTTTTTTCAAAAGTCATGTCCTCCACTTATGATATTGGAAAGTTGAAAATGGGAAATGATTGATGTCACTTGATCTCATAAAGAAATACTATCCAGAATCTTTAGAAAGAATATGAAGCTTTGGAAATATTCTTTGAAAAATAACCTAAACAAATTCATTATTACCACTGAGCCTAGTGTTCAAAAAATATCAATTGTTGAAGGACTTGCTTAGCATATTATATAAGGAGTTGTTCCTGAACTACTTATAAACTGAAAATTTTTCTAAGTGGATATGGATGAACTTATTGTTGGAACCAAATTCTGTAGAGATTTTGAAATGATTGAAAATAGTATAAAGAAAAATTATAGAATTGAATGATCATGTTGTTGCTTCTATTAAAAATACACCAAATCTCAAGTCACAAGGAGGATGGATTGGGGCTTAGAACATAATAATATATGAAATAGCATGCAATTATTCTAATACAAAACAACCAAATTTGGAGTCATAATTGGTAGAAATTAAGATTAGATTTCTCCCAATGCTTATAGCTCATAATTGTAAATCTAAAGATGCTATAGTAGTTTATGCCAAGAAGAATTGAAACTTGATTCAAAAAATGATTAGATATGCATCTTATGGAGGAAATAGATGGGTATGTGCAGGATCATGGTATTCCAAAAAGTGGTGATGTGAAAAAAATGGAGTTTGAAAATGTCTAAAAGCATTTCAAGATCTTCTCTGACTTTTTTCCACCCATCCTGATACCAAGGCTAAAAAGTTTGTGCCAAGCCTTTTTGGGTATTTGATGTGGTATCGGGTATCCAATATAAAACTGGATACTAAAAACCTATGACATAGATTTAAAAAAACCCAAGAGCTATTTTCCATTGCATTTTTTTGAGTTTTATTGTTTTCCTCCATTCAGGTATCGAAATTTCAAATGGGTGTTCCGCATTGGATCCCATGTTATCAACATTAAACACCATAGTGGATAATATTGAAGCACTTATCAATGAACACAATGCTACTCTTCATCAGCATGAGGAAATGCATGCCATGTTTGATGATGGGTTAGACTATGGCCCTAAATATAACTAAAGATGGTATAGTTAGCCTTTTTGTAGACCCAAAATTGATAAACTAGTAGAATGCACAAAGCCCAAATTATCAATTAAATCTTGCACAAATGAGGCTATGCATGCAAACTATTTGGATCATTGATGAATGGTTTTTGACATTTCTAGACATAACAATTTAGAGATGCCATTCTATTTCATTAAAAAATTAAATTCCAAATTTGTGTTGCACCTCAAGGTGAACTATTGGAGCATGAGGCCCAACATGGGTGTAGGAGGAGGAGCTCCTTAGAATAGACCCTTTTCCTAGTGGAAGAAAGTTGGCACTTTTGTCCCCAATACTAATGTCTTTCCCCCTCCTATAGTGCAACATCTTAATATCATTAAAGATGCTAGCTCTCAGACAATTAGATCCATCCATAGATTGAGTAGCCTATTGATATCCCAGGCTAGGTCAGTGTTGCCTCCCCATGTTGATGATGCTGGCATGATTTCATCATCAACTAGTTTACCACATGTTTGTGTGCCCTATACTTGCATATCATGCAATAATATTTTTTTGGGTCCCATAGGTGATCTTTATAAGTATCAATTTGTATTTGAGGAGGATACACTAGACATGTGTATAGAGGCTACACACCCCGACGTGAGAGAGGAGGAGCATGCAAAGGCATAGAATCATTCTAGATTGGTATGTGTACACATTTTTTTGTTACAATATATGTGATTTAAAGTTAATCTTTATAATAGATTGATTTTAACCCATACTGACTTATGCAAGTATGTGATCTTCGTTCATATTTAGTTGATGACTAAGGAGACGCTCACATAGGTTGATAATATCACACTCTTGGCTATTTCATTTGGCTTTGAGACATCTATAGTACTTTATTTTGTGTTCTCATTATTTTTCTATTTGATATTGGAGAATATATGGTTTCTAATCATTCTTTTCTCTCTCACAGGTATCACTTGTCAGTGGGGGAAAGAGTGCGGAGGGTGAGGCACATCCCGTTGACAAGGGAAAGGTAATTGGGTGATTTTAAAGTGATTAAATATTGATGCATTCTTGTAAAATATTTGTGGTAATGAAATTTAATTACATTCATTATTGTATATTTCATGGCTACTGGTGATGAGTCTAGGTAGATTTGGCATTGTAGACCCTATGACATTTCCATTTGGAGTGAGAACGCCATTGTATGTATAAGTATCATTTATTTGTTATTTTTATTATTTTCATAAATAAATTCAAAACTTATTTCTATGATATTAACAATTAGGATTTTGTATCTCATAGGAAACACCTAGTGCAAAGGAGGCTAGATGCTAGAGTTTTGTATCTTTACTGATGCAGCCATTATATCCAAAAGAGGAGTCGACAGAGGTAAGTTGTAGTTTGAATTCTCAATTATATGTTATAAATTTAATATAATATGAATTATAATGTTATAATTTAAGTTATAAATTCATCTCACAAACATACTTGATCACATATAGGCCACAATCAATGAGGTTCAAGCATTGCCAACGACATATGAGAGGACTCCTAACTGGCAATGGAGGTCAATGCTCAAGAGATATTTATGATGAATGTTTAATACTATAAATATTCATTAAAAAAAGGATCATTATGCATTTGATTAATTCACTGTTAAATACATAGAATCATATACATTTTGTAGTCTAATTTTGGGTTTTCCTTTTCTGTTTATGTAGGAGGCATTTGATCCACCTAGTGCAGCGAAGAGGCTACATTTTGATCATCTACTAGTAGTATAGGATAGTATAGTTATCATAAGATGCATCATGAGAATTTTTGAGATGGAATATGCCATATTTTATATATAAACATTGATATTATACATATTTTGATGGCATTATCAGCCACTTTTGTAAATGGATCTCTATATTTTGATATATATATTTACGTAATTTTTCTATGGATACATCTATTTTGCTATATATTTTCTAGTCATTTATGTACATAATGATATACATATTAAATTAGTATAGTATTGTTCAATTTATCATGGATCATGTGTATTATTCATGTTTATGGAATATCATTCATTTTACTCGTGTTTGTTATATTCAATTCAAATAAAATAATTTGTGAATAACATTTTAACACCCTTTATTATCAATTTTTGATGAAATATTTATTTTGAAATGATATCATATATATTTAATTTGAAATGATCTTTGCAATCCCTTAAGATATCACTATGGTTCACTTGCCCAAACGCACTTAGAGCACCTTGGATACTCTTCGATACAGGATGGCCATAAATGATGGAGTCTCTTTGTGGCTAGAAAAAGGGTCTCATTAGGGTTCACCCACCCATATAGATATAATGGTGTTGACAATTTGATGCCAAGATCAACAGTTTCAAAGTTACGCAATGATGCACCTATAAACTAAGGCACACAATGAGTTTTGCCATCGAGAAAAATCACTGTGCTGAATCCAAATGTAATGTGATCTCTTCAAAATGAGATATATTATTGTAAACCTCAACATGTCCATCCTGTTACATTTGACATTTCATTGATATCCCCCACAAGCTCCAAGTTACGACCCTCAAAAGATTGACCTCAAAACACGCTAAGAGCACCTTGAAGATTGTTTAGTATGGGGTGGACGTATATGATCGAGGATCTCAATGGCTAGAAAAATAGTGTCAATAGGGTTCACATACCTATCCATAGATAATGGTGTTGATAATTCAACACCAAGATCAATGGTTTCAAAGTTAAGCAATGATGCACCTATAAACTGAGGCACATTGTGAGTTTTGGCATCAACTGAGATCACTGTGCTGAATCCAAATGGAATGTAATCTCTTAAAAATGAGATATATTATTTTAGTCTCAATATTATCACTCTATAGGATTTGATGTTTCATCAATAGCCCTAATTAGCTCTAAGTTATGACCCTTGGAGGATTGACTTCAAAACACATTTAGAGCAACTTGGAGACTCTTCGATATGGGGTGGCAGTGAATGATGGAGGCTTTCTATAGTAGGAACAAGTATGCCACTATGATTTACCCTCCTATTAGAGGCTAATTACACTGATGACTCAATGTGAAAATCCACAATTTAAAAGTTATGCAGTGATGCACCAATGAATCGAGGCACACTATGAGTTTTAGTATCATATGAGATCGTTGTGCTGAATCCAAATAGAATCTAATCTCTTGAAAATGAGATAGGACATTTTAGGCCTCAACATGAAGTTCTTGTAGCATTCAACATTTCATCAATATCCGCCATGAGCTTCGAGTTATGACCCTTGAAAGATCGACCTCGAAATGCACTTAGAGCATCTTGGGGACTCTTCGGTATGAGGTGGCCTTGAATGATGGATGTTCTCCACAGCTAGAAAAAGTGTGTCACTAGGGTTCACCTATCCATCTGGAGCTAATGGTGCTAATAATTTGATGCCAAGTTTAGTAGTTTCAAAGTTACGCAGTGATGCACATATGAACTGAGGCACACTACGAGCTTTGGAATTGAGCAAGATCACTATTCTGAAACCAAAAGGAATTTGATCTATGAGAAATGAGATAGATTATTCTTGGCATGAACATTATATAGAATTCAACATTTCATCAATAGCCCCCGTGAGCTCCAAGTTACGAACATTAGAAGATCAACCTCGAAATGCACTTTGAGCACCTTGGAGACTCTTTGGTACAAGGTGGCTGTGAATGATGGAGGCTATCACTGGCTAGAAAAAGGGTTTAATTAAGGCTCACCCATCCATATGGAGCTAATGGCATTGACAATTTGATGCCAATATCAGCAATTTCAAAGTTATGCAGTTATGCATCTATGAACTGAGGCACACAGTGAGTTTTGGCATTGATCAAGATCACTGTGTTGAATCCAAATATAATGTGACCTCTAAAAAGTGAGATAGTTTATTGTAGGCACCAAAATGAACATCCTATAACATTTGATGTTTTATTAATAGCCCCCACAAACTCCAAGTTACAACCCTCAGAAGATCGACCTCGAAACAAACTTAAAGCCCCTTGGAGACTCTATGGTACGGGATGGCCGCGAACAATGGAAGCTCTTTGTTGACAAAAAAAGGGTGTCACTATGGTTCACATGTCCATCCAAAGCTAATGACATCAATTATTTAATTCCAAGATCATTAGTTTCAAGGTTACACAATGATGCACCTATGATCTAAGATACATTGTAAGTTTTGGCATCGAGTAAGATCATAGTGCCAAATTCAAATATAATGTGGTCTCTTGAAAATTAGATAGGTTATTTTAGGCCTTAGCATGACCTTCCTATATCATTTGACATTTAATTAATATCCTCCATGAGCTTTGAGTTTTGACCCTCGAAAGATCGACCTCAAAATACACTTAGAGGACCTTGGAGACTCTTCAATACAGGGTGGTCACGAATGATGGATGTTCTCCACAACTAGAACAAGGGTTTCAATATGGTTCACATGCCCATTAAGAGATAATGACACTAACTATTCGATGCCAAAATCAATAGTTTCAAAGTTACATAGTGATGTAACTATGAATTGAGGAACACCATGAGTGTTGGCATCGAGTGAGATTTTTGTTTCGAATCCAAATAGAATGTGACCTTTTTAAAATGAGATAGGTTATTATAGGCCTCAACATGATTGTCCTTTAGCATTCAATATTTCATTTATATCCTCCATGAGCCTTGAGTTATGACCCTTAGAAGATCAACCTTGAAACACACTTAGAGCACCTTGGTGACTCTTTGGTATAGGGTAGCCACAAATGATGGAGGCTCTCTACAGCTAGAAAAAGGGTGTCACTAGCGTTAGTATTAAGTAAAAACTTTATTTTTGACCTCTCAAGTTTTTGGCATTGGGAATAGTGCAAGTTTGCTATTAGTATGTATTAAAATCATAACATTTTAGGTCCCTCCAAATAAATTGGATTAACTAAAAACATCATTGTTTCTTACATTAAATCAACAAGTTTACATTTTCAATATCTCAAGTGTTTCATCATTATTACATTAATACACAACTATAAAAAATTGTAGTATCAAAAATACTAGTGTCAAAAATAGAATAGATTTTTCTTTATTCTATTCCTCATTTAAATTTTTTATCTTCATCCATGGCTACTCTTCATGATGTACCTACATTCCAATACCATAAAAAATATTAGTAACTTATTGTATTAAACAAGATAGTCATTAGTTCACTAAATCATTAGCAACAAAACAAAACAAGAAGTAAATATACCTAGTTGAGTGTTCCTGTAGGGTCCTCTCTCTATTGTAGGGTTTCCAATAAGGCTGCATGATCATCATTAGTAATAGTAAACATTTCTTTTAATTTTGGTCTTCCTTGATGCCTCAATAACTTCAAATTTGTTTCTATAGTAGGATGTGAATATATTAGAATTATTTTGTGCTTTTAATAGTCTTTAAATGCAGGAATCTCACTCCTTCTAAGCATGTACATTTGTAGCTATGTTCCAACATCAACAATTGAACTAGTAGAATATGTGAATCCATCATCATCTATAATCAGTTATGCAAGATTTCTTTTACCTCTTAGACAATTTTCTAACCAATAATTTGATTTCTCATCATCCCCCTATGGTGCAACCAATGCAAAGACATGCCTTGGCTAAAGAATATTTGATAGATGGTTATGCTCAAGTGAATTTTTCATGTCATCATTTCAGATAGAGGGTATGATAGACAATGGAGTAAGATAATGTGGAGCCCATGTGTCCACCCACTCACTGGACTCACAATGATCCCAATGATATTGGAAACAAATAGGACAAAAGCAAGCTAGCTATCATGTCCAAATTCTCTATGCACTAGAATTAGAGATCTAAAATGTTCATACATTTTTTATGAGTATCTAATTGTAGCACAATCTGATCTATCACCTATGGATCCTTAACCAACCAAAAGAACCTATGTACTACTAAATTAAGAGTCCCCCTGTGATAATGCTAAACTACACCAATAAAAAATGCTATGAGCATTAAGAAGCTCTTCTCCTGAAATCTTCAATTGTTCCTTAACTAGAGCCCTCTTCATACATACCCCTATTCCATCATATTCCCCTTTCCCATGGTTGGACTATAAAAAACTCCAAATATAAGGTACCCCCCTCTCTACATGCATCCTACGCAACTAATAAAATATGTAAGCATTCTTGAATTAACTTGTGCAATCATCTGATCGAATGATATGTCTATCCATAACAATGTCATGCTCCTGTAAGAAATCAAAATAATTCTCGAAACAATGTTTCACAAACTCATGAGAGTGAGATGTATCATCACTCATGTAAAAATGACACTCTCTAATAATCTTCTGATTATCTTTTGCACTATTAGGAACACGTTTATACATTATGTGAAAAAAAATAGCAATCAAAATGGAGTTGCAAGACTAAGATTGTGTCTCATTTTGAGGCTACAATGTGTAGTTCTATGAAAATTCAACAACCGATATAATAATGCCAATGGGTATTTTGATCCAACCACTGAAACCTATGACTATGCCTTGCATAATTGTATTTGTCTTGAAATATAAAATAGAACTAGCCACACTGATTGCTTTTGCAACCAATTCACATCTAGAGCCCTCATCCCCTATCTTCAATGTCTATTTCACTATTTCATTTACCATTTTTTTACTATTGTCCTCCCAAGATCTTGTTTACACCCCTCATGGAAACATGTGTCAAACTTGGATAAGCCACCACATTCTAAACACTTCTAATTTAAGCAAGCATCTCTATAAAGAAACAACCATCAACTTTACGACATAAAAATTGATCTAGCAAGTCTCTTGATGATTTTTGAAACCCACTAGCACCATAATTCTCCAAAAATTCTTTACTATGCAAAGTAAAATGGATGAAGTGTAATATGTCATGGTGCATAGAAAACTTGATATGATATTTACAACAACATGTATTTCAAATTTTAAGTGACACACAATAAAATAGCTTCAAATATTCAAAAGCCCTTTGTAATATATGCAATCCTAGATGACTCTCTCTAAATTATTTGAATAAAATAGTTTGACATACCTCAAAATAATTTTTAGGATGTGGTGATAAGTCTCTGACGCAAATTCTCAACTTCAACATGTCTTTAGCATTGGGTGATACTCCTAAGCTAGAGTGCCAAAACTGTGTAATTTCTTCCTTCACATCATTGGATAGCTTTTTATCAAAAGGTGGAAGTCTCCCACCAAGAACCCATATTTCATTTTGAAGAGGATCATCAATTCTCTCTCATCTATTAAGTTCTCTTCTCAAAGTAGTACTATTTAGGTTCATGTCAATACAAGTTTGTCTCATATATCTACCCTTTCTCAAATTATGACTTACCAAAGAGGTTGTAATAACCCTTTGAGAAGCTCTCTTATCTTTCTCCCTACTATTATTCCTAATGATATTGAGAGCACTGAAAAGGTTCTTCACAATAATGGCATTTCTTTCTAATTTTTTATTGACATGAATTTAAAATTCGGAAAGCACAAGTCTCATCTTTTCCATCTTTAATAATTGCATTAAAAAATGACATTGCTCCACCACTGTCTTATTGTCAAAAAACATCTTATATAGTATTGAGACCCATAACCGAATGGTTCTTTGTGATTTTTTAAATTCTAAATTGGTAATAATTGTTTCATCAATTTCAATTATCCATTTTGGTGTTCTAGGACATTCATATCAATTACAATTATGAGATATGTAATAGTCTTATACATTTTCATTTTTGACATGGTCAATCATACAAATTACGTTATGAACTGGTAAATTTTAATTCTCTAAATTTTCAATGCGAACATTATCATTATCAATTGATACATTTTTATTCTCCAACTATACATATTCATTATTTGACTCTATGATTTCACCTTTGGTCAATACATCATCAACTTGGTTCACATTTAACATACCTTGTCTCTTCCTTCAGTGATTTACCTTGTCCCTTTACCTATATGTTGCAATGTCTTCATTTGATACCTTAATTTTATGTTTAGCCTTTCAATGAATACTGGTGTTCAATTATACGGGCCCTAAGAAATAATTTTTCTTCAGTCCCATGAAAATGGATCCAAGAAAATGTGATTGTCGAGTTTGCAGTGATAGAATATTTTAGAAAAAGTTTGTCCATATTTCTAGTACCTGATCCCATATCGAGTACCCAAAAATAGTATATTATTATATATTAGTATTTTATTGAATATAATATAGTAACACATATGACTATGATTCTGATTATTATTATTATTAAATATAATAGAGTAATATACATGATTATAGGCATTTCATGTCAATGTATGTTGCTAGGGCTCCAAGGACTGCTACAGATCTATTTGGTTCATTTGAATGGGTCAAAAGGGGTCATAGGACGACATATGATCCCTTTTGACACATTTCATGACAATATATGTCCCAAAGGGTCCTAGGACCCCTAGGGACCTATTTGGTTTGATCAAATGCATCGAAAAGGGTCATAGGTTATCCTATGACCCCTTTCAATGCATTTCATGAAAACATATGTCCCTAGGGGTCCTAGGACTCCTAGGGACCTATTTGGCTTGATCAAATGTGTTGAAAGGCAATTAGAACCAATCTTACATTCTAATAGGTTGAATCTATTAAAACTTTTGGATATAATGAAGATGTAAAATAAATTCACAAATAAATATCAAAAAGTGTAAGATGTCCTAGTCCAATTGCACCTAAAAAACCAATATCAAGTGTATTTTAAATATTTATGAGCTCTTGTATCCTAGGTTTATCATGAATACCATGAAGGCATAGACCAATTTTATTATTGTTTCATACCATCAAAGGCACTTTTTTGGTTTAGTATACACTTAAAAATTGGAAATGGTTAGGTCTTTATAGAATCCAATTGAGTCGTAAGCTAAGTTAAATCAACTTGTGACACATTGAATCCTTGTAATATCTTGATAGATAACACATCAAACTTCATTTTCCAATAGGATCTTTTAGTGGTTGTGCATATGTATCCATTACTAGGGTATCAATGCCTCCATGGAAGATTCCTCACTAACACTCTCACTAGGAGATCAAGGAAGAGAAATAACTTAATGTCCACAAGTTTCCCAAAAATTTTCTAGGGGTTTAGATTAACTAGGCAATCTATTTGAAATTGGGAAATATGAAGGTTGTTGAATCACCATAATCGATGAGCAAAGTAAAAAGTACCTTGAATCCTTACCTAGATATTAAGCAAGTTGTAAAAATTACCTTGAACCCTTACAATGAAAATGAAAAACATCTTTAACCCTTACATTGAAATTAAGAAAGAAAAAAAAAGAGGATGAGACCTTACCTTGGAAGAAAGTTCCAAATAGAAGAGGATGCTAATAATGCAAATGAATCCAACAACCTTACCTTGATGGTGCTAAAAATCTCTTAATTGGTCATGCCTAAAGCCTCCTGCTCACACTTTGCCACATGATATGAAATGAAGTTTTACTTTTTTTGTTTATATCCCCAACATTGTCAAAAGTTCACTACCAATCATAATTTTTGTCTAAATTTTGATGTTATCAAGATCAATTTAAGAAATTAAAAAAAATTTGACAAGCCAAATTGGCCTTCTGTTGAAAATTAATGTCAAAAATTACCCTCAAATGTACTAATGTCATAAAAGTATACAAAAGATTTGTATTCTTCTAGTTCCTTCATAGGTTCAACCCCATGTACCTCTATATATTCATCAAACTTCACATTTTCACTTTCTCTAGCTTTGTTAGTGTTAGTATTTAAACACTTATAATCTTTACTTCTAATAAAATAGCTAAGGAATATACCTTCTTCACTTTCAGCATCTAACTTACCATTCTTGAAATCTTTAAGACTATAGAACTTGCTTCCAAATACCTTAAAATAATTTACTTTGGGTGAGTATCCATACCATAATCCAAAAGATGTTGAATGAATACCTTTCTTGATTTGCACATGGTTCAAGGTATAGAAAGCTATACCTATAGCCTTTCTCCATTCTTTTAAAAAAAAATTCTTCTCCATCATGAGTGCCTTAGCATAGTCCATTATAGATTTGTTCCTCCTTTCAACAATTCTATTTTGTTAAGGGGTCATAGGTGTAGATGTCTATCTTTTAATTCCTCTATTATTACAGAACATATCAAATTGTTTTGATGTAAATTCTCCACCTCTGCCAGATCTTGATAATTTCATACTTTTACTTACCTCTTTTTCAACTCTAGCTAAGTACCACTTAAACATTTGGAAAGCATCAAATTTCTATTTCAGAAACATAGCTATCATCATCCTAAAGTTATCATCAACAAATAGGATAATTTACATGTGACCCTTGTAGCTTTTCACAATAATTAGTCCACACAAGTCAGGATGAACAATCTCTAGAGTTTCTTTAGAGGTGTGAGTCTTACTTTTAAAACTATATTTTGTCATCTTGCCTAGCTGGCATTGTTTGCAAATTATATTATCAGGTTTCTTCAATTTAGGAAAACCTCTCACTCTTTTCATGGTACTAATACTTACTAAGTTATCAAAGTTAACATGAAATAACCTCTTGTTACATAACCATATTTCATCAAATTCTACAAGAAGACAAGTAGCATCATTCATATCAAGATAAAATACATTACCTCTACTCTGATCACCTTTTCCAATTAGCTTCCCATCAGTATCATGGATCTTAGCCATCTTGTTCTCAAACTCAACCTTGCAACCTAAACTATTTAGTCATGACACACTCAATAAATTATTGTTAAGTCCTTCAACATAATAAGCATTGCCAAATAAGATCTTTACTGTGATGGATTTTTTTCATTTAATCATACAGGGTGCATCATTACCAAACCTTACACTATTTCCATCATAATAATTTAGGGTAATAAACTTACTTTTATCTCCAATCATGTGATGTGAACACCCACTATCAATGATCCATCTTTCGCTCTTGTTCACATAAGACACTAGTGTAGTTGCCTCGTTATTCATTGAAACACACATCACTTCATCATCATGATCATCAGATCCACCTATGGTTTCCTCTTCTATAATGCAGTAAGATTTCTTTCCTTAGTCTTTGTAATATTTCTTTTCCTCATCTCTTTTACCTCTATATTTGTGTCCACTTCTCTTTTTCTCTTCTCTAGACATCTAGCAACAATATGACCAAACTCATTACAATTAAAACACATGATAGGTAACCTACCTTTGAATTTTCCTTTACCTTTGTGAAATGTCCTTTCTAGTAGTACCTCAAGCCATTCTACATCTTCCGCATCTGCATCACTATCACTAGAAACATATTTGACTTTTTTCTTCTTCTCTTTAGGTTCCCTTAATGACATTTTAGCTTTGAAATAAGATTCAACATTTTTAGATTTGAAATTATCAAAATTAGAGTGCTCAAAGGTAGTGAGACTACCTACCAAACCTTCAAGAGTCAAATTAGAACCTGGCACACATTTAAATTCTTGCATGGAAAAAACTCTAATATCATAGATGGGTATTAATGTTCTCAATAATTTACTTAATATAGTATCATCATAAATAATACCATTAGTTCCTCTTATAGAATTAGTAACATCATTTATTCTAGAGTAATATTGAGCAATGTTCTCACCTTATTCCATCCTCATGTCATCAAACTTACCTGTAAGACTTTCAGATTTGGATCTCAAAGCATTTGTGTCTCCTCCATAGATAGTGTGGAGAGTATCCCATATCTCTTTTTCACTATCACAACCGTCGATGTCACCAAACTCAACATAACTCATGGTAGAGGAAATCTCCAAGATTGCCTAATTATGTTGTTTCTTCTTTTTCATATCATTAGTAGTTAGGGTTCCATCAAGATTGACATCTTCAGTGGTGATGGTAGATTGTGCATGGTCTCCATGATCTCATAGGTGTAGCTTCATTAGACTTTTTCATGTAGGTAAGTTCTCCTTATTAAGCTTGGGTACCTCTCTTTTTTACATCTTGATTTTTTGTTTCTAGTACCTTCAAACTAGTCCTCTTAAGCACTATAGCTTTGAAACCAATTGTTGGAATTCTTTAGAATAACTGAGAGGGGGGGTGAATTAGGTATCCAAGGTACAGATGTAAAAATAAAACTTTTCAATGCTTAGTAGACCCATATCCATAAAAACTTATTATGCATGCATCTATTAGTTGATACAATTCTTAAACTTTCTAGGCTATTGTCCTAGGTCAAAACAACTTTATAGAAATGTAAACATGAAACATAATAGATTTAATAACACATTTCACACAAGGATTTTACATGGAAACCCAATTTGGGAAAAACCACCAGTAACATGCTACTAATTCTCCTTCTTCTAAAGTGATGCCTTGTGAAAGGCTAACCCTATTAAATGTTAGAGAATTGCAATCACCCTTTTAGGAGTAAGCCTTGTTAGAGGACTTTATACCATTTTACTTGGAATATCACTAGGTTAAATGATTTACAAATGATTTTTAGGTTAACCTTAATCCAAAGGATTTACCCTACACTAATACAATGATTAGAAAGTAACAATAAGGCTTGATCTAAAAAAAATTTACAACTCACTTGCAGATTACAAATCTTTTTTTCAATCCTCCATTCTACATGACTTTCACATCAACTTTGATAGCATGTTCACCCATTAAGAATTCATACTCTTAAGCCTTCTTTCTTTGTTTGTCAATAGTAGTCTCTTCTATTCAACCACTGAATGAAGCAATACTCTTGACTCCTTGTCTTCCTTAGGTTCTCGCACATGACCACCTTTTCTTCTGACTAGCTCCCTCTATAAATAGAGATTTAAGATCTTTTATTACTTAACCAAAATTGTCTATTTTATGATTAGGTCAGATTAGGTAGGATACAATGAATCTACTCGACTTTCTATTTGGTTCCTCTTGAAAACTCTTCGTCAATCTTCCTTCATTTTTCAACAAAATGGTTTACGTTGAATTCTATGCACCTAGCTCATCATAGTTATGTTCCACATGCTTTAAAAAATTCAAGGAAAAAAATTATCATCTTATATTCATCAAATATATAGTTTAACATGAATACTGGCACTCAACATCAATATGTTGTCACTCGGCTTCCATACTATTCTTCTTCTCAATCATTACTAGTTAACTTGGCAAATACTAAATTTTACTAGTGCTCAATACCAATCAAACTTTACTTAGCTTACACTATGTTCACTCAGTATACATCGAATCTTCACTATTCTCAGCTTGCACTAACTTTGTTCGACGCCTATTGTGCACTCAATCAAGCTTGACAGACACAATTCTTCTTACTTGTTCTTCTAGACTTAATCAGTGTATCCAACCTTTGCAAGATTAAGTAGATAAACAATACACTTTATCATCACTCTCTTAATTGATCTTTGTACTCCTTTTTCATACCATAACTCAACCTTTCCTCTAGGTAATCTTGTTACCTCATTTGATCAAATCCTCTTGATCAATCAAACAAATGATAATACTCAAATCAACTAAGTAGTTATCTCACCAAAAAGTATCAAGTTTGATATCACTGACAAAACAATGTTTGAAATGCATTCTTATACTTATCAATTTTTTCTCAACACTAGACCAACCTTCTTAGGTAATGATTTAGTATGCTTTTTTTGAGGTAGTCTCTCTTTCTTCAGATACACCCACACTAAATCACCAACATTGAACTATACTTCTCTTCTTTTCTTATCAAAAAATTCTTTATATTTAAGATTTGTATTTTGTAGTTGCAACTTGACTTTATCATGGACCTCTTTAATAACTTCAACAAATTTTTCACCATGTGAACTACTAGGAAAGGTGTTCAAAAGTTCTCTATGCTCAAGAATTCCTCTTCGATGTGTACCATACACAATCTAAAATGGATATTTTACTATACTTCTATTCACTATGTCATTGTATGAGAATTTAGCTTGAGAAATTATAGAATACCATTTTTCTCCATTTCATTTTGTAAGACTTCTTAACAAGTTTCCTAATGATCTATTGGAAATTTCTATTTGACCATCGGTTTGTGGATGATATATAGATGAGAAAGATAAGTTTTTTCCAAGATTCTTCTAAAGGGTCCTCCAAAAATTGCCTACAAATCTTCCATCTCTATCTAATATAATACTCAATGGTAATTCATGAATTTAGACTATCTCTATAAAGAAGAGATCTACTATGTTTTAAGCATCTTTAGTAGATTTTCATGGTAGGAAATGTGTCATTTTATTAAACCTATCTACAAAAACTAAAAAAACTATTACACCCCTTTTGAGTTTTTCCTTTCCTTTTCTGATAAATGGTGCATTTTTCCACAAATTTTCTCACATCTTTCTATAGTTTGGCCAAAAGTAATATCTACAAACCAACTCTAAAGCCTTGTCTAGTCCAAAGTGACCAGAAAATGCCCACTATGTTTCTATTGTATGATGTTATCTCTCATTGAGCATTTTGGTATGCAAATTTGTCCTCCCTTGAATAGTAACCCTTCTTGAATAAAAAAAATGCATACTCATGATTGTACATATCATTTAGATTAGTACATGCTTGGTAAATCTATTTTGAATCAACATCTTTAAAATTCAAAACTCCTATAGTTTCCAACTAAATTTTTGATATACTGAAAGTTCTTCTACTTAAAGCATGAACAACTTTATTTGCAGCTCATTTTTTATGCTTAATGGAAAAAGTAAAAGATTGTAACATCTCCACCCATTTCATATGTTTATGATTTAGTTTTTCTTGACTTTTTATGAAACTAAGGGCCCACTATCTCTGTAAACAATGAATTCTTTGGCTAGCAAATAGTTTCTTCATTTCTTAAGGGATTGGACAAGGAAATACATTTCTAAATCATATCAAGAATAATCTTTTTAGCTTCATTAAGTTTGTCTCTTTAAAGATGGCTATAGGTCTATCCTCTTGACTAAGTACACCTCCTATTTCTATGTTGCTTGCATCACATTGTGTTTTTGAAAGCATTTACTAAAATTAGGGAATATGAGGACTAGATGGTGAGCTACTTTCTTCTTAAGAAATTCAAATCTTTCACTAGCTTAAGGTGTCTAAACAAATTTATATTTATGTCCTCCTTTTATAGTGTTCAGAATTGGTGCACAAATCAAGCTGAAATTCTTGATAAACTATCTATAGAAAGTGGCTAAACCATGAAAAACTTCTAACTGCTACAATATTCTTAGGAATTGGCCATGAAATAATTGCACTTATCTTATCTTGATCTATCTATTGAAAATAAATGATTGATTGTGTATTGTCTTTGATGTTACACAAAATGTCATATTTTTGCCATGCAGTGTATGCCGAGCTCACTCAGGTGACGAAGACAATTTCCTATGTCTATAGAGTATTCTAGAGTTTACCTAGTTTAGAAGACAGTGTCTACCAAATTTACTCAGTCATCAAAGGGAAGTTTATATAAGTTGAGTGTTAACCAAGCTCACTTGGCTAATGAAGAAAATATTGATGGAACCAGTGTTAACCAAGCTCACTTGGTTACCAAAAGAACTTTGTGAATATGCAATGTTAATTTAGTTCACTTTGCTAACATAAAAAAATTGTTGCTGAGTTAGTGTAGATACCAAGCATGGTTGGCTAATGAAGGATTTTTCTTGTTTCCTTATATTGAGTTAAATTGATCTAGTTGTTGGTTCTAACTAACTAAGGAGTTGAATATTAATTATTCTAAGATGTACTCAAGCTGACTTGACAATGAATAAGGTATAAGTATAAGGTCAAGTTGAGGATTGAATGTGTGGAAGTGTATAGAATATTTAATGATCCTTAGAGGAATCGAATTAGAAGGATAAGCAGAATATCCTTGTTGAGCTACAAAGATACACTTGATCAGGAAGGATCAAGTATACAAGCAAGAATTGAAATCTGTAAATCAGCAATTTAGTTGCATTATATATTAGGTCATCTCATTGTTACTTTTAAACCATTGTAGCAATGATCTTAATCTCTTAACCAAGTTGGCTTAACAGCTATTTGTAAATCCTCTAACAAGGTGACATTTCTATTCCAAGTGTCTAAATACCTATAACAAGGCCACTCATAATAGGGTGATTAAATCTTAGACATTGTTTTATTTCAATCCTGTTGCGCATCTTTCCACACAAGCTATAGGAACCTACACTATTTTCTTTTAATGTTCTACTTTGACTCTTAGAGGCACTGATGAAGTAGCATGCATCTATAGATCAGGGAAGTGAGGAGTTTGAAAAACAATAATCTTTGTTTTAGAAAGTGAACTTCTGTATTCAAATCTCGCATGTTATGCATCACCCATTTTCTATCCTAGTCACTGAACATAAAACACTCTAGGCTATTAGGAAATGATGTTCCAAATTAAATGTATGTTTCAGTATGTAGTAGCCATAAATGCTTAGAAAGATGTCATTTTGACCTCTTATTATATTGGCTTAGTTGTTAAATATTTTTTTTCTACCGAGAACCTTCTTTGTGTAAGAAGACGTAATTGTAGGTAAAGATAGAATACACAACAAGAGATTAGAAAGCATGTTAATGAAAGTTTTGATCTATCATATCTTGCTTCTACAATCTAGCCTATACGAATCTGCCTGATAAAACCTAGCAGTGTGAATTAAAGGTTGCATGTTGATAAATTGTTTTGATTTATTCTCTTTTCTATGTTATCCTATCTTATATTAGTACTTGATATTTTGCCTATCATTTCTTACCAAGGGTTCATTCTTAAGTTTTCTAAATTTCAATTTTTAGAGCCGAATAGTTTTAAGTGGATAAATTTCAATGCTACGACAAGATTCCTCTAATTGCTGAAGAAGACCCCCTTGTGACTGTAGATTTTAATCCCAAAGTTTCTGGAAATACCTCTATGCCAAGAGCAAAAAATGAAAAACCATCACCACAAACGAGTTAACCATTCTAGTAGTGCAATTTTAGATAACTATTTTCTTCCTTTAAAAAAATGTCAATTAGTGCAAGAATCTAGATTCTACCATAATAGTATTAAACAAATATTCCTTTTTTTTTACTTCTTCCATGATGAAATTGGCAAGTGATTGTAAAAAGCTATTAACAATGAGAAAGATAACTTAGCAAACTGTTCGTTTCAAATAGTTTCAGCTTTAAAAATGAGTAGTTGTTCAAAAATAAGAGTATATGCTCATTGTTATAGCCTTCATATTGAGTCATTCTTAGTTATAGCCTTCATATTGAGTCATTCTTATGTGCAGTTGAAGATGTTAAAAGCAGTACCAGACTAAAAGGCATAAATTTGAATGTATCGATTGAGATATGCAATAACTATTTGCTCTCTCAGCATTATGAATTATTGAAGCCTAGTGACATTGGGAACTAATATTTTATCAACATCTCCTATAACCTTATTAAATTTTTATTATGCTCTATTTACTTGAGTTGGCCACTCAATATAGTTTGGGCACTTAGGAGTTTCCTTGAGAAATAATAATTACATAGCCATCTTTTATATAAGATCTAGGGATTAGTTTTATTCAACATTTATTTTACCATGACTTTATTAACTATGTTTAGGAACTGATAACCCATGGAATGATGTTGACTTTTAAATTATCATGATATATAGATGTGGTTATTTCATGATGCATAGGTGAGATTTAAAAAAAAAAGAGGAATTATTGCATTTTCCATTGCTTCCTACATTATGTATAGAATCTCTAACTTGGAATATGATCTCATGATAAATGGGAAGTAATGTGTCAAATTCTTGCTACTTAATATACATCTTGTGTATTTATGTTTTATAAGATTAATTCTAGATAGGATAACATGCTAAGAATATTAATTGATGGAGAAAGAATTTCATTGTTAGCTATGTGATTGGCTTAATATATGTGTATTTATAACATGTGTTAATAGAGAATTGATGGTAGTACTTGTATACCCTTTTGGATTTGGACTAAATTTCTTGTTAGAGATGAGCTAAGATGATGTAATTAATTGATCCATGATTAAGGAACGTTATGGTTTTATCCTGGTAGGTTGATGGGTATATGGAACTCAATGTTGGATAAACGTTATGTTTTACTTATTTTAAATGATGGAGAAGAGACTCTGATACTAAAATGATTACTAGAAAATGTTGTTTTGTTATCTTATTAACCAATTAATGTTCTTGACATTATTTGTGTACCACTATTCCATTATCCCTTTATGTTTTACTTGTTTAGACTATTTCATTATCAGGTTGGGCATCTTTAATGTCAGGAAAGGTTTCAGGGAAGCTTAATAGCTTCGTGGTAGGGTGGTAAAGCACTCCTACAATACTCTTGCCCTTCTCTTCTTAGACAGGTTCTAGAGCTCATTTCAAAATTGGTCATCATGGTTAGCCATTTGATATCTGGTATCTAGTATTGGTAATCTGGTAACAAAATTATAATTTCTTTTAGAATTGAGCATATATGTCAATGTATCATTTATGTTAAAGTTAATGATAGTTAATCAACTAATGTTGACTGGTCAATATTAAAAAAAAATTGACTCTTGTTGAATTTTTCACATTTTATGAAAATTGTTGGTGTGGCATTGATTTTGCAGGGGTAGTCTCTCTCTCTCTCTCTCTCTCTCTCTCTCTCTCTCTCTCTCTCTCTATTATTCATCTATTCTATGCTCCTTTTATCCTCCTTATTTGTCTATCTCATATCTTTACCCCTCATTTCCTACTAACTACTATGCATTAATCCACACACACCACCATCTATATCTATCTAGAGCCTTAACTATCTTCTTTTTTAAGCTCCATAATAATTATTTATCTCTACCACATGTCTATCAACTTGTCCCTTTTATCTAACTTTCTATTTTGCATTTCCTACCAATCTCTCTCTCTCTCTCTCTAGTTTTATAAAATTATAGTAAGATTTTTATACATTCAAATATTTGACATAAGAATTTTATTCTAAATAATTTTAGAATTTTGAGATTAGATTAAATTGTGTTACACATGGTTTTTCTAAAATTAACAATCATTTAATAGAAAAGCACAATATATCTAATTTGAAAAAAGAATTTTATAATTATTATTATCACATTTTTCAGTTAGTCCTTTTTTATTAAATTGAAAAATCAACTTCAAATAATTTGGATAGACACAATACAATTATATACAAAAGGTATATAGTTATAATGTTTTTTATTAAATTCATAGACACAATACAGTATTTAAAACATTCTCATTAATTTGAACAATTCAATTGGAAAACTGTCAACTGATGAGAAACCCTCAATTTTATGCAAGGTACAACACACTCAAATGACATTATTTATATAAGTTATACCATTGTAGAAAGTGTACAAAATTTTAGGCCAAAATTTAAATGCTTAAATCTACTACAAATTTCTGCAATTAAATTTTAAAGATTTAATTCCATGTTAACGTTCTAAAAAATATCAGAACAATATCACTAAGAAAAGGGGAAGAACCTGAGTTTAGTGAAATTTCACAATGGATTTAGAACCAACCATTTACAATAACAATCAAAATGAGAATTTGAATGATGTACTTTGATTCACATCATGCAATAAATTGTTATATATAGAGGCCATCAAAATTGTAAAGAACATTAAAATTAAAATATCTGTAGAGAGTGAATCTATTGCAGAATGTCATAACGAATTTCGGAAACCGTTTAGGATAGAATCGAAATTTCATTAGGTGGATTTATAAATTTGATTAGTTTCAACATTATGAAACAACTACATATATAGTTGTGCAGAAAAATCAGGGTCTCAGTGTCCTTAAACTAATATAAATTTGATTACTTTTAAAACAATTTTCAACTCTTTTCAGAGACAAAATAGATGTACATGTTGATGGCATATGTAACAGTTAATCAAAACTTTCATTATACCTAAAAACTTTGACAAAATTATCTGTTTTAAAATGAAAATCTCGTAAAGGATAAACAATTTGCCTATCTTCCTCCAAAATTTGTACTCAATCAAACCCTAAAATATTCATTAAAAATAAAATGAAACATCAAATTTCACATAAAACATAATATAAATACCTTACTCCGAATCGGAAGAAGCAGATCTTCACCTTTGAGTCTTCAAAACATAAACATTAAAACGTATTGAGAGGGATTTTGTGCACGGCGAATTTGCGAAACTGATCTCTCTATTCTCATATTTCCTACGAAACATTTAGTTACATTTTCATTACAACTATTCTCATATTTCCATTGTCTAAATTTCGAAGAATTTCGGGTCCTTCACAGATTTTAGGTTGTTTATGTGACTGAACAGCTTCTCGACTAATTAGTTACTCCTCTTCTAATAAAATAATAAAATGATGATCAATGTATTTGTATTTGTCATTATTAATATAAACAATGATTTAAAAAATATATATTCATAAATAGTAGAGTCATACTCATATAAGAGAATTCCATGATACACATGATGATTGCATAATGACATTCAATTTTTTCTTTATTTGAATAATCTTTTTGTTATTTAAAAATAAAATAAAGTATAGTAGAACATTCTTAAAAAGAATTGTCTAAATTATTAAATGGCTTTCATATAGAGTATCATACATTTACTTAAAACTCTATGAAAATAAATCTGTACGTTACATTCTTCTTTTATTTGAATTTGTATATTCTTTTTTTATTTGAATTTGTATATTACAATTATTCTTAAGAAATTGAAACTCTATATCTCTAAAGCTTATGATAGAATTAATTGGACCTTCTTGTATAAAATTATGGAAAGTATAGGCCTTAGTCAAAAGGTTATTAGATTAGTGAAGCTGGCGGTGGAAATTGTCAGCTCTTCTGTGATGGTTAATGGGTCATCCTGGGGAAATTTTGGTGGAGAGAGAGGACTTAGGTAGGGTGATCTCATATCTCCCTACCTATTTATCATGGTTGCTGAAGTCTTAGGAAGAGTGTTTAGGAGAAAGTTGGAGGGGGGGGGGGGGGATAATCAAAGGCATTAAACTTGCCTCCAACCTACCCCCTAAAGTGATTCAATAGTTTGTGGATGACACCTTTCTTAGTGGGGAGTCCTCAGTGAGTGAAGCTAGAGCTTTGAAGCTGGTGCTAGAGATTTATGCAATGAATGTGGGTCAAAAGATCAGTTTTGACAAAAGCAAGGTGTTCTTCTTTAATACCCCTAACCTACAGTAGAGGATTGTTAATATTTTAGACTGCAACATTGCTAGGTTACCAAATAGTTACTTGGGTCTCCCATTAACTATGAAAGATGTAAGTAACAACTTTTGGAATGAGATTCTAGAAAGAATGGAGATAAAGTTGATTGGATGGAAAGGTAAAACTCTGAGTAGTGTGAGCAAGTTGCAACTATTGATTTCCTCCCTCCAAGGATTACAAGTGTACTTCCCATCCTTATTTAAAATTACTCAGTGTATGGTCAATAAAATGGAGAAAATTCAATGTAACTTCTTTTGGTCTAGAGGGAAAGAAAAGATTAGAATAAGTTTGGTCAAGTAAGAAATAGTTTGTAATAAAAAACAGAAAGGTGGTTTGGGAGTAAGGAAGATAATTAATCTAAACAATGTGCTTCTCACAAAGATGGGGTGGAACTTGATGATAGGAGAAGCTAATTGGTGCAATATTATGAGAGCTAAGTACCTTGGGACCTGATGTTCTCTCACTACACCTAGAGATATGATCTTCCTTTGGGCTCCAAAATCTGGGGAAATATTGTGCAAAATAGAACCCTTCTGAAAGAGGGTGTTAGATGTCTTGTGGGGAATGGTAACTAGGGGAGGATCCATGGCTTACAAATAAACCTTTAATAAAAACTATGTTTGGATCTCTTTGGTACCACCTACAAGACTAGGGGAGTGGAATGGTAGCTGATTTTATTTGTCAAGGAAGAAGGTAGAAAAAGGTGAAGTTACAAGATAATTTAGTGGCTGGAAGGGAGTTGATCGATGAGCTTAATTCCTTGCTGGAGAAGTATAGAATCCCTAGAAGAGATAAGATTGATGAATTCATTTGGAAGACTACCTTGATGAGGGAGTTTTTTGTTAAATCTTCCTACAAATTGTTGGTCGACAAAACCCTTGAATGTAATGACTGGAGGGATGTTTGGTTTAATTACTTAATCCTGAATATCAATATTTTCTGGTGGACCACCATTCATGGAAAAAATTTCACTATAGACAACTTGATGAAGTGAGCATTTCAATTACCAAATAGATTTCATATGTGTAAGATGGAGGAAGAAAACATCAACCACTTATTCTTGCATTTTACCTATGCATCAAA
The DNA here is from genome assembly GCA_028749045.1 of Cupressus sempervirens. Lineage (NCBI taxonomy): Eukaryota > Viridiplantae > Streptophyta > Pinopsida > Cupressales > Cupressaceae > Cupressus > Cupressus sempervirens. Next base: position 113,256,188 of record CM053789.1, on the reverse strand, counting down.
GGTGTGGGAGAGAATTGTTCAGATGCTTGAGGTGAACTGGGTGTTTAATGTGGACTTGGGGCAATTGGTAATGAACTAGCAGGGCCCCCTTACCACCCCCTCCTTACCTGTCTATGGAATATAATTCCCCCCATGTTTTTTGGGGTATGTGGAAAGAGTGTAATAATAGGGTGTTCAAAAATGAGGATAGAGAAGAGGTTGTCATGGTGGAAAGGATCTATAAATTGATAATCAAGAATATTAGTTGTACCAAGTGGAGAAAACCAGTGTTTCCCCCTTCTACCCTTGAGGCTAGGGTTGTGAAGTGCTGGTCATTGGTAGAAGGGATAATGGAAATCGACAATCCTAATCTTCTGGCTAGAAAAAGAACCCATGGAAACCCCTGCCTCCAAATTGGGTCAAACTCAATTTTGATGGTGCAGCTAGAAAGCAGGGCTCGACAGGGGGAGGGATAGCTAGGGACAATAATGGAAGGATGTTGCTGGCATATATTGGTGAGTTAGGGAAATTTTCTAATAATATAGCAAAGGTGATGGCTCTATATTGGGGATTGAAATTGGTCATAAGTGTGAGTTGGAGAGATGTGCAAATTAAAGGAGATTCTAAAATAATTATTGAGCTTGTCAAGGGTAATATGAGGGAGGGATGGGCCATTAAATGTGTGACTAATGATATCAAGTACCTATTAACTACTCTTAATAGGTTTGATTTGAATCACATCTTTTGGGAGAGAAATGGTGTGGCCAATGAAATGGCAGTGATCATATTTGAATGTATTACCAAATTTGGTAAGGGAGTTAGTGAGCCATGAAGTGAGAAATGATGAGTCCTAGCTAGATATTTTCTATAATTCTATTGAGTTGGTGGGGAGGACATGTCTTTGAAGTACAAGTGGCAAGGTGTAAAGAATGAAGTATGAGTAGTATTAATTCTACGCATGGCCTAAAAATTAAAAGTTGGAAATGGGGGATTTTTTATTTATTTTCTCAAATGAGTCATTGTACGTCGTGTAGAGAAAGGAATTATTTTTTAAAGGTTTGATATGTGTTGGGAATGATGGATACGATTGGGAGATAGATTGTGGCAGCTAACACATGATCTTTCTTACCAAGTTGGTTATTTTCATTATTACTATTAATTGTGATTATCATCTCCACTTGTGGGTTTTTCTACCTAAGAGTGAAGTCTTTTTAGAAATTGTATCTGGGCTCTAAAGGGAAAGAGAGGAGAGGTTAAAATTGCAAAGATGGGTGGCAATTTGATGCGCTTTGAACCAATTTTGATCCATCAAAACATGAGGAAGCCCTTGGTGTGGTATATTCTAAAGGAGGATGGTTTTGTCTCGTTTATGGAGGCACTTAATGGGCATGATGAGAATTTCTCTATGCAATTCATTAACTCTTGGGAGGATTGTTGAGTTACCATAAATGGTATCTCATTTCATATTTCGAAAGAGGCAATTTCTCTAGTGATGGCCTTACCCATGAGTGGTAGGAAATGGCAGAAGGTGAAAAGATTGACTGATGATGCAAGCCTGCAATGTTTCTTTGTGGAGGGTGAGGAAGTGATTCAACATAGAGGTGATTTTATGTAGAAGAAGCTTCTTGACCCATGGAACAAGGTTTGTCTAGTTTTGATGAAATATCTTACCCTGGAAGGAAGGTATGGAGTCTGCTACTACTATAATTTTCCTCTCCTTAATCATTTTTCTCCAACATGATTTCATTTTGCTTCATTTGTTCCTACTACATGATATAGAGGATTCTATTGTTTACGTGATAGAATAAATGAAAAAGGGGTTAATTTCACTGTTTTACACTAGGCTTCAATTTTTAGGCTGTACCAATTTCACCTCACCCTAGCCCCTTCTAGGATTGTGAAAATTGACATTCCTATCCATCTGAACCCCTAGCCCAAATTATTACCTATAGGATTACGGGTCACAGAACCCCTACCCCACAACCTTCGCCCAGTGGGTCCTTGATAAATCCCTACCAGTTGGGGGAGAGAGGAAGGTAGGATAAAGGGAAAAAAATGGTGATGGCATAGTCAAAGGAGGAGTGGAGAGGGGGTAGGAGGAGGTTGGGGAGGTTAGCAAAATCCCATGCTAAGAGGAAGTTTTAGGAAGCCTCACAGGAGGAGGAGTCTAATTCATAGGATTTGGGTTGCCTCAAATGGAGTATGAAAGAAAAAGTGGTGAACTTTGGGGTGGGAGGTATGGAGGAGGTGAAGGAGGATGAGGAGTCCTCTAGGTCAAATTTAGGCGACAATAAGGAGAATAAGGATGTGTCGCATGTCTTGGCGACAATTAAGCTAGGGTGTGTGGACTTAAAAAAGGATAAGTTCCCTGATATGGTGGACAAGATGCCTTCCCCCATAACGATCTCCTCCCCTATTAAGGTTGCTTCTAAAAATGCTACTAACCCCCTATTTGTGTAGGATACCACAAAGACTACTACTGAAGGCAATCTGGGTACTCAGAATAAGGCTAGCAATGAGGCATGGGAGAGAATTCTTGCACTGGAGGAGCAAATGTGCATACTGACCATGTTTAGAGTTATAGTGACACATGCGGTGGCTACCACTCTATGCCTGCTCAAGGATGCTGATGGGGACATGCCAAAGGAGGAATCTAAGATGCTATTTGACTTCCTCGAAGAAGACTAGGTGAACATCCTCCTAGGGAGGAAAGAGGCCAAGAAATCTTAAGGGCTCCCCCATTTATTTCTTTTTAATGTTGTTAATCTGCTAGTTACCAGACTTACTAGTATGCAAGGCTATTGTGCCTTTGTTATTATTTTTCTTTAGACTCTTATGTTTGATTCTATGCATTTTGTTTAAGGTTGTTGATACTCTCATAATTATACTCTCATAATTATGGTAGTGAATCTTGTTTTTGTTTCTAGTAGCAATAGGAGTTAGTTTTGTTTTGATGGTAATCCATTGGTAGTTGACCAATCTTCTGTTATGAGCCAGCCCCCTATTTTGGCTACTATTAATTCAAAAACATCTCTTGCCTTTTAAAATAATGAATGAATTATACAATTTATAGCTCATCAAGAATATAAGCTTGTTTTGAACCATAGTGTTATAAATTTATTAATAATGCCCTTTCCTATTGATCCCCATCTTCTTTCTTATGACATTTTTCTTCAAAAATATTCTTAACCTAGATCAACTTAAAGACATTCCAAAATATGAATTATTCAAACATGATGATAATTTAGACTTTCACTTTTGAAATTTTATTTTTAGCATATGCATAATCTTTAAGTCTTAAACTAGTTCAATTAATCAATTTCTACATATAGAAACATTGATTTAGAATTATTATGAATGAAAAAATTATTACCAATTTTAGTATAAGATAATGAATCTTGAATTTCACATCAGTGGGCATTTTTTGTGATAATCCTTAGAATTAGCATTTTGGTTAATGACAATAATAGTATGTGACCCTTTTTCCCTTTTTTTCTCACTTAATGTTATTTAACTCCTCTAACCTAAATTAAAGACTATAGAATTATTTGTTCCCTATCAAAAATAACTGTAAACTAAAAGGTGAGATGTGCAAAACTTGGTTTTATCATAATAAAAACTATAAAATAATAGCACAAATATAAGTAAATGTATGTTCAATCTTAACTGATGTAGAAATTATAAATGCATTTAGAAAACATTTTTTCATTTAGTGCATCAAACAGTAGTATTCAAAAAGCATATTTTCTATAGTTAAAATAGAACACAAAAATATTTGTTTGTATTCTTGAATGGCAACTAAAAAGTGCAGAAATTGATGATGATCAAATTCATAGATTCCTAGATATCCTATATGCAAATAACTTGCTATAAGGAAGAAAGAAAGGTAGAGAGAGAAGGGTTTGCTCGAAAAATAAGAAAATTGAATTTACTTGTGCAAAACAGAACAAATGAATTTACAATTGATCAATCCTATTAGCACTAGTTTTGAGTCACTATTGTAACTTTCTAGTTCTTCTATTTAATCCAAAACATTGCATTAGCAAGTTCCTCTTGTTTCCCATCTTTTCAAAAAATTATAGTACATTGTATTTGAAAGTCGGTCTTGTGATACCTCTTTTTGAGTCTTTTTTTTGAACCACTTTGAACCTCTTTGAGCCTTTGTTCAAAGTAGTTCAAAGTAGTTCAACCAAGACTTTTGAAACTAAATTTTTTCTATAGGTGGGACCTACTAAGTGCAATGGAGATGTTTACTTGAACCACTTTGAACCTCTTTGAACCTTGGTTCAAAGTAGTTCAAGGAAGTTCTACTAGTGAGGATTTTGCACATGAATATTAATGATTCCTAAAAGATGGTGGTCTTCAAGATATTAAATAAGGTGTTAGAGTAATGATTAAAGGGTCCTCTCCAATTCATCGGTGCTTGATGTGGAGGCTGAGTTGTCATCATAATTAGTGAGAATATAGATCTTTCACTTTAGGGGCCAAATCAGATGTCAAAAGTTGGTAATTATTGCAAGGACATTCTTGTAAGGTGATCATTTAATGCAGAAGTCATGTAATAGTTTCAAGCGTGCGTGTTAAGCCACAACATTCTTGCCATGAATACCTCATTATGAGGTAGTACTTTTTCTAGTATGATATCTTGCCTTTTAAAATGCCATTTCCCCACTTAATTGTTTATCCTATGCTTAGGTGAATCAAAACTAGAGTAGTAGTAAAAGGAGGGAAGTTTTCTGGTTCTCACTCAAATGGTTATAGGTGCGAATATAAGAAGTCTCTTGTCCTTTCTTTTGTGTTGTTACTTTGAGAAACAAGAGTAGTGTTGTGGAGTTTCTTTCCTTTGTTTAGAATGAGGTCTATTCTACAATTTTTGGGAATGTTTCTATTTTTGAATGTAAAAGGCCTATAATTTCTTACACTAATCTAGAAAGAGTCAAGGTTGAGAAGCTGCAAGACAATTTTCTTGAACAAGATAATGAGGTCAATGGTTGTTTAGAAGTTTTGACAAGTGGTTTACTTGAAGCTATTTATTTTCCCCCACTCTTTTAAGACCTGAATTGCTTTAGTTGTGCATTGACCATTATGATTCAAGAACTATGAGTATTTTGATTAGAAATGGGGAGCCAGTATTATCCATTACTATTGTGATATAACTGGCATTTCCTTATCCTAACAGGCAAAGTATAAGGAATTTCAATTGGTCTCTTTCCATTACGAAACAAGTTCATCCAATTACATTGCGTTGAAGGCTCATTGACTTAAAACTATGAAGTTTGTCCACAACACAAAAGTCAATATTCGTTGCCCAAAATAATATCTGTCCGAAAGTTGTGCATGCGTAACAGGCAAAAGCCAGAAGAACCTAGATAAATAGCATCACGAAAACTTGAAGTAGCTATTTCAATTGCATCAGGAAAACTTGAAGTAACTAATTAAGTGTAATTTATTACAGCATTTCAATGTCGGGTCACGTAGGATATTATACTGTTGTCTGTTTAATAACTACAATTTTTCTTTAATATTCCTAAAAAGTTTACAAGAGTTTTTAAAGAGTTTTGAGAAATTGTAACAATTAATATAACTAGAATTGTAATATATACAATTTTTCTTTATGCATGTCACTGTCTTTATCTTTCTATGTACAATTATGTAATATTATTTAATTTTGACAACAACAATAATAATAATTTTAAGCAATAATAGTTCAGCCAAAACCCCTCTTTAATTTTATTGTTATTAATTCCCATCACGACCTTCTCCCTCCCATTGTAATTAAAAATAATAGTTTCAGGAATAGAAAAGATAACTGTCATTAATATAACTACAATTAGAGAAGCATGTACAATAGAGCAAGATATACACCATCGTAATGAATAAAAATATATATGCACTTTTATTACTTTATCAAAATTAACTTATTTTCCGACACATCTTATTAGAGTATATTACCATTATCAACTTATTGCTAGTTGTTGCTATGATTTTAGTAACCTATTCCTAAATTACTTATTAGAGTATTTTAATAGATTTTGAATAATTTACCATTATTAATTTATTTGTTGTCACATCTTATTAAAATATTTGACTATTATCTATTTCTTTCTCTTCACATAGTATTGGAATATTTCCTTGCTCTCCCTTTATTTTGTCAATCCATCTTAGTAAAATAGTTTACATCTCCTTCTTCCCCAACACATACTTTCTCACTACCCATGTTTCAAACATGTTTTGTCTCTTCGTATTTTTTTTTTTATAGTGAATATGTGTAATCCTACAAACATTTGTCATTCTTTTTTTCTCATAGATTAATATCACACCACTAATGAACTAAGAATTTTTCTATTTTTCCTTCACCTCATCCTCATCTTTTTCTTTACTCTTGACTAGTTAGATTGCTACAACAAATGAAAGAAATTACTAAAGGAGTCAATTATAGTTATTTCTCTAGATTCATAATTTAGAATATTCCACAATTTTACCTTTCTATATAACCACATCTTAGACACCATTTCCTTAGTTCCTTAATTTTTTTCTTTAATTCATTTGTTTGAACACAAAATTTGTGTCTATTATTTTTATTTCTCTTTAAACATTTATAGGATATAGCTGAGTATTTTTCTCTTAGGTAGAGAGTTTTCAGTATATAGGATCATGTCCCCTTATGTGATATCCTCTATGATAGCCCTAGCTGAGACTATATTGCTCCTAGACCTCCATGCAAAATAAAATCATCATTAAAATCAATCAGTAAAATAAGCTTTAAAATGGAGAATTTATTTTTTTCCTTCAAGTTCACCTCTTATAACCATCCCATCTCCCTAATTTATATTTTGTAATGTTATAACTATAAAGAAGATCAAATAAATAACACTTGCAAAGATCTAAGTAAGGAAATAAAACTTAGTATTTGGATGAACAAGAACTGGTTTTATTAATAGAAGAGAAAAATCATTTCCTGAGGTGGATACATCCTTTAAATGTCATATTTAGCCCTTTTATTTTAGTCTTCTCAATCCATTGCTCGAACTCTCATGAAGAATAAGAATCAAGCTTGCCTATCAATGCATCTAATATTTTATCAATATTGTAAGCATACTTGAAATAAAAGAGAGGTGAAAATTTGATAAAGCTAAAAGAGAAACAAGAATAGACAGAGAAATTGCATCACACAACCCTATTAGGATCAACCAAGTGATGAATTTGATGGGACAAGCCCATTGGAAGTTGAGTCTTATCAACAATGTTTCAATTACACATATGGTCAGAATAAGACTCTCATGAAGAATAAGAACCAAGCTCACCTATCCATGAATCTAATATTTGGCACTCTTTCCAAAAGCCCACTTTGCCAAACAATCATCAACACTATTCCATTCATTGGGAATATGAGTGAAAGTAACATACTCCAAAGAATTACACAAATTATGAATCTGGTTTGCAATCAAAGCTAACTTCCCACTAACAAATTTAGAATGTTGCTAATTCAATAGATGTATCACCACTTATGAGTGAGATTCATAGATAAGCCTTCTCCAACCAAGGTCAAAAGAATTCTTCATAGCATACAAAATAGCTATGGCCTCCATTAGTTTGTTAGTGTGATGACCTTTTCAAATAGAAAACACAAGTTAGACATCCCCCTTACTATCTCTACCAACAACATCAATGCCAATAGGGCTTGGATTTCCCTTGGAAAACCCATCTGTGTTGATTTTAAGAATACCTTGTGGAGGGGCACTCCACTTCCCCACCATAGTTATCTTTTGCAAGGGATACCTACACATATTTTGTACTATTTCCCATGTGAGGGGGGAATATTCAAATGATTATTTAAAATATCCTCCCCATGTTCCATGGCCTCAGAAGTGTTCCACAAAAGAATGGAAAATTTTCCACCATAAGTGAGGAACCTCTAAAAACTCATCCTTAAAGATATGATAGTTCCTTTCCAACTAGATATGCCAAATAATAAAGGATGGTCCAAGAGCCCAAACAACTTTAAGAAATGAAGTCTTGACAGGAGCCTTACCTAGCAAACAAAGAATTCTACCAGTGAGGAAACATTCCAATAGGATTGGTTCCACACATTCCACCAAGAGTGTCAAATATGTCTAGTGAAAGAACATTGAAAAAAGAGATGAGAGATATTTTCTTCACTAGTATGGCATAGAACACACATTGAGGGTCCTTGGAAGCCACACTTGCATAAATTATCCCATGTAAGACATTGTCTATGGACCACTAACCACAAAAAAAATTACATTTGGCCAAAGAAAACTTGTACTAGACTTGCTTCCACCAAGGCATCTGAATGTGCCCCAAAATTTGCCAAATAAGTTCAACATATCCTATAGACATTGAAAACTTTCTAGACAAATTTTTGTTGTCCCAAGCAAGAACATCATTACCAACCAAAGTAGTACACTCGCAAGACTACAAAATTTGAAACAACTACTTCCTATCCTCCTCAAATCCTCTTGGAGGCCATTCAAAAGGGTGTTTCTAATGAAAGGAAGTAGCCAAACCTATAGAGGGCATGTAACTAAGGATGAGTGGTAAGAATAGGAGGGTGCTTCAAACTTTAGCATATTCCAAATCATGGATCCTTTCCCTTCCAAAGGAAAGTAGTGAACTTCAACCACATCAATATCTAGAAAATACTTATGGGTGAGAATATGAACCCAAAGTTGTTGTTGGTTAGTACACCAACACTAATAAAGTTTTTCAGTGAGAACCTATTCTTCAAAATATCTTATCGTAAGCCAAGGCCAACCTCCTTCAAAGGTCTACACATTGTTTTTCATTTAACTAGACTCCATTTAGAAGTTGAAAGTTTCCCACTCCAAAGCAATTGAATGGATAGATCATCAAATTCCTAAAGAAAATACATAGGAGCAGCCTAAACAAAACCTGTAAATAGGAAGGGCTTGAATAACTGATTTTAATAGAGTCAAGCAAGCAGTAGTTAACAGCCATTGATGAGTCCAATGATTGACCTTTTGTCATAGTTTATCAAGAAAAACTTGCTAGGAAGATCTAGGATGTTTACCAATACTAAGAGGAATACCCAAATAAATAAAGGGAAGAGACCTAGCTTGAAACCTCAAAATAGCAACAATAGCCTTTGAATAGCTTAGGTAGTATTGAAGAAAAAAGTGTTGGATTTGTTCTCACTAACTTTCTATCCCAAAGGTACAAGATACACATCTAAAGCATGCCAAAAAGAAATAGCTTCCTAAAGATGGGCATGTGTCATAAATGAAGTATCATCAACAAACTGAAGATGTGAAATAGGAGGCAAGCCAACAACCCATTTCCACCCATGAATCAAACCCTAGTGAGCACAAAGCATAAGAAAGTGACCCAAACGCTCTTGGAAAATTCCTCTAGAGGCACCAAAGGGCTTTGAAGGAACACCATTCACTAGAACACAAAATGAAGTTGAAGTAACATAATTCATAATCTAGTTCACCCATTGTTGGCAAAAACTAAAGGCCAAGAGGATCTTTTGGAGAAAACTCCATTTGACTTTGTCATAAGCCTTAGTCATATCCAACTTAAAAATTCCATCAATAATTTGCTTACCACCCAAAAAACCACCTTGTTCCTTTGAAATCACAATTAGAAGGCATATCTTGAGCTTGTTTGGGATGAAAAGAGTCAATATCATGAACACCTTCCTTATTAGGGATAAGAGTCAGTAAAGTTCAGTTCAATGCAAGAAGCATATTTATTTTCTATACCGATTGGTCATTTACAATAAGGAATTGCTAGTTATTGAACCAGTCATTGTAGTTGGATTTGAACTGGCATCCTAGGAAAACTCCTCTCTGAAGGTAAGGCCATCACCTAGTTTTATTTCATGAATACAAGGTCATGAGTAAAGAATGAATCCCCACAAATTCTGCAAGTTTTGGTATGAATATAAGAAATACTAGTGCACCATGAAGTTAGAGAGAAGTATATAAGCATTTGTGTAGAAGTTCAAATTATAAAGAATGCATCTTTGTATTGTTTAAAAACATTGATGGTCGTCTGCAAAGTATAGTTATGTCAAGGAGCATATCTGGTAGCCCACTAAATGATTTCAAACTATGAACAAAAGTTTTACATATTGAGCAAGTTGAAATTAATAGAATTTTTCTGAAACTACTGCAGTTGTTTAGAAGAAAAATATGTCTTTGACACATGCATTGACCAGTTCTGTGATTGAAAGCTTCTAATCCCTTAAGGACCAAATCCAATAAAGTATTTTTGTTTCTAAAAAAATATTTTATTATATTCCGACCAAATTTTATAGATGACAAGAGCATGAGAACATTTTCAAATGCAAGAAAAGTAGGATTTAGAAAAAACTATCAATCAATTTTTTTAAAATTTCTATAATGTATCTTGAGACTTAGCTTTTGCACCACAAAATTCTAACATTGTTGAAAAAAGGAGCACTGAAAAAATAAATGTTCTACATTTTCAATAGATTCACTATATAAAATACATTGAAAAAGATGTGATATATCAAATTGATGAAGCCTACTAGTTAATTTTGTTTCCCAAATTATCAAGCAATGTAGCTTGTCTTAGGAAAAACTATTTTATTCCACCAGTATGTTTCTTGTTTTATGTTGCTCCACTGATTTCAATGCTCTAAAATTAACTTTAATTGAATATTCAACTTTGGATGAGGGAGCCGAAATCAACTTATCATTTACCCTGGGGTCCCATGGGGGGGGCTTGAGATCTATATTTAACCATGATAAATTTTTTTTGGGAGGGGAGGGGGGCTAAAGCTTAATTTCGAATCTTTTCCTATTAACTAGGAGCCCCTACTATTTAGGGAAGAAATCTGCCACTTGGCAAGAACCTACCCTTCATTTTTCCTCCAAATTGAAATCATCCTACCAAAAATTCTAAAATCAATAATTTATTGATGCAGGGGCATCTTGAATGGAAAAATTATTGAAAAAAAAAAAAAATTCTGGAGGAGAGAGAAAGTGACGAAAATTAGAGAAGATAAAAAAATAAATAAAGGGGAAAAAGGAGAAAAGAAAGAAAAAGAGGATTTCTATTTTCGAGGTGCATAGGTGGCATAATAGAAAAAAATAAAAAATAAATTGTTGTCATTCCATTTATTGAGATGTGTGGGAAGAATTCTAGAAAGTTATGAATATTGTAGGAAGTTGTGGATATTGTAGAAGGTTATGGAAGTTGTAGAAGGTTGTGGAGGAATTCTAGAAGGTTGTGGATAAGTCATGCATTGGGTGGTAAGTGCCTATTTAAGCAAGGCATATGATCATTTCTAATCAAGCTCAAGGAGAAGCTTGAGAAGTGGAAGCTCAAGGGGAAGCTCGAGGAGTAGAAGCTCAAGGAGAAGCTCGAGGAGGAGAAGCTTGAGAAGGAAAAACTTGAGAAGTGGAAGCTTTGGAAGGAAAAGCTTGAATGTGTGAAATTTGGAAGGTGTGAAAGATAAGAAGGAAGTGAAGAGTGATTTTTCCTAAGTCTATGAACAGAGCGCCCAATGTGAGGCAGTTTACAGTAGGATTATGGTGGAATTGTGAGTGTGTAGATAGAGCACCGAATGTGAGGTAGTTTACACTTGGATCTTAGATAAGGTTGGAGAAGAGCTAGTGACTATGGTTTAGAAACAAGGAGGTTTCTTGGTGGCTTGCGAGCACAAGTTGAGATCTCAGAGGTTTCTACCAGAGTGTGGATCTGGGCTAGCTTGGGTTTGGATTGGATCTTGAGAGATCTTGTTGCATTCTTTGTCATGTGTTGGTAAGGGTGGTGTGGTCCTTTGTTAGTGGTATCAGAGCATACCTTCATCAGTGCTATCAGAGCGTACCTTCATCAGTGGTATCAGAGCATACCTTCATCAAGTGGTATCAGAGCAGGAGATCTTGAGTGGACAAGCAGATCGCCGAAGTGTGAGGCAGTTTGTACTAGGACATTGGTTGGGAGAATTTTATCAGAGTAGGAGTTCTTGAGTGTACAAGAAGATCACCAAAGTGTGAGGTAGTTCATACCAGGACCTTGGTTGGGTGAAGTTTATTAGAGTGGGAGTTTCTAAGCATGTAAAAAGATCGCCGAAGCTGAGGCAGTTTGCACTAGGACCTTGGGAGGACATGCAGATTGATCGATTGATGCGGACATGAAAGACTAAACTTTTTGAGGCATGATTATGGAGAGCTGGTGGATTGAAAATCTGTTGTCCTAGACTTGTGATGTGGTTCCCAATTGTTCGTGTGAGGTGGCAGGTTGCGATCTGACTTGCAAACAATTTGGTTGTCACAAGGAGCGTGGGATGGATTTGTTGCAGAGGGTTTACGAAGATCTTGGGAGATGGCTCCAAGAGGATTGGACCCTAAGATGATTGTGAAAATCCATGATATAGTGGAGAGGAATTTTTCTAAGATGATTTCTCGGTTGGATGATAGATTGGCTGACCAAGTTAAGGAGGTTCGTGAGAGAAGATGGCATCGCAAGGTTGAGGTGGAAGAGGTTGGTTTTGTTGATCAGATTGTGGAGTCTGATGCAGAACCTATAGAGCAACTAGAGGTTGTTGCTAAAGATATTCCTAATGTTGTTGATGCTAGGACAGAGGTTGGTTTTCATGATAAGTTGGTTGAGTCTGACATGGAGACTGCAAAGCATTTGGTCATGGATGATCTAGTTGATGTTGGTGGTGACTTGTATGTTCCAGAGCACTCGATCATGAATGATCTGATTGTTGGAGAGCTTGTTATTGCTGGTATGGATTCACTAGTTGTTAATGTGAATGGCAGTTTGGTAATGAAGTATTATGTTTAGTTTGTTCCTGGGAGTGAGCATGTTGATTGGATGGTTGAGATTCAGGTGTTTGATAGAGTAATGCAGATGTGGAAGATTTGCATGGTGGTTTTGTTGTCCTTGTTGAGGTGGAAGCCTTTGGTGAAGATGAAGATGGTGGTAGATCTTTCTTTTGGCGTCAAAGTGTGGGACACACTTTTCTATCTACCGGGGGAGTCTGATGCAGGAGCATCTTGCATGGAAAAATTATTGAAAAAAAAAAAATTTCTGGAGGAGAGAGAAAGTGACGAAAATTAGAGGAGATAAAAAAATAAAAAAAAGGGGAAAAAGGAGAAAAGAAAGAAAAAGAGGATTTCTATTTTTGAGGTGCATAGGTGGCATAATAGAATTTTTTTTTAAAAAAATGGTTGTCATTCCATTTATCGAGGTGTGTGGGAAGAATTCTAGAAAGTTATGAATATTGTAGGAAGTTGTGGATATTGTAGAAGGTTATGGAAGTTGTAGAAGGTTGTGGAGGAATTCTAGAAGGTTGTGGATAAGTCATGCATTGGGTGGTAAGTGCCTATTTAAGCAAGGCATATGAGCATTTATAATCAAGCTCAAGGAGAAGCTTGAGAAGTGGAAGCTCAAGGGGAAGCTCGAGGAGTAGAAGCTCGAGGAGAAGCTCGAGGAGGAGAAGCTCAAGAAGGAGAAACTTGAGAAGTGGAAGCTTTGGAAGGAAAAGCTTGAATGTGTGAAAGTTGGAAGGTGTGAAAGAGAAGAAGGAAGTGAAGAGTGAGTTTTCCTGAGTCTGTGAATAGAGCGCCAAATGTGAGGCAGTTTACAACAGGATTGTGGTGGAATTGTGAGTGTGTAGACAGAGCGCCGAATGTGAGGCAGTTTACACTTGGATCTTAGATAAGGTTGGAGAAGAGCTAGTGATTGCGGTTTAGAAACAAGGAGGTTGCTTGGTGGCTTGCAAGCACAAGTTGAGATCTTAACTGCTTCATGAAGAGCTTAAAGGCTAGCTTGGGTTTGGATTGGATCTTGAGAGATCTTGTTGCATTCTTTGTCATGAGTTGGTAAGGGTGGTGTGGCCCTTCGTCAATGGTATCAGAGAGCGTACCTTCATTAGTGGTATCAGAGCGTACCTTTGTCAGTGGTATTAGAGCGTACCTTCATCATTTATATTTTTAGTGTTTCCTTCAATTTAGGAGCTAATTTTTTAAAGCAAATTTAAATGTCATGCCCATGAGACCGCTCCCTTTTAAATGTTCCTAAAAAAGCTCAGTGGCACCCGCTCTATTTTTAAGCAAGCAGGTGCCGTCAAGAATATCTCTTCCAAATATTCTTTTGCAAATAATCTTTATACCAATGAGAAATTGGCAAGTAACATTACCTATAAATATTTACATGATTAAGATATGGTCTACCAAAAAGATACCTCAATTTTCTTTGATTATGTGGATGACACTTCTCTAATCATTATAAAATGTTCATATAGGAAAACCATACCAAGAATCCTCCCACAATTTCAATGATTCTCCACTGTGTACTTCCAAGGAGACAAATTTTTTAATTATTTTTTTAGAAGATATAGAAAAGTTCTACACAGGTGAATGATATCAAAGACTAAAAATTGTTTTAATCCATTTATGATCCCAAGAGTTCAAAAAAATTCTTGCATAACCCGAGTCTCTCTCTCTCTTTCTCGCCTCTCTCTTGCTTTAGAGATTATAATATCCATCTTTCCCTCCCTATTCTCACCATCCCTTGCCTCTATTTGCCCCATATCTGTATACCTCATGGCTCCCACTCTCTAACCTTCTTAGTTTCTCTTATCAATATTTGTTTTCCCCTAATTACCCTCTAGAACTCCTTTACTACTTACTCTCACCATCTCATACCCCTTTTATTGTGTTTCTCTATCTCAGATGTCTCCCTCTTTGATACACATTACTATATCGCATTCTCTTCTCTTCCTTATCTCACTATTTTCTCTATTGTATCTCACACTTTTTTGTATTTCTTTCCTTCTAATTAAACTCTCTCTCTCTCACCATCTCATACCCCTTTTATTGTGTTTCTCTATCTTAGATGTCTCCCTCTTCGATACACATTTCTATATCGCATTCTCTTCTCTTCCTTATCTCACTATTTTCTCTATTGTATCTCACACTTTTTTGTATTGTATTTCTTTCCTTCTAATTAAACTCTCTCTCTCTCTCTCTCTCTCTCTCTCTCTCTCTCTCTCTCTCTCTCTCTCTCTCCCTTCTAAGATTACCATATCCATCTTCCCCTCCCTATTCTACTATACTATTACCCTCTTTAATTATCTTCACTCCTTTCCTTAACTCTCCTTATTTTCTAGTCTCCATCTATGTTTATCCTAAGTCATATTATCAATTTTTAGAGTTCTATCTCATATCCCTTTTAAACTCTCCCTCTCACTATCTACCACCTCTCTCCCTCCCCCTCTTTCTCTCTCTCCCCACCACACAAACAAAATTTAATTCAATGTTAAGTTTTTTTTAAGCAAGGTATAATTTTACAAAATGTTTTAATTTCCTAATTTATTTAATTTATTAAAATTCTAAATAATTTTATTTTAGTAATCATAAATATTAAAAACATTGTAAATTTTAATTATATTTTATATTTAAAATAATTAAATAATTATATAAATATATATTATAAAATTTATATCTTATCTATGTGAATACTGTCAATTGTGTATTTAACTAGAAAACATTAACCTTTATTTTTAATTTGAATTTAACTAAGATGAAATTATAATTGCTAATCTTGAATTAATTATTACATTAATAGTGACAATCACATATAATCAATTAAATTTTATTTAAAAAATTAAATATTCATGTTGTTAAATTAATTTAATTTATTACATTAAAGGTTAATCATTTAATTCTTATTTTTTTCTCGATTCATTAACTATTCTTAAAAATTGAATAGTTAATACTAAAATAATACCTGAACACTCTCTCAACTTACTATGTATCTCTATGTCATGTCTTAAGGTTGAAGTTTATTTTTAAGGTGAAGGGTGTAATTTTACTAAATGCTATAATTTTAAAAATAATTTTATTTATGTAAACTTCTAAATTGTTTTACTTAATTGGACTTTTAGAAATAATTTAATATATTAAAATATTTAATCATAATTTTCTTTAATATTAAAGAAAATCTTCTAGTATGAAAATAAATGATTTAAATTTAACAAAATTTGTAAAAATATTTTTATTTCTTTTGATAGGAAATATTGAGAGCTAACATTTGATCTACAAATAGTTTGTATATAGAAAAATGAATTTTTTAATTTGTTAATTATTATTGTAAGTTGATTCAATGAAATGTTCAAAGCTAATATTTTTTTGTCAAAAATAAATTGATTTAACTATATAATCCATGATTTCTCTCATTGAAAAGCTAAATTTTGCCCAAAATTTAATTTATAATTATCTTAAATATATAAAAATAGAACCTGAAAATTCATTAAAAAAAAATTAATTTGCAATTCACAATAACCCTTGCACAATCTCCTTATAGATTTAATATTTCTTCTTTATTATGTTTGTAAAACAAAGGCAACACATTATGATAACATTGCATTGAAGGTTTGTTTAGTTGGATTGATGAGTCAGAGTATTTTCTCACAGTGGACGAGAACACCCGGAAAAACATCGCTTAAAACTAATAGCATCACGAAAACTTCAAGTAACTAATTAATACCTTCTTCATATCTCCCTTTGCAGATACCTTCTTCATATATCCAGGTTGATGTGTTTGGCATATTTGAATACCCCGTGTCGGGTGCCTACCTTCCCTATCATCTTAGGGTCTCGTTTAATATGTTACCGGAGGAAGTGGAAAATGTTGTATTAGCGGTAATTGGAGATGAATTCCTGATGCCTAAGGTGTCGAGATGTCTCTATCACTCACAGGTACTTTCAATTTTCCTCTGTAACACCTTCGACATGATTCCGAACTACAAAATTCTCATGTGAGCGGCCACGACGTGTATCAAACAGGAGTTCGCAGGGGTTGATGCTCTTCGTGAAGCAGTTAAGAGGTATAGTCTCAGAGGCTCTGAAGCTTGGGTTGCTAACCTCTTCCCTGTTCATTTCCTTGACAATGGGCAAGAATATGTAAAGCCATATGACAGCTTCAAAATTGCCATTCAAGCAACGAATTTAAGTGTGTTGCAAAATTTGATGATGTCCATAGCAGATGTCATTCCCACCCAAACCCTGGTGGATGCTTTCCTTATCGTAAATGACCCATAAATACAACAAATAACTAATAAAATTTTAGAGTTGGTTTCTAGTCAATAGAACAATGTTTCTGCAAAGTTTGAAGAGTTTGTGGTAATTCAGTTACAACTGAACTGCAACACCACTTCTACAGCCTGCTTCAGTCCATGTAAAAGTGAAACTTCTCCAACATTTCACCATTGGAATTCCTCTATAAATTGAGGCAAAATAACAGAAGATATATCTTAATCAGAGATCTTTATGAGTTAATTAAACCAGTTTTATTTTTTCTGTTCTTCTCATTTTGATTTCTTTCTCTGTATTGTTTTATGTTTAATTTTTCATCATGGTATCACAGAATATTTTAATTCATGGGCTGTGATATGTTTTTATGTTATGGTATATGGCTATATTAGAGGGTTCTATGGTAGAATTTGTTTGTGTAAAGTTTTGATATTTTTTTTACTGAAAGTTATTTTGTGTGAGTAAGCATTTTACTGCTGAGTTGAAGAATGATCAGAAAAGTGTTGAATATCCTAGTAAGAAAGGATATTTTTGTTTGTGTGGTTGTTTAACATTTCTTTGGTAGTTTGGACTTTATGTTACTTGTTAAATTTGTGACTTTTTATGGGAGTTTTGTGTCTAGGTATAGATAATAGTTGGGAGATGCTACTGTAAACTCTTTTTCTTTTTGCTGTAACACAATGAAGATTGTTTGAAATGTATTTTTTGATGTGACAATCAAGTGTATGGATTGACAGTAAGTGGATGTGTTTATCAAATGTGAAGGCGATGTTGTTGTTAACATGTGGCCTGTAATAGAAGATTGTTTAATCAAATATCCCTCAAGTGAGTACTGTACCTGATCTATTGCAAGTAGTGCATTATCGGTAGTGTCCGACATGCTAAAATATATTTTTCTTTATTGATGAATCATGTAAATGGAAAATATTTATGTAAACTGGTGAACAGAGTGGTTGGGTACCCATGATACTAGGTAGATGGATTGTTTTTCACATGGACTCAATAATTATTATGCATGATAAAATTTTGGAGTTGGTTTCTTGTTGATGGAACAATGTTTCTGTGAAGTTTGAAGAGTTTGTGGTATTCTAGAACCACATACTTAGGTGAATATGTTGAACAGTTTGTGGTAAACCAAAAAGAAGTAAAAAACATAAAAGTCTTGAAGGGTTTGTTGTAAGCCAAAACCACTTGTTTAGGTGAAAAACTAAAAAGGAACCAAAATTTTATGTTGTACATAGGCACCTAACTAGGCTTAATTTAGTTACCTATCCTTTTAAATTTCTTATTGTAATTTCTCCCACACAAAGACTCTTTAGTGGTAGATATTAAGAGAAGGTGTTGAAAAAAGTAATAGTTGTAATGGCACCTCATTAATCAATTACAACTAAAGTGCAATTCTAGTTACTCATTGGTGGTGACCACTTCTTCTACAACTTGTTTCAGTCCATGTAGAAGGGAAACTTCTACAACATCTCACCATTGGAATTCCTCTATAAATAGAGGCAAAACTATAGCAGATGTATTTTAATCACAGTGCTTTATCAATTAATAGAATCAATTTTATTTTTTCTGTTCTATTCATTTTGATTTTTCTGTGTGTTGTTTTATGCAAAGTTTGAAGTGTTTATGGTACTAGTTTTAATTGCATGTCATTAGTCAGTTACAACTTAATTGCAATTCTAGCTACTCATCCATGCTGACCACTTGTTATAAAGCTTGCTTTAGTCTATGTAGAAGGGAAACTTCTCCAACATTTCACCAGTGCAATTCTTCTATAAATAAAGGAAAAATTATAGAAGATATATCTTAATCACAAATCTTTATGAATTAATTAAATTAGTTCTATTTTTTCTATTCTACTCATTCTGATTTCTTTCTCGGTATTGTTTTATATTAAATTTTTCATCATGCTATCAGATCATATTAAATCTGATTTTTTTTGCTATCGATTATTTTGTGTGAGTGATCATTTTACTACTGATTTGAAAAGAACACAAAAGTTTGAAATATCGTAGTAAGAAAGGATATTGTTGTTTGTGTAGTTCTTTAACATTTCTCTAGTAGTTTAGACTTTATGTTAGTTGTTAAATTTGTGACTTTCCACCATTATTCTTCCAGTGGAGACTTTGATGAAATGCTTTCACCAATCTTCACTTATTAAACTCATTTCTTGTATGCAACTTTAGATTGCAAATCCTATAGTTGTCCTCATATTATGAGTGTTCCCACCTCAATTGCATACGTAGTTCCTCAAAAATTTGTCTAATGCCTCCTTCGATGCAGTAGGAACAATAGTCACTAATATGACAAAACACAATATGTCTTTCCTCCTATCTCCTTGCAAGGAGAATCATGTTGTCAATCCCCTCTTCTCTTCAAAGACACAAATAGGTGCTTCTCATGCAATAATCATCTCTAAGAAACAAGCTAGATTAATTCCATTTCCTCTAGCCTCCTATTATTTCTTTGTTATTCTTTAATGCACAAAACTTGTATCAATTTCAGATGCAATATCACAATCATCATTATTTGTATGTTCTCAAAAATCACAAAAGTGTGTCCCACCTTTGATTTCAACAAAAGTTGTGTCAGTGAGATCTTTGGCCCCGTGAATACAATTCATCTATACATGTCTATTTTGCAAACAGCAAAGACATTTTAATTCTCTTGTGGGAAGAACACTAGATTTGTTTCTAGCTAATAAGCACATCCTTCAGTAATGTGATGACTCTTATGAGCTCTACTTCCTTCATCAATTAACGAAGAAATTACTGTTTCTAGGCTAGGATTCATTTTGTTCAAAACAATATGGTCAAAGCTTAAAGGTATGCTACTAAGTAGGACTGCTTTGGCATCATCATCACCTCCAACCAATCCTTATTTTATTCCTGATAAAAAATAAATCACAACATATTCATAGACTCATAGACTGCAAACTATAACAACTGCAAAATAAATCTCAAACCTCTCCTCAATTAAAAAAATATAGATGATCTCTTCCCTCCAGTCATCCAAAATTCATTAAAAGAACTTTTCTTCCCATCCATCAACTTGACTCTGATATCAAATGAAAGTGCTAAAATATAAAAAAGACTGATTTTATTGATTTAGATTTTCATTGGATACATACAGAATGATTTACATTAATATCTAAACAACTTTATATAGTCTTATTTTGCCTTGCAAAAATAACTTGAACAACTAAATATCTAACTTATTTATCTATTTAATCTACTCATAAAAAGTAACCTATTAATGTAATAAGTCTAGCAACTTCAATGGCAATTTTGAAACTATCATACCACTTAACATATTTCGACCAATTGTTAACGAGATGAGTAGGCAAGAGGATAGAAACCCAAGCTTCAGAGCCTCTGAGACGATACCTTTTAATTGCTCTGTGAAGAACATCAACCCCTGCGAACTCCTGATTGATACACTTTGAGGCCACTTGCACGAAAATTTTGTTGTCTGGAAGCATGTCGAAGGTGTTAGAGAGGAAAATTGAAACTACCTTCGAATGATATAGACACCTCAGTGCCTTAGGCAGTAGGAATTGATTTCAAATTATCGCTAACACTGCATTTATTACCACCTCTGATAACTAATTAAACATGACCCCTAAGATGATAGGGAATGTTTATACTCTAAGCAAACTCATAGATTTAGGGATTTATACTCCATAGCGTCGTAGGGGGATATTCAAATACGCCAAACACCTCAACTTGGAGATATGAAGAAGGTATTTGCAAAGGACTACAATAAATTAAAACTAAATAGTTACTTAAAGTTTTCCTGTCGCTGCTAATTTTGGTTCTGGAATTTTTGAGACAACTTTCGGAGGGATGTTTCTTCGGGCATTCTTGTTCACTGTGAAAGAATACTGGCTTTCAGTGTTACTAACTCATCAATCCAAATAAGCAAACCTTTAATGACCCTTCAATGCAATGTATTTGGCAAAAACCAAAGCAATTAGGGTTAGGGTTCTAATTTATGAGGAGGTTAGTATCTATGAAATGAATATGTGGAGCAAAAGACAAGTTAGAAACATTGTCAAAATTTGTAAAACCTCCTTTTTAAAAATAAATTCATCACAGTGAATACAAGAAATATCAAATCTATATCCCGCTATTCTAAAAACCTAACATCATAAGCTAAAATAAATTAGAACAGGTGCAATTGACTTGAAATTCTTTCATGGAATGCAAAATACATCACTGGAAATGAATTTTTCCTACC
The DNA here is from genome assembly GCA_028749045.1 of Cupressus sempervirens. NCBI lineage: Eukaryota > Viridiplantae > Streptophyta > Pinopsida > Cupressales > Cupressaceae > Cupressus > Cupressus sempervirens. The sequence continues at coordinate 113,234,907 of CM053789.1, read as the reverse complement.
TTGCCATCATTGAATACACAAACTTTTCCAATATAAGTGATACCAACAAAGACGCTACAAAATTACGGAATAAGGCATGATATAGTTTACCCACAATTGACTGATCATTTCTTATACAATGTATCTACTTAGGGTTCTCTAGAGGTCCCAAATCATCTCTTATACAATGTATTCCTTAGGGTTCTCTTGAGGTTCCAAATTGTTTCTTATACATTGTATCCACTTAGGGATCTCTAGAGGTCCCAAATCATTAAAAATATTGAGATCTAACATTTAATCTACAAATAATATATAGAAAAATAATTTTTTCAATTTGTTAATTATTATCATAAGTTGATCCAATGAAATGTTCAAAGCTAACATTTTTTTGCCAAAAATAAGTTAACTATACAATCTATCATTTCTGTCATTGAAAAGCTAGATTTCGCCCAAAATTTGATTTATAATTATCTTAAATATATAAAAATAGAACCTAAAAAATTATTAAAAAATAATAATTTGCAATTCACAGTAACCGTTGCACACTCTCATTATAGATTTAATATTTCTTCTTGATTATGTTTATAAAGAAAATGCAACATAGTATGATAACCATGTTTATAAAGCAAAGGCAACATAGTATGATAACCATGTTTATAAAGCAAAGGCAACACAGTATGATAACATTACATTGAAGGATCATTGAAGGTTTGCTTACTTGGATTGATGAGTTGGAGTATTCTAACAGTGGACCAGAACACCCGAAAAATCATCCATTAAAATTAATAGCAACAGGAAAACTTCAAGTAACTAATTAATACCTTCTTCATATCTCCCTTTGCAGATACCTTCTTCATATCTCCAGGTTGATGTGTTTGGTGTATTTGAATACCCCCGTGTCTGGTGCCTACCTTCCCTATCATCTTAGGGTCCCGTTTAATACGTTGCTGAAGGAAGTGGAAAAAGCAGTATTAGCGGTAATTGGAGATTAATTCCTGATGCTTAATGCGTTGAGGTGTCTCTATCACTTGCAGGTGGCTTCAATTTTCCTCTCTAACACCTTTGACATGATTCCGGACTACAAAGTTTTCATGCTAGTGGCCCCAAAGTGTATCAAATAAGAGTTCGCAGGGGTTGATGTTCTTTGTGAAGCAGTTAAGAGGTATAGTCTTAGAGGCTCTAAAGCTTGGGTTGCTAGCCTCTTCCCTATTCATTTCCTTGACAATGGGCCAAAATATGTAAAGCTGTATGACAGCTAAAAAATTACCATTCAAGCAACGGATTTAAGTTTGTTTCACAATTTGATGATGTACATAGAAGATGTCATTCCCATCCAAACCATGGTGGATGCTTTCCTTATCCTAAATGATCCATAAATACAGCAAATAAAAATACTTTTAATACTGATAAATTTTTAGAGTTGGTTTCTTGTCGATTGAACAATGTTTCTATGAAGTTTGAAGAGTTTATGGTGATCCAAAACCACTTCTTTAGGTGAATATGTTGAACAGTTTGTGGTAAATCAAAACCACTGAAAAACTTAAAAGTCTTGAAGGGTTTGTGGTAAGCCAAAACCACTTGTTTAGGTGAAAAACCTAAAAAGAAACTAAAATTCTTTGTTGTAAATAGGCACCTAAGAAGGCTTAATTTGGGAACCTATCCTATTTGAATTTCTTATTGTCATGAAGACTCTTTAGTGGTAGATTTTAAGAGAAGGTATTGAAAAGAGTAATAGTTGTAATGACATGTCTTAATCAGTTACAACTAAACTGCAATTCTAGCTACTCATCAGTACTGACCACTTCTTCTACAGCTTGCTTCAGTCCATGTAGAAGTGAAACTTCTCCAAAATTTCACCATTGGAATTCCTCTATAAATAGATGAAAATTATAGAAGATATATCTTAATCATAGATTTTATGAGTTAATTAAACTAGTTTTATTTTTTCTCTTCTACTCATTCTGATTTCTTTCTCTATATTGTTTTATCTTTAATTTTTCATCATGGTATTAGAGAATATTTTGATTCATGGGATGTGATATGTTTTTCTACTCTAAAATATCGCTATATCAGAGCATTCTACGATAGAATTTGTTTGTGTGAAGTTCAGATTTTGCTGTGACACAATGAAGATTGTTTGAAATGTATTTTCTGGTGTGACAACCAAGTGTTGATTGATAGTAAGTGGATGTGTTTATCAAATGTGAAGGCGATGTTGTTGTTAACATGTGGCATGTAATAGAAGATTGTTTAATCAAATATCCCTCAAGTGAGTATTGTACCTGATCTTTCACAAATAGTGCATTTTGGGTAGTGTTAGACATGCTAAATTTTTTTTTTTTTATTGATGAAACATGTATATTTATGCAAAACTAGTGAGTAGAGCAGCTAAGTAACCATGCGACTAGGTAGATGGATTGTTTTTCATGTGGACTCAATAATTATTATGCATGATAAAATTTTAGAGTTGGTTTCTCATCAATGGAACAACATTTCTACAAAGTTTGAAGAGTTTGTGGTATTTCAAAACTATATCTTTAGGTGAATATGTTGTACAATTTGTGGTAAACCAAAATTACTAAAAAAACTTAAAAGTCTTGAAGGGCTTTTGGTAAGCCAAAACAACTTGTTTAGGTGAAAAACCTAAAAAAGAGCTACAATTTTATGTTGTAAATAGGAACCTAACTAGGCCTAATTTAGCGAACTATCCTATTTGAATTTTTTATTGTAAATTTGTGACTCATTAGTAGTAGATATTAAGAGAAGGTGTTGAAAAAAGTAATAGCTGTAATCACACATCATTAATCAATTACAAATGAACTACAATTCTAGCTTCTCATCAATGTTGATCACTTCTTCTACAACCTGCTTTAGTCCATGTAGAAAGGAAACTTCTCCAACATTTCACCATTGAAATTCTTCTATAAATAGAAGAAAAACTATAGTAGATATATTTTAATCATAGTGCTTTATCAATTAATTGAATCAATTTTATTTTTTCTATTCTTTTCATTATGATTTCTTTGTGTATTATTTTATGTGAAGTTTGAAGTGTTTCTGGTAATCCAAAACCACTTCTTTAGGTGAATATGTTGAAGAGTTTTTGGTAAACCAAAACAACTTAGAAACATAAAAGTCTTGAAAGGTTTGTGGTAAGCCAAAACCACTCATTTAGGTGAAAATCCTAAAAAGGAACCAAAATTTTATGTTGTAAATAGGCACATAATAAAGATTAATGGAACCATTATATTAAGAGAAGGTGTTGAAAAAATAAATAGTTGTAATCGCACATCATTAATTAGTTACAACTGAACTACAATTCCAGCTACTCATCGGTGTTGACCACTTCCTCTATAGCTTGCTTCAGTCCATGTAGAAGGGAAACTTCTCCAACATTTCACCAGTGCAATTTCACAAAATTATAGAAGATATATCTTAATCACAAATCTTTATTTGTTAATTAAATCAATTATTTTTTGTTCTACTCATTCTAATTTATTTTTTCTATTGTTTTATATTAAATTTTTCATCATGATATCAAAGCATATTAAATCTGATTTTTTTTTTTTATTATGGGTTATTTTGTGTGAGTAATCATTTTACTACCCAGTTGAAGAATGGACAAAAAAGTGTTGAATATCATAGTAAGAAATGATATTGTTGTTTTTGTAGTTATTTAATGTTTCTTTCGTAGTTTGGACTTTATGTTAGTTGTTAAATTTGTGACTTTTCACCATTATTCTTCCATCAGTGACTTTGATGAAATGTTTTCACCAATCTTCACTTATTGAACTTGTTTCCTATTGAAACTTTAGGTTGTAAATTTTTCCTCATAAGATGAGTGTTCCCACCTCCATTTCATACATAGTTCCTCCAAAATTTCACATATCCTTGGAGTGTGTCTAATGTCTACTTCAATGTAGTAGGAACAATAGTCACTAATATGACAACACATGATATGTCTTTCCACTAATATGACAAAACATGCTATGTCTTTCCTCCTATCTCCTTTCAAGGAGAATCATGTTGTCAATCCCACTCTTCTCTTCAAAGACACAAATAGGTGCTTCTCATACAATAGTCATCTCTAAGTGAGAAGCTAGCTTGACTCCATTTCCTCCAGCCTCCTATAATTTGTTTTTTATTCTTTAACGCACAAAATTTGTATCAATTTCAGGTGGAATATCACAATCATCATTATTTGTATGTTCTGCAAAATCACAAAAGCGTGTCTCACCTTCGATTGCAACAAAATTTGTGTCAATGAGATCTTTGGCCCCCTGTATACAATTCATTTGTACATGTCTATTTTGCTAAAAATAAAAACATTTTAACTCTCTTATGGGAAGAACACTAGATTTTTTTCTAGCTAATAAGCACATCCTTCAGTAATATGATGAATCTCTAGTAGAAGAAATTACTATTTGTAGGCTAGGATTCATTAGGTTCAAAATAATATGGTCAAAGCATAAAGGTATGCGACTAAGTAGTGCTTTGGCATCATCATCACCTCCAACCAATCTCTATTTTATTCCTAATAAAAAATAAATCACAACATATTCATGAACTCATGGGAAATCTCAAACCTCTCTTCAATTAAAAAAAATATAGATGATCTCTTCCTTCTGGTCATCCAAAATCATTTTAAAAGCACTCTTCTCCCCATCTATCAACTTGACTTTGATACCAAATGAATGTGCTAAAATATTAAAAAGACTAATTTTATTGATTGAGATTTTCATTGGATACATACAGATTGATTCACGTTGATATCTGAACAACTTTATCTAGTCTTATTTTCTCTTACAAAAATAACTTAAACAACTAAATATCTAACTTATTTATATATGTAATCTAAATATAGAAACTACCCTAATTAATATAATAAGTCTAACAACTTCAATGACAATTTTGAAACTGTCATACAACTTAACATATTTCAATCGATTGTTAAGGAAATGAGCAGGGAAGAGGATAGCAACCCAAGCTTCAGAGCCTCTGAGATGATACCTTTTAACTGCTCCATGAAGAACATCAACCCCTGCAAACTCTTGTTTGATACACTTTGCGGCCACTCGCATGAAAATATTGTTGTCTAGAAGCATGTTGAAGGTGTTAGAGAGTAAAATTGAAACTACCTTCGAATGATGCAGACACCTCAGTGCCTTAGCAGCAGGAATTCATCTCCAATTACTGCTAACACTGCGTTTACCACCACCTCCGAAAACCAATTAAACATGACCCTTAAGATGATAGGGAAGGTTTATACTACAAGCATACTCGCAGATTCAGGGGTTTATACTCCATAGCGTTGTAGGAGGATATTCAAAGATGCCAAACACCTCAACCTGGAGATAGGAAGAAGGTATTTGCAGAGGACTACAGAAAATTAAAACTAAATAGTTACTTAAAGTTTTCCTAACGCTATTAATTTTGGTTCTGGATTTTTTGAGACAACTTTTGGAGGGATGTTTCTCGTCCACTGTGAAAGAATACTGGCTTTCGGTGTTACTAACTCATCAATCCAAATAAGGAAACCTTTAATGACCCTTCAATGTAATGTATTTGGCAAAAACCAAAACAATTAGGGTTAGGGTACTAATTTATGAGGTGGTTAGTATCTGTGAAATTAATACGTGGAGCGAAAGACAAGTCAGAAACACTGTCAAAATTTGTAAAACCTCTTTTTTTTAATAAATTCACCACAGTGAATACAAGAAATATCAAATCTATATTCCGGTATTCTAAAAACCTAACATCATAAGCTAAAATAAATCAGAAATAGGTGCAATTGACTTGTAATTCTTTCGTGGAATGCAAAATACATCACTGGAAATGAACTTTCCCTACCTCGCCATTGTTGAATAGCAGATTTTTCCAATATAAGCGATACCAACAAAGATGCTACAAAATTACTGAACAAGGCATGACCCACAATTGCCTGATCATTTTTTATACAATGTATTTTCTTAGGGTTCTCTAGAGGTCCCAAATAATCTCTAGAACAATGTATTCCCTTAGGGTTCTCTCGAGGTTCCAAATCATCTTTTATACAATGTATTTACTTAGGGTTCTCTCGAGGTCCCAAATCATCTCTTACACTATGTATCCGCTTAGGGTTCTCTAGAGATCCCAAATCAAATGTAAGCTTTAGCATAAATAACTGATCTTGTTTTCTAGTATAGAGATATTTTAGGTTAATTATTTTACTCTTAAATAAACAATTTTTTATTATATACTATTAGTTTCTATTATTTTCTATATGTATAGATCATAATCAAGAGTAGTATATGTGGTGATGTTACTAGAATTTACAAAATCCATCTAATGGTTCATTAAGGTCAATTATATAGGAACATTTTGTATCAAATAGAGTACTACCTACTATCAATCATCTACTTTAATCCTTATTTCACATTTACAAATCTCTCTCTATTTTTGTCATCCCCTTCTATTATTACCACCCACTCTTATTTTCTCATGTTTCTTTTCCTCTCACAATCTCTCTTGGTGTCTACTTCATGTCTTACCCTCATCTCCTTGTCTTCTTATTATTTTCTATCTACCCCATCTCTTTCCCTATCACAATTGTCCTTTTGTATCTCATCTCTATGTATCATATCTCCTACCATGTCATACCATTTGTCCCCTAATTACAATATACACGAGTATCATCATCTCTCTCTCTTCTCCCATCCACCCATCACCAATTCTATCTATTCAATGCCTTTTTCTTTTTCTTTTTCTGTTTACCCCATCTCTTTCCATGTCCCTTTTTGCCCTTTCTACCTCATCTCTATGTATCCTATCTCCTATCCCCTTTACCATTTCCCCCCTAATTACCATATGCACTCTCTCTCTCTCTCTCTCTCTCTCTCTCTCTCTCTCTCTCTCTCTCTCTCTCTCTCTCTCTCTCTCTCTCATGTTTCACTTTCTCCCTCTTCTCACACACTCTCATTTTCTCTCTCTTTCTCTCCTTCTCAAACTCTCTCATTTTCTCTCTCCCACACATATCTATCTCTTCTCCTCTCACAATATCTTCTCTCTCTCTTTCACACACACACACACACACACACACACATTCTCAAATTCTATCTCTCCCACACATATCAATCTCCCTAATTTATCATTTTAATGCTCACCCCTCCATCCTCTTACAATATATTTACAATATCTTCTCGTGCTCTCTCTCTCTCTCTCTCTCTCTCTCTCTCTCTCTCTCTCTCTCTCTCTCTCTCTCTCTCTCTCTCTCTCTCTGTATATATATATGAAATGCATATCTCCTACCTTATATCCCTTTATCTCACTCACTCTCATGCATGTCTCTTCCCTCTTATGTTTTCTCCTTTTATTACCACCTACTTTTTTTGTCTCCTATATATTTATCTCTCGCGATCTCCCATAGTGTCTACTTCATGTGTCACCTTCTTTCCCTTGTCTCACTCCCTCTCACATGTCACACACTCATTTTCAAAATTGATTACACGTATATACTTTGAATTTATTTATAAAACTTAATTTTATTTGTAAACTTAAATTTATTTCAAAACATTTTCTTAACATTCAAAATTTAAGATTACTTCTAAACCTTTATTTTTAAAAGTTTGACTACATTATAAGGTTTGTCCAAATTTATAAACTTCAACCTTAGTTATAATTTTTAATGTAATATCTAGCTCTTTGTTCCAATTTTTTAAAATAAATAAATATTTATAGAAAACTAAATCTTAAAATTTTAAAATTAATTGATTATATTACCAATTAAGTGGTGTCTATGATTAACTTAAAATAATAAATAAATTAAGTCCACTAAAAGATCATGTATGCAAATATTTCTAAAATAAAATTATATAATATTTTTATAATTTCTAACTTAGAAACTATTCAAAAGAAAAATATTTTACCAAAATTAAACATTTGAAAATTCTTGACATAAAAATGCTTAATTTAGTGGCTAGTTTAGTTCAGAATGTAATAATTCTAATCATGTCAACTTTTATTGAAACTCTTATAAATTATAATTCTAATAGTTTAGATTCTTATAGTTAACGATATCTATGATTATAGCTATTTATGATTTTTGTAAAAGAGATGCCTAATTTTAACCACTCTTAATATGAAAAACTTTTCAATTCACTCTAGTAATGTTATAGATTTTTTTTTTAAAACTTTCAAATCTAAATATTCTATGTTCATTTAATTTGATATTTTAGTTTTAAACAATACCAGCATGTATAAAAGCTTTAAAAATTGGCAATACCAAAAAACATGGCGGTAGCAAGTGAGAGTGTGTGATTTCTTCACCATAGACCAAGGATCAAAGCTTGGGCCACACATCATCTATTGTTCATGTAAGCCCCAAAACTTGCCACCAAAGTGAACTGAACAACTCCAAATCTTTATGCTGGTGTGCATGGAAATAATTCTGAATACCTTAATGAACATCACTTTCATAATTCCAAAATGCTTCTGATCACTCGGGCCTAAGATATCATAAATCACAAGGACATTGATTAAACAATTCTTGTACGCCATTAACAATGGTAGGTTAGCAGGAAGACGGTTAATAGTCTTGCAATATATGAGCCAATAGCTACCATGCAAACGATCTGAAGTTGCCCTCAATATGGTGGTTCCTATGCATAATTAAGCTCATGTTGTAGACCATGGCAGCTGCAAAGATCGATATGATCAATGGCTGACCTGTGGATTTGTCCATAATAATATTCATTTTGTCCATTTGGATTTGCGCCATTGAGTGCTTGCATGTCTTGATAAATTGATATATGTTATACAAGACATTGTTTCCCATCCTTCCCATAGAAATTAGAAGAAGAAATTTCAGATCTTTAATTGTAACTACCATTTTTATTGAATTAGGTATGTATGGAAACTGGCATCATAATTTCAATTTGGTAACAACAACGCCTACCAGGTAAACATAAAGCATATTGTAACCACCACCGTTATGAATTTAATCTAAAGACTCAACTCATGACACTGCCAATTAACATTCAATTGAACGTCATTTTTTAAAAAAGAAGTCTAAATGTTTACATTGATGAATGTTCCTATTGGAGAAAGCCTCTCAGCTTAAAAATAGAGAGAAAAGTCTTGCAATATTTATCATTTATCATGTGGCATGAAATCCTAAGCCTCAAAAGCCATAGTGTTGTGGGAAATATCATGAACTTTGTATAAAATAAAACTTATTTTATTGCTATTTTAGACGATTAAAAAAAGTCCCTGTCTTTTTAAGTTCTTGTCTTTTAGACAGGAGACTATAGTTATTGCTTTTAAACTTAGTTTGTTTTTTGGAAACTGTGCAAACATTTTTAACCTAAGGTCTTATATAAATATTTCCATCAAAGTTAATTTTGATATTTTATTACTGTTTATCTATTGACACTGTATATTTTTTCTAGTAGTCATTTTAGTTTCTCATTAGAAATAACAACTAGCTTATATATATTATATATATATAAAATAAGCCGAGAGATATCTTCTGAGGCACCTATTTTCATAATCCCATAATTTTCATCATCGCATATTTATGTGAGTCTAAGAGGCGTCAGGAAATGATTCAAGACCGTTGATCTATCTAATTTTTACTTCCATTTCCTCTCTGCAATTCTCACAATTTTAATTATAATTATATTTAGTGTACTTCTATTTTATTTTCCTAACATGTAAATGAACGTCAAATTTATTTCAAAATGGGAAATGTTTACATTGAAGATTGCTGACACTATAGAAAGCCTCTCGGCTTAATAAATGAAGAACTCAAACCACATGTCATTTTCTATACTTATTTAGATGCCTTGCTACTTGTCAATTTGCATGCTTGTTTACCTAACTTGTTTATGAAGCTTAACACTCACAAAATGCTTATTTTTATTCATCAAATTGATCAAACTGTAGAACCATGATGAAGGCATTCTTGTCTGGAGTGATTGTTTTTTTGACTCTGAATAGGGAAGGAAAACAAACATAGGAATTGAATTCAAGGAGTAAAGCTCATCTCATCCACTATAAGAATTATGAAGAAGTGGCATTGGCTGGAAGGAGTCTACTTGAAACTTAGCGCTACCATCACCAGAGATTAGCAAAAAATATAGAATCCTAATTACTCTTTTTTACCTACCACTTGGAATTTAAACAATGTTTTTTTATCAATATCAGTAGCAAGTAATTCGATAGATTGGATTTAATTGGGTTGTTATTATCAAAACATTCTTGTTGAGCAGAATATTGAAATTGTTGTATGTTAAAGCTGGAAAATTTGATTGTTCAAGAAATGTCGACTATGTTCTGCTCCAACATAGTGCCCTTAAACATTTCATAGGATCATTTATATTGAAAACAGAGGCCACAATAGATAGGAGAGATACAAAACAAATACAAAAATTTAATCAAAAAATACCAAACAAGTATGGATATATTGCATTCATACTATAATAGAAGTATGTGTACAACTTATGCCCTTTTTACATATCAACTATATAAATTTTCCAATAGAGTATACCAGATCTATTTGCCAAAATAGAGTATTAGACTTTTATCTCTATTGCCAGAAATTACCATAACTGCTAGAATAGATAGAGCCCTTTCTACAAAAAGAGGTTTCTAGAAAGTGTAAAGGAAGGGCCTAGAATCATTGGACATAGAGAAGTAAAGGATAATAAATGAGGTAGGTAGAGTAAGTGGACGAGTGTATGGTAGGGGAGATTAAAAAGCTGGGCTAGATGTGACATAATCCAAAACTCCCCCTTAATCTTCATTGCCATTTATGTCCACAATACCAATACTTTCTTGAAGATGTTTAGAAACATTCTTTGCAAGAGGTTTTGTGAAAATGTCCACCAGTTGTTCTTTGGACCTACAAAACTCAAAGCATATGTCACTATTGTTCACTAATTCACGAAAATAATGATATCTTATATCTATATGCTTTTTTTGATAAATAAATTGCTGAATTATTAACAAAACATATTTTTGTAGATTCTTCTTGTGGATGCTTCAAGTCAAAAAGTATTGTTCTCATCCACATAGGTTGACAAATTACTGATGTTGCTGCAACACATTCCACTTCAACTGATGATAGTGTCACGATTGGTTGTTTCTTTGATGCCCAAGAGATAGCTCCTGATCCTAGGTGAAAGATATAGCTTGAAGTATTTTTCTTAACATCAATGCTACCTGCCTAGTCACTATCTGTCTAACCAATCAGCTTGTAATCATCTGAAGGTGCATATAAGATCCCAAAATTCTTTGTTCCAGATATATATCGCAAAATTCTCTTTTCAATTTTCCAATGATTTTCTTTCAAATTGTCCATGAATCTAGAAAGGAGACTAACTCCATACATTATGTTAGGTCTTGTAGCTATCAATTAAAGAAGGATGTCAACTAATTTTTTGAATAAAGTTGCATCTATATTAGAAATTTCATCATTCTTGCTAAGTTTTACACCCAATGAAATTTGTTTAGAGGTTGAATTCACATTTGTCAATTTAAATCTTTTCAACAAATCAGTAGCATACTTACCTTGACAAATGAAAAGGCCTTGATCATTTTGATTTACTTCTATCCCAAGAAATTATCTCATGAGTCCCAAATTAGTTATATCAAATTCATTTTTCATAGCTGCCTTGAAATTGTTAATTGATATATTACTGGTGAATATCAAATCATCTACATATAAGAAAATTATCAATATTTATCCTTCATTTCTCACCTTGACATACAAAGTTGGCTCACAGTCACACTTACTAAAACCATTATTCAAAAAATAAGAGTCTATTCTCCTGCACCAAGCTCTAGAAGCTAGCTTCAAGCCATATAGTGCCTTTTTTAGCTTGTATACCTTATGTTCTTCTCTAAAAATTTCATATCCCGATGGCTATTTTATATACACTTCTTCTAAAATACCATTCAATAATGCTCATTTAATGTCCATCTAATAAACTTTTCAATTATTTTCAGCTACTATGGATAAAACTATTCTAATGGTGTCTAACCTTGCCATGGGTGCAAATGTCTCATTGTAGTCTATACCCGGTTGTTGTGTGAAGCCTTTGACTACTAGTCTTGCCTTGTGTTTCTCTACTTTTTGATCAACATTATACTTTTTTTTTTTGTATACCCACTTAATGCCAATCACATCCTTGCCTTTAGGAAGATCTACCAAATCCTAAGTATCATTCTTTTCTATTGACTGAATTTCTTCATCCATGACTGAAACCCATTTGTCATCTTTAATAGTATATTCAAAATAAATTGGATCAACATGTGCTAAGAGTGCAAAATTAATGCATAAATCATCATTTTCAGCCTATTAATGCATAAGGGTTTTTTTAATGAATGGTTCATAAGGTACACCACTTGGTGAAGGTTTTGCAAATGGGGTTGCAAGCTTTAGGTTTAACCATGAAGGAAACTCCATAGTTAAGCATGCTTAGGTTGGAGTAGTACTAGGATGGGTGACCTCCTAGGAAGCCCTGACACTTCACCCCTTTGAGTATCACCTAGATCCAATGAGTGCTAAGTATTTCATTTATTCTCATGAGAGATAGATTCATGTTGAATAACTACTCATGGGTCAATGAGTTTGACTCAAAATCACACAGTTAAATCCTGATAGCAATATCACAATTTGACTTCTTGTGGAAATTATCTCCTACTTATCTCTTGTAATTCATCATATATGTTTCTAAGGCTTCATGTTCTCTTTGAAGTATTTATAGACCTTGATCTTATTGATACAAGTGTTAAATTAGAGGACTCGCTACTATTAGTACTCTTTGATAAAAATATTTGGAACCAAGTGAAATTGTAAGCATTTTCAAGCTCTTACAAAGGAAATGGCATACGCATATTTCTTCACTGCAATTATGGGAATGGTGATGCTCATGATAGCTACACCTTCCCTTGCCATTGACATAAGCACACAAGGTAATGAAGCTAACCAGGTGAATTTTGCATTTTGACTTCCATGTGTTTTATATTGCTCCCCTTGTTGGAATATTTAATACGGTGGTTGTCTTGCCCCTAGAGCCAAATGCCCACCTACCACCTGACAACCAGTAGAACAGATAGAAAACATGAATGCGGTAGGTGAGATTTTCAAATTTGAAAATGAGAGGGAAAACATTTTAGGTCAGAAGACAAAAGGAATATTTTTATTCATTCAGCAAAAGTTTGTAGATCAAGCAGATCAGAGACAAGTTGCAGAGCTGAGCAAAGAAGGAAGAAGGAAGGAAGTTTGTGCTTGCAATTGCACGTGTTTCCTTGTTCACTCTATAAGTTTGTTGTTGTTTGGGTTTGTCCTATTGAAGTAGTGATTTCTCTAGGCACCATTGTATGCAGCCATTAGAGTTGCAGGTTTAAAAGTTTATTGAAAGTTGAAGTATTATCAGTTTAGGGTTATTTTAGGGTTTTTTCTGGTTGAAGCTGAATGCTCCCAGATTTTGTAATAGTTTAAATCTCATTTGAATAGAAATAAAGTAGCATACTTAATCTATTGTTCTTCATCTTCTATTCATTGCATTTGACAAGTTTGGTTGAAAGATTAAAGCTTTGGCTTTCTAGTTTTAATGGTGAAAGCATTCACATTGAAATATTTCCTAAGTTATATTTTTTAAGTTTGAAATAGAACACTCGACATATTCTTTCTTAGTTGGAGCTGAGCTCACTTAGTATCCATTGGTGCCAAGCATTTCTTGTGTGTGTGTCAAGCTCTTCTTGTGTCGAGCATTTTTCTTCAAGTGCCAAGCTCCTCTTTGTGCTGAGCTCACACGGCACCTGCTTCCTATCACTAGGCATCTGTTGGTGCCGAGCAAACTATCACTTGACACATTCACGTGCTGAGAAAAATTGTTACTCGGCTAGTGCCAAGAAAACTGCCACTCAGCACATTCACGTGCCGAGCAAAACTGGCACTCAGCAATTGTGAGTGCCGAGTAAAATTTTTAGGTTTAGGGTTGAGTTGTGAGTTTAAATTTTAATTTATATTTCTCACATGGTATCAGAGCTTTGAGGCCCCACATTCACAGTGAGTTAGGGCATTTGTTTTTTTGGGATATTTGAGATGGCAGGAGATGTAGCAAAGATATGGTAGCAACCACCATCATTTAACGGACAGAATTATGATACATTTGCAAAGAAAATGAAAACCATTATGGTTGCAAATGATTTGTGAGAGTTTGTGGTAAATGGATTCAATGATGTGACTGATCCAACTCAGTATGCTGCCCTCACAAATGCACAAAAGACTCATTTGAAAGAGTCAAGGAGGAAAGATGCTAAGGCATTAAGTTTGATTGAAGCAACAATGATAGAGACTATATTTCTTAAGATTGCAGCAGCAAATTATGCAAAAGAAGCATGGGATATCGTTGAGACAAACTTCAAGGGGACTGCTAAAGTCTGTACTGTAAAGCTATAGAACATTAGGAGGGAGTTTGAGAACCTTCAGATGAAGGAGAATGAATCAATTGCAGACTTCAGTTCAAGGACCTCCAATGTGATTAACCAATTGAAGTCAAATGGAGAAGACTATCAAGAGCAGAGGATAGTGGAGAAGATATTGAGGAGTTTACCTCATAAATATGACAATTTGGTCATGACCATAGAAGAGGCAAAAGACCTCACTATTTTGACAATGGATGAGTTGATGGGTTCTCTTCAAACCCATGAGCATAGGATCAATAGATCTACATCTTCTACTTCCCAAGAGAAAGTATTCAAGGCTCAGTCAAATCCAAGAGGAAGGGGGAGAGGAAGAAATGGCTCAGGAAGGAACTCAAGAGGTAGAGGCCAAGGAAATGGAGGACAAAGAAATGCTACAGCAAAAAGCTCAAGAAGAGCAGATGGAGCAAGTAGCTCACAAAATACTTCAAGAGGAGGTAAGAAAAAATACAACTCAAATAAGAGTAATGTAGAATGCTACTACTGTCATAAATATGGGAATTATGCAAATTAATGCTAGAAGAAGCAGAATGATTAGTCAGGACAAGCAAATATGGCTGATGTGAACATGGGAAGTGGACCCAATGCTGTTGCCTTCATCATGTGTAATGTTGGTAAAGAAGGAAGCCCTGAGGTTTGGTACCTCGACAGTGGATGTAGCAACCACATGAGTGGTAATGAAACCTTTTTTTCATTCATTAACAAGAGTTTCAAATCAGAAATTAAGATGAGTAACAATGGAACCCTACCAATTGTGGGCAAAGGGTCTATTATGGTCCGCACCAAGAAAGGTGAGAAAAGAGAAATACAAAATGTGTATTTTGCCCCTGGTATGAAGCATAATTTGATGAGCATTGGTCAGATCATTCAAAATGGATACAAAGTGCTGATGGAGAATGACACATGTGTCATTCATGAAAAGGATGGGAGAAGAACCTACTTGCAGCAGTTCAAATGACAAAGAACAGAATGTTTCCCTTGAAGATAGAGACATGTTTCTCATCTTAAGTTTTTGCTGCACCTCACACACAATCAGCTCTAAGGAGTGTGATTGAATACCCCTCATGGATATGGCACCTTAGGTATGGTCATTTTGGCTATGCTAGTTTAAATTTATTGTCAAATAAAAGAATGGTAGAAGGTTTGCCACATATAGGAAATTCAAGTGACAAGTGTGAGGCTTGTATTTTGGGTAAGCAACATAGGTTTCACTTTAATTCTAGAAATTCTAGGAGGGCTAGATATCCATTAGAATTAGTGCATACTGACCTAGTCAGTCCTATGCAAGTTACTTCCATTGGGGGGAGTACTTATTTCATGACATTCATTGATGATTTCATTTGTAGGACATGGGTGTAGTTCTTAAAGAATAAATCTGAAGCATTTGATAAATTTGTAGAATTTAAAGCCTAGGCTAAAAGAGAATGTGGACATTATATTAAGGTCCTAAGATCAGATAGAGGAGGGGAGTATACCTCCAATTCTTTTGTAATTTTTTGCAGGAAACATGGCATTAAGAAAGAGCTCACAGCCAGCTACACACCACAGCAGAATGGAGTGGCTAAAAGAAAGAACATGACCATTGTTGAAATGGCAAGGAGCATGATGAAAGAGAAAAGTCTCCCAACTGAATTTAGGAGAGAGGTTGTGGCAACAACAGTTTACCTAATTAATAGGTGTCCTACAAAGGTAGTTCGTGATAGAATTCCAATGGAATCTTGGTCACGAATAAGATGGACAGTTGAACACTTAAGGTGTTTGGATGTGTAGCATATGCACATGTGCCTAAAGAGAAAAGGTAGAAATTTGATGACAAAGGTGTGAAATGCATTTTCATAGGGTATAGCCCAGAATCAAAGGCATACAAATTGTATGACCCATTGAAAATCAAGATGATGCTTTCAATAGATGTGGAATTTTTTGAAGATCAATCTTGGTATGGACAAATTGATGAGTCACCAAGCAGTTCAAGTAAAGTGCCAATTATGAGTGAAGAAGATGCTAATGAACAACAAGAAGAAGGAGCAAATAGAAGAAAAGGCAAGCAGGTTCAGACATTGCCAAGCTCCTCTAGGCATGATCAAGTATCAGTGCCGAGTACCAGTGAAGACTGAGCTAGTCAAAAAATCAACAGCAACAAAGATTCTAATCCCACACTCTTCTCCCTGTTACCAAGAAAGACCAAGAGTCTTAGGGAGATATACCAAGATGAAAGATATGAAGATTATGATGAGAGTGTTAATTTTGCATTATTTTCTCATAGTGATCCAATATATTTTGAGGAAGCTATTAAGGAGAAGAAATGGTGTAATACCATGGATAAGGAAATAGATGCCATAGAAAGAAATGAGACATGGGAGCTAATTGAATTGCCTCCAAAGAAGCAAGTGATTGGAGTGAAATGGGTCTATAAGACCAAATGCAATGCTGAAGGCAAGATTGATAGACATAAGGCAAGGTTGGTAGTCAAGGGCTACAAACAACAGTATGGTAGAGATTATGATGAGACCTATGCCCCAGTTGCAAGAATGAAAACCGTGTGTGCTATCATAGAAATTGCATCTCAGCACAAGTGGAAGGTATTTCAAATGGATGTGAAGTCTGCCTTCCTTAATGGTGTATTGAAAGAAGAAGTATATGTGGAGTAGCCACCTAGTTATAAAGTTGCAAGTGAAGAGAACAAAATATATAGATTGAAGAGAGCTTTTTATGGGCTCAAGCAAGCTCCACGAGCATGGTACAGTAGGATTGACTCATATTTGATGAGCAATGGCTTTAGAAAAAGCAATGGTGAGCCCACTCTTTACATAAGGGCAGTAGATGGTAATGTATTGATTGTTTTCTTGTATGTAGATGCCTTGATTTTTACTGGTAATGATAAGGCTCTAATTGGTGAGTTCAAAGAGGCCATGAAAAGTGAATTTGAAATGACAGACCTAGGTCTCTTGAAATATTTTCTAGGCATAGAAGTAAAACAAATGCATGATGACATCTTCATCTCTCAAGAAAAGTCTGTAGGGAAGATCTTGGAGAGATTCAAAATGCAGACTAGTAAGGCAACCCCCACACCAACAACAATAGGTCTAAATTTGAGCAAGGAAGACTCTAGCAAGAGAGTAGATCCAACATTATACAAGAGTATGGTTGGAAGTTTAATGTATTTGACTACAACTCGGCCAGACCTAATGCATGCAGTAATTCAGATTTTCAGATTTATAGAAACACCAAAGGATTCCCATTGGAAACCGGGAAAAAAGATCCTAAGGTATGTGAAAGGTACCAAGGGATTTGAGATTTTATATACTGCAAATGATGATTTCAAGTTGGTTGGATACACAGATAGTGATTAGGCTCGAAGTTTAGATTATAGGAAGAGCACTTCTGGATACATGTTTCATATGGGATCGGGTGCAATTTCATGGCCATCCATGAAGCAACCTATTGTTGCTCAATCTATAGCAGAGGCTGAATACATAGCAGCAAATGTAGCAGCATGTCAAGCAATTTGGCTAAGGAGGATCTTGACAGATTTGAATGAAAGGCAAGAGGATGGAACCAAAATTTATTGTGACAACATCTCATCAATTGCATTGTCCAAGAATCCATTCTTCCATGGGAGAAGAGAGCATATTGAGATTAGATATCACTTCAATAGAGAGTTGGTGGAGAATGGGGATATCAAAATGAATTTTTGCAAGTTTGAACAGCAGCTAGCAGACATTTTCACAAAGCCATTAGGCATTGGATCTTTTGTACACCTAAGAGAGTGTCTTGGTGTAGTTAATGTGGATCAGCTATGATCCTTATTTTTTTTGGCTCAAGACAAAGGGGGAGTGTTGGAATATTTAATACGGTGGTTGTCTTGCCCTTGGAGCCAAACACCCACCTACCACCTAACGACCAGCAGAATAGATAGAAAACATGAATGCGGTAGGTGAGATTTTCAAATTTGGAAATGAGAGGGAAAAATGTTTTAGGTCAGAAGACAAAAGGAATGTTTTTATTCATTTAGCAAAAGTTTGTAGATCAAGCAGATTAGAGAGAAGTTGCAGAGTTGAGCAGAGAAGGAAGAAGGAAGGAAGTTTGTGCCTGCAGTTGCACGTGTTTCCTTGTTCACTCTGTAAGTTTTTTGTTGTTTGGATTTGTCCTGTTGAAGCAGTGATTGCTCCAAGCACCATTGTATGCAGCCATTAGAGTTGCAGGTTTAAAAGTTTAATGAAGGTTGATGTATTATCAATTTAGGGTTATTTTAGGGTTTTTTTTGGTTGAAGCTGAATGCTCCCAGATTTTGTAATAGTTTAAATCTCATTTGAATAGAAAGCAAGTAGCATACTTAATCTATTGTTGTTCATCTTCTATTCATTGCATTTGACAAGTTTGGTTGAAAGGTTAAAGCTTTGGCTTTCTGGTTTTAATGGTGAAAGCATTCACGTTGAAATATTTCCTAAGTTATATTTTTTCAATTTGAAACAGAATACTCAGCATCTTCTTTCTTAGTTGGAGTCGAGCTCAGTCGGCATCCATTGGTGCCGAGCATTTCTTGTGTGTGTCGAGCTCTTCTTGTGCCGAGAAAATTTCTTCAAGTGTCGAGCTCCTCTTTGTGCCAAGCTCACTCGGCACCTGCTGCCTATTGAAAAACATAGAGTAAATAACACAGCAGAATATTCAAGAAATGAGCACTGAAAACTCCAAGCCCAACAAGTCTATTTATAACAACAACTATAATAAATGTACAGAAATCTCTAGAAATGGTTTTTGGTGTATTATTAATGTGAGTAGTTGGCAGTTGGAGGGATGGCCGCACATGCCTCTGGAAGCATCTTGGTCGGTGCTGACCATGCTTTGCGATGTAATTAATTTACATTGACATCCCCCCTAAATTAATTACAATAGCTATCCTAAATATCTACTATCTAAATATCCCCCCATAATCTACATATGATGGGTCTTGGCCTAAATCCTTGTTAGGTACCCATTTACAATTTGTTATCTCCTAAATACAATGGTTGGAATTCATAAGAATCCCCCCTGAATGACAACCATGAGACAATTATGTCACTGCTCTTAAGCCCAAAAGATGTCGAAGAGATACAAACTTGGCTTCACTTAAAGCCTTGGTGAATAAGTTAGTAATCTAGTCCTCTGTCTTGTAATATTGAAGATGAATCACCTATTGTTGGAGAAGATGCCTGATATAATGATATTAGACTTCAATATGTTTGGTGCGAGCATGGAACACTAGATTCTTAGACAATGATATGGCACTTTGATTGTCACAACGAAGTAGAGAAGGCCCTGCATGATGCTGCCTAAGGACTGATAAGATGGCTAGTAGCCAAGTGATGTCTTTTGCTGCTTCGTTTGCTACAATATATTCAGCTTCTGTAGTGGATAGATCTATGGTAGACTGCTTTTTACTGCACCAAGAAATGGGACCTACACCAAGATAGACAACATAACTTGTAGTGGACTTACGATCATCCATGCATCCTGCCGAATCATAATCTGAATAGCTAATAAGGGAAATATCTCTATGAAATGAATAATAGATGCCCATCATTAAATTCCCTTTCACATATCTTAGTATTCTTTTAGTGGCTATCCAATGTGGGACTTTAGGTGAGCTCAAAAATTTGGAAACCACACTAACTGCAAAAGAAATATAAGGACGAGTGTGTGTTAAATATACAAGACTACCAACTAATTGCCTATATAAGGTAGGATCAACATCTTCACCTTCCATGTCCTTGCTTAATTTCAACCCCGGAGCAATTGGAGTAGATACACTTTTACATTTCTTCATTTGAAACCTTTTCAATATGTCTAGGGCATACTTAGTTTGAGAAAGATAAAATCCATCATCCTTTTGCCATACTTGTATACCAAGAAAATAGTGTAGAAAACCAAGATCTGTCATCTCAAATGTATTTTGCAAGATTAACTTTATGTTACTAATTTTATCCATGTTATGTCCCGTGATAATAAGATCATCAACATAAAGCACAATAATTATGATATCACCACTAGCAAATTCCTTCACATACAAATTTGGATCATGTGGACTATTATGGAAGCCTTGAATTTGAAAGTATTCATCAATTTTAGCATACCAAGCCTTTGGAGCTTGTTTGAGACCATATAAAGACTTCCTTAATTTGCAAACCAAATATTCTTTCCCTTGTATTTCAAATCCTTGTGGCTGAGTCATATAAATCTCTTCATCAATTTCACCATTCAAAAATGCATTTTTAACATCCATTTGGTGTAAAGGCCACTTAAAATGAGCTGCTAATGCTATAATAAGTCTGACAGTACTAATCTTTGCTACTAGGGCAAAAGTTTCTGTGTAATCAATCCCTTCTTTTTGTGAATACCCTTTGGCCACTAGTCTTGCCTTATGTTTTTCAATACTCCCATCCAACTTGAACTTGGTCTTATATACCCACTTATTGTTAACCACATTCTTACCTTTTGGCAACTCTACCAATTCCCAAGTGTTGTTCTTTATCAATGAATCATACTCATTTTTCATAGCTTCTTCCCATTCATGTTTTCCTTTGGCCTCTTCATATGTTTGAGGATCATTAGTCTTCATTATGGTGGTCATCAAAGCATAATTAATTTGATGAGTCCTTTGATAAATTTCTTGAATACTCTTGGTCTTTGGAGAAGGACTAGATTTTTCATCCATGTCAAAGGGTTCCTTAGAACTTTCACCAGTTTCAAAATCATTAGGATCTTCATGATTCTCAATGGCCACATGTGGAATAGGAGCGGATATTGGCATATAATCAAACCCTTCATTAAACTTGACATCCCTACTTGTAAACACATCTTCCACA
Source organism: Cupressus sempervirens (assembly GCA_028749045.1). Lineage (NCBI taxonomy): Eukaryota > Viridiplantae > Streptophyta > Pinopsida > Cupressales > Cupressaceae > Cupressus > Cupressus sempervirens. The sequence continues at coordinate 113,213,617 of CM053789.1, read as the reverse complement.
CTAGGATCATATAACCTATATCCTTTCCTTTGGTCATCATACCCCACAAAGATGCACTTAATGCTTTTCTTATCAAATTTCTTTTCTCTAATCTCATCTAGCACATGGGCATAGGCTTCACATCCAAACACTCTAAAATACTTAACATTAGGTTTTCTTCCACTCCAAGCTTCTTTAGGAGTAATGTTTTGCAAAACATTTGTGGGAGATCTATTCAAAACATGAGATGCAGTATTAATAGCTTCAGCCCATAGAAACAAAGGAAGATTCTTAGATTGTAGCATACAACGTGCCATTTCCACCAAAGTCCTATTCTTCCTTTCAGCAATACTATTTTGTTGAGGAGTATATCTAATAGTCATCTCTTGTTTGATCCCATGATGATCAAAAAATGATTTGAACCTATTGTTTACATATTCTCCACCATTGTCATCTCTAATTCTCTTGATCTTATTTCAACTTTCATTTTCCACAAGAGCTTTAAATATTTCAAATTTTTTAAACACTTCATCCTTTTGTTTCAAGAAATAAACCCAAATTTTCCTTGAAAAATCATCAATAAATGTCAAGATATACCTAGCTCCTCCCTTTGATGTAGGATTCATAGGACCGCACAAATCACCATGGATAAGTTCTAGACTTCTCTTTGCTCTCCATGTAGACCTCTCAAAAGTGTCTCTACGTTGTTTACCAACCATGCATCCTTCGTACACATTTGTATTTAATTTTATCCAAGGTAATTTATCAACCATATTCATGTTTGAAAGCATAGCCAAACTTTGATAATTTAAATGACCATATCTTTGATGCCATAACTCACTTAAGGATGATCTTGTGGTGATATAAGCCTTCTTAGCAACACTAGCTTGAAATTTATATAATCCATCATTCTCAACTCCTCTAGCAACTATTTTTTATCCATCATTAATATTCTTGATTAAACACTTATCTAAATAAAATTCCACCTTATATCCATGTTGAGTTATTTGACTCACTGATAGAAGATTTTTGGCCAACCTAGGTACAAAATTCACATTAGTTATTTCCAAATTTTTACCATCATTACCTTTCATTGAAATTGTACCTATTCCTTCTATTTCATGTGAACTATCATCACCAAGAAATATTTTTGCACCTTTTGTTGCTTCTAAAGAGCTAAAGATATTTTTGTTGTGAGTTAGATGTTGGCTAGCTCCCGAATCAATATACCATGCTTTACTTGAATCACCTTGAGTAGCCAAAGAAGCTATCATTATATGATGATCACCCTCTTCTTGAACAAAATTTGATTGCCTTCTTTGATTAAATCTCTTTTGCCATTTCTTAAAACATTGATCACTTTTATGCCCTTCTTTTCCACACTTGAAACATTTGATAGTATTTTCTCCTTTGAGATTATTATTGTAATTTCTTCCTTCATTTTGTGGCCTTTGATAATTTTTCATATTTTGATTATCTCTTTATTGAGACCATTATCTTTGATTATTTCTATATTGATTCCCTTGATTAGGTCTTTGATTTTGATATGTTCTTTCTTGATTATAATACTTGTATTTCCCTCTAGCTACAAATGCTTGACTCTTGCTAGACTCACTTGTAAACTTGTGAAGCCTTTCTTCTTCATTTAACAAAGCACCATAGACTTCTTTCAATTATATATTTTCATATTTTTCAGTTAATTATAAAGTGCGAATGAAATTATTATACTCCTATGGAAGACTTTCAATTAAAAATTCTATGATTTCATCATCTTCGTACTCAACCTTCATCATTACAAGCTGATTTCTTAAGTTTTTCAATCTAGCAATATGATCATTCATGCTATCTCCTTCTTTCATTTTCAAATGAGTTAATTGCCTCTTAATATCCATTGCTTTTAACTTACTTGTTCTTTCATACATTGTTTGTAAAGTTTTCCATATTGCCTTTGTTGTTTTTAAACCTTGAACATGAGGCCTAATCCTTGGACTAATTTGCCACAAAAGTGTAGCACATGCATTCATATCCTTTTTATTCCATTTATTAAGTTTATCTTGATCCTTAGGTTCTTCTTCTGTGACTAGTTCCCATAAATCTTTCATTTGTAAAATTAACTCCATCTCACATTTCCAATTAGCATAATTTGAACCATCGAATTTTTCACTAACCACAAGATTAGACATCTCACCAGTCATAGTTAGATTTCAATCAAATACCAAAAGACCACCCTTGATATTGGCCTTCTTATGAACCAATCAAACAAGGACTTTTAAATAAAAAACTTTATCAAATTTGTCTTTTCCACACAAAGTTACCCACTTTCTATTCTTATCAATCTCTTCACATTAAATCTTTAATAACACTTCTTAATCACATAAATCCATACACCTTGAAGCATACAAAATTTGTATCTTCCAAAAGCTACGCTCACTTCTCAATCATACAAACATATCTAAACAAACAAAGGATTAGTGCATCTTCTAAATCACAAGAGCATTCAACACTTCAACTGTACTTGAAAAATCATAGTAAGATAGATAACCATAACAATATAAATGGCACCCAATTCTGTCCCACACAACAACTTAATCCTTCAATATTTCAAATAACTCTTCATCAACACCACTACCATGAACAAACTTAATCTCTTCACAAATGTGAATTAACCAAACGATCATTAACAACTTCAGATTTAAAGAGACATTCGATAGTTCATTGCTTATTTCAATGGCACAATAGAATAGAGAAAGCTTTATATTAAAACAATAAGCATTACAGCCCCACACAACACTATACTCTTTTATCTTTCAATACGTACCTCTTAGAAATTTAAATGTGCTCTTTGATCAATAATAATTTTTGCTCCTCCAGGAATGGCTGCAACAGATCTACTTTCTTCAGCATGTTATCTTTCTTCTCTAAGACAATGCCAACGCCAACAATTCAAAGAAACACTTCAACTCCAATAGAAGCCTGTAGATTGTACCAACAATCTCCTTCAGTTCACATAGCAAAACAAAACATTCACCAATCATTAATCATTTGTCTGATACCATGAAAAACATAGAGTAAATAACACAGCAGAATATTCAGGAAATGAGCACTGAAAACTCCAGGCCCAGCAAGTCTATTTCTAACAATAATTGTAAGAAATGTACAGAAATCTCCAGAAGTGGTTTTTGGTGTATTATTAATGTGAGTAGTAGGTAGTTGGAGGGATGGCTGCATATGCCTCTGGAAGCATCTTGGTCAGTGATGACCATGCCTTGCGGTGTAATTTATTTATGTTGACACCTGTCACTCGACACCTGTTGGTGCTGAGCAAACTACCACTCAGCACATTCATGTGTCAAGAAAAACTGTCACTCGGCATCTGTTGGTGCCGAGCAAACTGCCACTCGGCACATTCACATGCCGAGCAAAACTGGCACTCAGCAATTGTGAGTGCCAAGTAAAATTTTTAGTTTTAGGGTTGAGTTGTGAGTTTAAATTTTAATTTATATTTCTCATACCTCTTTCCTTCTCTGCATTTTCTTTCGTAATTAAATTTTTTAATATTGCTTTCAAATCTGTATTTAGGTTTTCCTTATTCTTGTCTCCAATTTTGTTTTTTATTGTTTCTTTTTCTCATGTAAAAAATCAACTTCTGAAAATTCTATGAGAGATGTTGAAGAAAACATTATAGTAGGAAATGTGATGATAATCATTTAATATACACGCAAATGTTACGTTAAAATAAAACTATGTTGACTCGTGTGCTCGCAGAACCGAAACCAGAACCGGAAGACCCTATCTCTACTAACTCAGCGAAGACAAACCATTCTACTCATGTGAGAATACATGGAAAGGCTTCCATGTGGATAGGACTCTCATTTTTGTTCTTTGCCACATTCCTACTCTTTCTCTTCGTCAATAGTGATGTTTTCATTTGGTTATTAACTCAGTAGTTTCATTTAGCCACAACTGGAGAGTCAGATCTCAAGTTCTATTCTAACATGTATACGATTTGTACCAATCGATTACATTCATTATGGGTCTTTTATTTTCTATGAACTGAATTTTATCAATATTGGAATTAGTAAGGATAATGGAGAAAGTGTCACTTAGTATTTTGAGCTACTTGTTATCAAATGGAAATTATCATAGTTTCTGTGCAATTAAAAAAAATAATTGTTATTAGTTTCGAAAGCTTTCAAAGAATAATAGTATTGCTTTTCTACTTGACATTTTTTTCCTTTCAAAGAAAGGCTTAAAGAGTCTATAAATTTATTAATATTAAATAAGTGTTTACATCATAGTTCATAATAGCTATCAAACATGAACATTGATTGGGCACATCAATCAACCATTATCACTTACCATGAGTCGCATTTCGTAGAGATGAACTTACAGCTAATTAATCATATAGAGTTTCCAAACTGTCAATACCAAGACACACCAAAAGCCAACCCCAATGATGACATGGATAGAAAACCAAGAAAATATGGTAGAATGCTTAGGTAGTAGTATATATACAACCTTCTCATGCCTAGATGGATGAATGATAAAGTAAAGAAGTAAAGAGGTGTGTTCCTGATCAACAATATGAAAAAGAGCAGGGAATAGAACTGAATTTTTTGAATTAGGAACAATATTCACAACGCCTTTATCAATTTCCATATTTTCCATGTAATCAGCCAATCTATTACCTTCCCTATATGTCTGACAAATAACATAAGAGAAAAACTTGTCCAACAACGACCAACACTTTTGAAGAATATAATGTAATTTCCTGACATGATCTCTGTTGAATAACTTGAATTATGAGTTAAGAATCCCCTCAATATGGATCTTCAAGAAACTCAGCTAAATTTCCATTTGAATACCACTAAGAAGAGAAAATGCTTCAGCTTGACTATTAGTGCCTAACTCAATTGGAATAGCATTATCCTGAATTTACTTTCTTTGAAAGTTCCTAAAACATATTCCGGCCCCTAAAAGGCATGACTTACCCCTTGAGGCCCCATCAAAATTTAATTTAACCAATGGAAGTGTAGGAGTGTGCCAACTGACCTCCTTTCTATTCACTTTTACCTTCTTAACAGTATAGTGAAATGATGGTATTCTTAGACTAGGCCATACTTTAAGGATGTCATCATCTGAAGATGAGAATTGAGAAGAATTCAAGGAAATATTGAAAGATAATATATTTAATGATTCCACAATTGAAGAAACCAACCTTTTTGAAACACATGGACAGTAGTAGCAACCTTCAAAAAATCCTTTTGTTTCTCTCCCACCAAATAGACAAAATGACTATGGCCCATATAATGATCCATAGATTAGCAAATAGAGAATCTGCATATAGAGTCGGCCAAGATTGTAAAAAATTTCAAAGCTTAGAAGGGATGGGAGAGTAATAGTGTAATTTACTGAAAATATAGCACCATCAATCATAATCATATGCAAAAGGGCAAAGTAAAAATAAATAATCAACATCTTCAAGAGCATTACCACAAAAAAAAACATTTAATATGATTAGATATTTTTAGTTTCCATAAACTATTACTTGTTAATATGTGATGCATTAGTGCCAACCAAGTAAATGTATCGACCCTTGGTGGAATTCTGTTATTCTAGCAGAACTTATAAGACCTTTGTTGACCAAGTTGGTGATGATGAGCTTGGAGAGCTTGATAACAATTTTGACTCAATATTGGTAAGATTTAGAAGGAAGCCAAACAACTCTATTTGATTGTGTGGAAAGGAAAATAGTTCTATCATTCAAGGTGCTTTTGAGTAAATATTTAGAGACATGGTCAATAGAAAGGATATTAGGATGCTTCCAATAAACCTTACCTGAAATAATATCCACATGATCAATATAATGAATTTTAGAAACCAACTTGTGAATTTCAAGGAATCAATTTTCGTGAGTTAATGTAACAAATCCATTCCAAGAATCCAACCATAACACCACATCCTCACCATTATGCACTTCCCATGATATGTAGTATGCAACTAGGTGATTGGAGGACATTATGAACTCCCATATCTTAGGCCTTTTTAGAGTATTGCCAATTGTGAACACTCTAATGTGGTCCATGGAATCTAAATACTTAGGGCACATCATTTTACATTAGGGCAGATTTGATTTGTTCTATAGTTGCCACATCAATTTAACACCAATTGTTAGATTTCTTTTTGCAATATCATGTAGGCTTGATCCCGCACAACACTTATTAAGAGCCATCCCTAGTAGAGAGATTTACAGAATCCATTTTTTACCATCGAAATTGTTGTTCCAAAGAAAGTTTCTAATAACCTTTTCAATTTGTATTATGATTGTTTTAGGGGCCTTAAAAATAGAAAAGAAATAATTTGGGGTGGAATCAAGTACTGATTTTATCAGAGTTAATCTCCCAACAAATGATAACCATCTAAATTTCCAACTACAAATTCTTGCATTTAATCTTGAAATAATTCAAGACCAATATTGCTTCTTATTAGGTCCCTAAAATAGAGGGATGCCTAATTATGAGCTGGGCAATTTAGCATCATTGAACTCAATAAATTTTAATATTGCCTCCTTGGATTTGGGGTTTGTATTGAAGAAGAAGACTAAAAAATTTTGGGGATTGACTCGTTGATTAGAGTCAGATTCACAAAGAATAAGCACCTTTTTGACATGGTGAATCTCCTCAATGGAGACTTTACCAAAAAGACATGTGTCATCAGCAAAGAGGGCGTGTGAAGCTGCAATACTTGAGTTTGGTAATGAAATACTTTGCCATAATACGCATTGATTAAGAGCTGTATTCTTAAGAGTTTGGGATTTCTACTCCACAGCGAGTGATTGTTGATTTTTTTGAAATATTGTGATTAAATTGTTTTGATTGCTAGTAATTGTGTTAAATGAAAAGTAAAACTAATCTAATCTAGCTGCCACATGAGAACTCTGTATTGTAGATCGAAATTCCAAAATATTTTCTATTGCTTGACTTTATTACAATTTACTTTTTCTTATAAGTTCAACTGCTCAAAATTATCATGCATTTAAGATGATCCAATTGCCATCTCCAATTTTTAGCTCTGGCCTATAGGTTATATTCTCTCTATTCTCATACAAGTGTTTAGTTCAACTAATCAGAGGCGATGGTGACAAGAGAAAGTATGATTAAGAAGTGTATAGGTCAATATTCTTTCCATAAAATTTTCTTCACTCATAATGTTGCAGAATTGAAATCCCTGTGGTCTTTGCTGCTCCTTTACTACTTCAATTTGTAGATTTTAGAGTAAATTATTGCCATTTTTATTATAAGATAGCAAATATTTGCTTTTAAGAAATTGTTATAATACTTAAATCCAAAATATGCATATCTTGTATTCGTCCATAGCTATAGATTTTTCACATTATATCAATAACACGTAAAGATGCTTATATACCTTACAGACTAAATCTCTAAAATACATTATATAAAAGTTTCATGTTCAATATAACATGTACATAAACTTTAAAATATTTAATAAAGAAACCAACTTCGTGTTCACCAATATTTTTTTCCCACCTCTTTGGTTCAATGATATTCAATGCACATAAATTACTAATTCGACTGAAAAAAAGCTTTATTCTGGTTTGTCAACTCTTTTATTAATTTAAATTCGCCCTTTTCACTTTATTCTGAAACAATTCGTTTTCTCGTTAGTTTTGATCTGATTTTTTTCTCCTCTCCAAATTTTCGCTACTTCTCTCACAGTTTCGGTTGCCACGCTGAAGAAAAAAATCCATTTCCTTATTTCTTCTGATATATCAATTCATTATTATCTGTAATTCACAATCATAAATTTGAATATATATCACCTTTTTTTAAGTCACATAGACTACAACAGGGATGCCTGCTAAAGGAGACATGACACATGGTTTTTATTTCTTCACTTGATACTTTTGCAGGAATTTTTATTTATTTTTCACCAACCACAAGTTTAATTTTGCTTAACTTGTCTTTGCTTAACTTGTCTTTTAGTGAATGTTTTTCTTGTGCTAAAGTAGTTAATCTATCAGATAATTTGGAAGACTTAGCGATAGTCAAGTGTATGACTAAGAATTTTTTTCTCTATAATGTTTAGTCCTACTGAATACCTTTCATTTTTACAACCAGAATATTTTCTAGTAGTGAAAAATATTTAATTTATTATCCAGATTCTTCATTCTAATAAAATTACCTCTGAAACTAACTGCAATGTTTCTTACTCTTCCCAATTGTAAGATTTAATATTCCAGAATATTCGATCTTCAACAGATTATTTATCTTCAGAGCTTTTAGGTTATCTAAAAAAAAATCTTTATAAATAACTCCCCAGTAGAATTACATTATAGTTGAAAAAAAAATTACATTATCATTAATTTTTAAGAATGTTATTATTATTATTATTTGGTCTCTCTGATCTTCAACATTAATGTTCAACGACGTGACATTCCATCGGAGCTAGTGATATTAAAGGCAAACATATATCTCAACTCTTTTGTAGTGAAATTTGTTGTATTTCTGTGGTTAAAATCAATTCACAGTAACTTTGATCTCTAAAATCTGAATATCACTGCCGAAGATTAGATTTTGTCGTTTCGCCATCACTCCCACATTCGTTGAATAATTATCGTATCAGACGTCGGTATCAAAGAATAAATTTTGGCAGGTTTTCAAAACATAGAGAACGCCAATGTTTACAATAGGATGGGGTTACCTTCTTTACAACCACTAAATATGTCTGCTTTTTTAACTCAACGTCGAGCACAAAGGATCAGTGGTCACAGGAGAATGAACCGTTTGATTTTGCAGAATCATTCGAATGTAATATTACATGAGATATTTACATAACAAGAATAGTGGATTTTTATTTAATAACATTTTTAAATACAAAACGATTTATAATCTATTATAATCGCAGTACACAGTTGCAGTAAAAAGAAGTATTATAACAGCATACATTTATTTATAATCCCTTCTTTAGCCCTACCACTGATCCAGAATATTTTTATTTCTTTTCCCCTCACATGGCCTTTTCAATCACATCATTGAGTTTACCCTTGTCAGATAAAATCTTAAAGAAATTTCGAAAAAACTGTGCATAATTATGCTTCCTAATTTCATTCTCCCTCTTCCAACTTCTGATTTTCTCATCCTCCATTGATATCTTCTGCTTGAAATTTTCGATCTCAGAATATGTCTCCGTCAAAATCCTCTGGAGATTTCCATTATCCGTATTCCCTTCCAATTCCTGCACAACCTGATCTTTCCTTCTCTGGAGAATCTCCAGGCCGTCGACATACTCTTCTTTCCAATCTTTTATGACACCCAACACGCTAAACTGAATGTTGCTTTCCATGTATTTCTCCAATCTCTGTTGAAGTATTGGCCGTACAACATTCAACCAATCCAAACCATCCGAAGTTCCATCAAAGCGGCCAAGAGAGATGGGCCCCTCCTTCATCCCATCTAATTCATATACAATGTTATCAACTGGCACATAGATAATGAAAGTAGACGCATCAATTCCAGACGTAGAGGAGTCAACTGCCTCTTCTTTGGCAAAACTGTTGTTGGCATCCCGAAGTACCTTGTTATTTGTAATACAAAGTGATTTGAGCAGTGGTGTGTTTAAATTTCTACTAAACTCCTTCAAATTGGAGAGCTGTGGACCAATTTCCACATGAGATGGGGAGTTCATGAGTATGGATATAATGGCCTGTGTTGGACACGCGTTGTTTACTTGTTGCTTTGCAAAGAAGAGATTGGGAATATCCGAATCCAATAGGGGTCTATCATCATCATTCTCTGGTAATCTGTATTTGGGTAGGAAGATTAGGCCATACATGGGTAGAAGATCGTTTAGCCATTGTGAGTCCAGAGAATGCAATTCCTCTATTCGAACTCCCTTCACTTCCATTTCTTGAGTGACTTTTGTCAGAACGTCTGGTTCACATTGCACTGAGTGCCAAGACATTTTCAACCGTTGGCAAATGCAAATGATGAGGTCTAGGCTTAGGCAAAGAAAATCACCAAACATAGAACGATGAAAGGGCAGAGGCACAAGAAAATAAAAACACTAAATTCAGTGTGCTGTGGCACAATAAAACTATATTATATTCTATTTATCGTTTTTTCAAATGAATACACGGTGCCTTTTTATAGGCAAGTGTACAATATTCTAGAGAAACCTAGCGTTAGTTGACAGGACAAAAAAAATATCTACACACTTCTTGAAAATACTAGAGCCGACACAACCAAAATAATCTAGAAACCTCTAATGATGGACAATTAATCCTAAATAATGACGGCCAATTAATCCTAAGTAGAAATTATTATTTCTAGCCCATCAATTCTTATCGTCCACACATTTTCACTAATCTGAAAATTTAACTATGTCAGCCTTTCAAAACTTGATCTTTCACAAACTATTACTTTGCTAACATTATTTTCCTTTTGATATTTAATCACATTTATTGCCATTTCAAAACATAAAAAATATATTTTCATTTTCATATTTCTATCTTATGATTATCATCTTTTACAGACAAATTAAGATAAGAGCTTACAACTTCTAACCAGATATTTTAACCAATCATTCCATATATTATTATTACTATTGCATGTCATTAAACAAAAAAATTTGGAAACTATACAATTGATGAGCAGTACCAAACACGATAGAATTTCATCCCTAAACAAACTATGACAATATTATCAAAATGTTATACATTTAGATACATCTTGAAAAATATAGCAAGTACGTAAAATATGATCAAACTAATCCCAATCTGACTACTCTTCACTAGATTATCCCAATCTGACTAGTCTTCATTAGAGTATGACTTGGTGAAGTGAATAGAAAAATTTGAGGGAGCTAGCTACCTACTTGAGGAGGCATCATGGACATTCAACCTACATTCATATTGGATATTGGTGAGGATGATGGTATGATTGACATTGCCATCCACCAAGGTTCAAACCCCCAGAGGTGTGTTTGGGCTAGGTTTGACCCCTGGGTGACTTTGATGGGCTGGACCCCCCTACACATGGCAACTTAGCCAAAAAATGGCTTCTGGTTTAGATATACACTTACTCATAATTTTGTAATCAGCTATGTAATGGCAGAGATGTCAATATCTATGCACTCTAGTTGTTTCCATAAAAAAAATAATGGTATCAATTTTATCCTTTTTCTAGACTATGTTGTATCTAAATGCTAGTTCCTTCCTTTCCATCATGGAATTTCCATCCTTTAGTAGCTAGAAGAACATGCTCTTCTTAAGTTTGAAGATGGTTGTTAGCTGCAATAAAGCATCAACCCTCATGAGTCTTATTTGAGACTTGGTGAGATACATTGGCTTACCTTGATTAATATAGTTATTCCTTTATTTCCAAATGTATGAAAGGATATAGGAAGATATATTAGACCAAAAAGTATTAAATTCTTTACTAAACTTGAAAATGCATCCAGATAACACAATGCTAATCATGAAGTTACCATCAAGAGTAAAACCAAATGCCCTCCATACTTCCTTGGCAACTCAAGACACAATCAAAGAACACATGAGAAATAAATTTTGAATAGCTAAAAAATGAATATGTATTGGGAATAGGGTCAAAAAGTTTGAAAAAAGGGAGTTTGTGTAAGAAGACACTCTAAAGAAAGTAAGAAACTCTAGGCTCAATGGGTTTGTGCAAGAGGCAAGAGAGCAATTTCTTTTAGGTGTTCAAATCTATTCCAAGGTTGCAAATATATTGGATTTGGTTAATAATGGTAGAACCATAAGTAAGGAGTGAAGAATATAATTGGCCTTGACTAGGTGAAAGGGTGTGGAATTTGGCCATCTTAGCTAAGAAGAACCTAAGGAGGAGGTGCAATAAGTAGGATTAAAAAAGAGGTTGAAAAGTACATTTCTGATTAGGCAATAGGTCCTCCAATGAGAAAGGGGTAGATCAAATTTATTAGCAATATCTACGCATGATATAACAACCCTATTAGTAAGAATTTCATGAAAATAAGAGTTTCCAACCTCATTCTACTTTTTGGCTTAGCATCCTTGAACAAGGGCCAGAGGTTTATCTCTAGCCTTAAGATTCCACCATATAGAATCTTGTCGGCATAAAATATTAGATTTGTTTTTTCTAACACCACCATGAAATATATGTGTAACTATCTTCCAACCTTTCCAAATAGACTTAAAAATGTTGGAACCTCCTACACATGTTCAAATCCATAGAGAGGATATCTCTATATTTTAGGTTATAAAAGACTTTGGCCTTACTTAGATGGGAAACCTATAAGTTATTTCTTACTAAAAAGTTTCTAGATTCCTCCCCTATAGCTTCCTTGGTAATTCATTTAATCGCAAGTGCTATACCCTAGTTTCTCAAGTCTTTGAGTCAAAGGCCTCCCACTTTCTTTCTCATGGTGCACCATCTCCAATTAACATCATGACTCTTACAATTTCCTTCACAATTAAACCAAAGATAATTCCTAATGATATTTGGAATGAACTCAAACTTATTTAGATTGAAAAACTATGTAGATGAGAAGTAGATAGAGTAAGAAGAAAAAAATGTTTGGAAAACTTGGAGTCTACCAACCATGATTAAATAGTGAGAGTTCTATTTATTGAGCTTAGGTACAATCCTTTCCTTAACCCATCTCCACATGGGTCAATAGAGAATGGTATGCTTAAATAGCTTATGATCTATTTGGGACCTCCTCAACTAAAACCATATTTGTTACACCAAATAGGGGTTTGACCATCCTAGGAAGGAGAATTGATTTAGTGACAAAGAACTTATTACCAAATTTTTCATACAATACCTCTAGTTTAGAAATTAAGTTCATCATATTATTATCCAATGCAAAAAAAAAGTGCAGTGTTATTTGAAAATTTGACATTGATAAGTTCTGTATTGTTTTTGAATTAATAGAAGCCAAAACAAGGGCACTGGCCCATAACACAAAACAGGTCAACTACTAGTGGATTACCATCAAAACTAAACTAACCTCTATTGCTACTAGAAACAAACACAAGGTTCACTACCATAATTAAGAGAGTATCATCAGGCTTAAACAAAATGCTTGTAATCAAACTTAAAAGTCTAAAGAAAAATATTAACAAAGGCATAACAGCCTTGCAAACTAATAAGTCTGGTAACCAACAGATTAACAACATAAAAAGAAAAAGGAGGGAGCCCTTAAGATTTCTTGGCCTCTTTCCTCCCAAGGAGGATGTTCACCCAGTCTTTTACCAGGAAGTCAAATAGCATCTTAGAGTCCTCCTTAGGTAGGTCCTCATCGACATCCTTGAGTAGGCATGGAGTGGTAGCCCCCAAATGTGTCACTTTAACTATGAACTTGGTCAGTAGGCACATTCTCTCCTCTAGTGCATGAATTCTCTCCCATGCCTCATTACCAACCTCATGCAAACCACTAGGATGGCCATCAGTACTAGTCTTTGTGGTATCCTCCACAAATAGGGGATTAGTAGCATTTTCAAAAAAAACCTTAATAGGGGAGGAGATCGTTATGAGGGAAGGCATACTATCCACTGTATCATTGAACTAATCCGTTGTTAAGTCTACACACCCTAGCTCAACTATCACCAAAACATGTGACACATCCTTATTCTCCTTTCCATCTCCTGACATAGAGGAGTCCAAATCCTCATCCTCTACCTCCTCCATACCTCCCACCCCAAAGTTAACCACTTTTTCTTTCATCTACCAATTGGGGCAACCCAAATCTTTCAAATCTGAATCCTCGTACCAGGCTCCCTTCTTCAACTTCCTCTTAGCATTAGATTTTACTAACCTCACTGACCTCCTCCTACCCTCTCTCCCCTCATCCTCTGACTCTGCCACCACCTTCTCCTTCCATTTATCCTACCTCCCTCTCTTCCCCATGGGGGAGGAATTCACCAGGGACCCACTAGGTGAAGGCTATGGGGTAGGGGCTTTGGCACCTATAATCCTAAGGGGAACAATTTGGGGCTAGGGTTCAGGTGGGAAAGAATGTCAATTTCCACAATCCTAGGGGGGCTAGGGCAAGGTGGAATTGGTATAGCCTAAAAGTTAAACCTTGGTGTAAAACTATAAAATTAACACTCTTTTTCATCTTTTCTTTCACATAAACAAAAAAATTCCTCTAAATCATGTAGCAAGAACAAAGGAAGCAAAATGAAATCATGGTGGCAAAAATGATTAAGGAGAGGAAAGTGATAGTAGTAGCAGACTCCATACCTTCCTTCTAGGGTAAGATATTTCATCAAAACCAAAAAAATCTTTTTCCATGGGTCATGAAGCTTCTCCCACATGAAACCACCTCTATGTTGAATGAGTTCCACCATCCATGAAGAAATGTTACAGGATCTCATCATTAGTCACCCTCATCACCTTCTACCATTTCCTACCCCTCATGGGCAAGCATATAGCTAGAGCAATTATCTCCTCTAAAATATGAAACGAGATACCATTTATGATAACTCTACTATTCTCCTAGGAGTTAACAAATTGCATATACTAGTTCTCATCGTGCCCATTAAGTGCCTCCATAAATGAGACAAAACCACCCTCCTTCAGAATGTACCACAATAGAGGCTTCCTCATATTTTGATTAATCACAACCAATTCAATGTGCATCAAATCACCACCCATCTCTACAAATTTACCCTCTCCTCTCTTTCTCTTCAAAGCTAGGACATAGTTTCTAAAAAAGACTTCACTCTTAAGTAGTAAAACCCCCAAGTAGAGATGATAATCACAATTAATAATAATAATGAAAACAACCAACTTGGTAAGAAAGATCATGTGTCAACTGCCACGATCTATCATCCAATCATTTCCATCATTCCTAACACATATCAAACCTTTATAAAATAATTCCTTTCTCTATATGGCGTACAATGACACATTTAGGGAAATTAATAAAAAATGCTCCATTTCAAACTTCCGATTTTTGGTCCATGCATAATTAATATTACCCGTACTTGATTCTTTACACCTTGCCACTTGTACTTCAAGGGCATGTCCTCCCCGCTAGCTCAACATGATTATACAATATAACTAGCTAGTACTCATCATTTCTCACTTCGTGGCTCACTAACAAACTTACAAACTTTGGCAATACATTCAAATCCCTCCAACATCTAAGCCCCTTCACCTTTAATCCAATTGCTGCCATTTCATTAGCCACACTATTTCTCTCCCACAAGATGTGATTCAAATCAAACCTATTAAGAGTAGTTAATAGGTACTTCATATCATCAGTCACAATTTAATGGCCCAACCCTCCTTCATATTACCTTTGACACTCTCAATAATTATTTTAGAATCTCCTTCAATTTGCACATCCCTCCAACCCAAACTTATGACCAATTCTAAACCCCAATGTAGAGCCATCACCTCCGCTGTATTGTTAGAAACTTTCCCTAACTAGTGTATGACAACAACATCCTTCCCTTACTATCCTTGACTATCCCATCCCCTGTTGAACCCTCCTTTCTAGTTGCACCATCAAAATTGAGTTTGACCCAATTAGCAGGCGGGTGTTTCCACTGAGTTCTTTTTCTAGCCAAAAGATTAGAATTATCGATTTCCATAATCCTTTCTATCAATGACCAACACTTAGCCACCCTGACCTCAAGGGTAGAAGAGGGAAATGCTAGTTTTGTCCACTTGGTGCAACTAGTGTTCTTGACTATCTATTTATAGATCCTTTCCACCACTACAACCTCCTCTCTCTCCTCATTTCTGAAGAAGCTATTATTATGGTCATTTCAAATACCCCAAAAAACATTGCGGGGAAATGATCTTCCATAGATAGATAAGGAGGGGGTGGGTAAAAGGGCACTGCGAATTCATTACCAATTTCCCCATGTCCACATTAAACACCTAGTTCACCTCCAGCATCTAAAGAATTCTTTGTGACACCTTTGATGCAAACCTAGAATACAAGAATAAGAGGTTGATGTTTCTTCCTCCATCTTACACATATGAGATCTATTTGGTAATTGAAATCCCCACTTCATCAAGTTGTCTATAGTGAGAATTTTCCCATGAATGTTGGCCCACTAGAAAATATTGATCTTCAGGATTAAGTGATTAAACCAAACATTCCCCCAGTCATTAGCTTCATGGGTTTTGTCAAGCATTAATTTGTAGTCATATTTAACTAAGAACTCCCCCATCGATGTAGCCTTCCAAATGAATTCATCAATCCCGTCTCTTTTCGGGATGCTGTATTCTTCCATCAAAGAATTAAGCTCATCGATCAACTTGCTTTGAACCATTATATTATGTTGCAGCTTTTCCTTTTTCCACCTTCCTCTCTGACAAATAAAATTAGCTACCATTCCACCCCCTTGTCCTGTAGGTAATACCAGAGAGACCCAAACTTAGTTTTTATTAAATGTTTATCTATAAGCCATGGATCCTCCAAAAAATTAATCTAGTTACCATTCGCCACAAGCCACCTAACATGTTCCTTGAAAAGGGTTTTGTTTCTCACAATATTTCCCTAAATTTTGGAGCCAATAGGAAGATCATTTCTCTAGGTGCAATGAGAGAACATTAGATTTCCAAGGTACATAGCTCTTATAATATTACACCAGTTAACTTCTCACTTCATCAAGTTCCACCCCATCTTAGTGAGAAGCACATTGTTCAAGTCAATTATCTTCCTTACTCCCAAACCACCTTTCTATTTTGCTTTACAAACTATTTCCTAGTTGACCAAACTTATTCTAATCTTCTCATTCCCTCTAGACCAAAGGAAGTTACATTGAATTTTATCTAGTTTATTCACCATACAATGAGTAATTTTAAATAAGGACATCAAGTACATCGATAATCCTTGGACAGAGGAAATCAGTAGTTGTAGCTTGCCTGCACTACTCAAGGTTTTAATGGGAGACCTAGATAAATATCTGGTAACACACCAATGTTGCAGTCTAAAATATTAACAATCTTCCACCATAGGTTGGGGGTATTAAAGAAGAACACCTTGATTTTGTCAAAATTGATCTTTTTACCCATGTTCACTACATATATCTCTAGCACCAACTTCCAATCTCTAGCTTCACCCATCAAGGACTCCTCACTAAGAAAGGTTCCATCCACAAACTGTTGAATCACTTGAGGAGGTAGAGTGGAAGCAAGTTTAATGCCTTTGATTATCCCTGCTCCAACTTTCTCATAAACACTCTTCGTAGGATTTCAACAACCATAACAAATAGGTAGGGAGAGATAGAATCACCTTGCTAAGTCCTCTCTCCCCACCAAAATTTCCCTAAGATGACCCATTAACCATCATAGAATAGCTAATAGTTTCCACCATCAACTTCACCAATCTAATAACCTTTTGAATAAGGCCTCTCTTTTCCACTACTTTATACAAGAAGGTCGAATTAATCCTATCATAAGCTTTAGACATGTCAAGTTTCAAGGCCATACTAGCATTACTACTTTTCTCCATAAAGTGCAAAAATTCATGCATTGTTATAGTAGCATCCAAGATTTGTCACCCTAGGAAAAACCCACTCTAGGTTTTCCCTGTGAACTTATGTAGCAGCAGCTTCAACCTATTCACCAAGATTTGAGAGAATATCTTATAAGTAGTGTTACATAGACTAATAAGCCTGAAGTCAGAAAGGACCTCTGGGTCTTTCACCTTGGGAATCAGTACAATGGAAATTTTACTAAGCCATTTAAGAAGCTTCCTGATTCTAAAAAAACCATGGGCCACTTGGAGGAGGTCCAACTTGATAACCTTGCAGAAGTGTTGAATGAATGCCGACAGGAAACCATGTAGTCTTGGGGATTTGTAAGCTTTCATAAAGAACACTGCCCTATGGACTTCTTCCTCAGTCAACATTTGCACTAACACCTTGTTCTCTTCTAGCGATATCATAGTGGGCATCAAATCAATCAGCCATTGCCTGTCGTCCTCTCTAAAGTCTCTTTTCTCTTCTAGGTAAGAGTTTTTGAAGTAAGCCATCACTCAACTCTCTATCTCCTTAGGCTTAAATAACTTCACATTAGAGTCATCTTTGATATTATCAATTGTGTTTCTCCATTTATGAATTGAGGCAGATCTATGAAGAAACATAGTATTCCTATCACCCACTTTGAGCCATAACACCCGTACCTATGAAATGTGGGCCTTTGGAACTCACAAGCACTTCAACGTAGTCATTACCTACGAAGTCATCCTAGAATAAACATGATATTGTTTACCCAAGATACCCGACAGTGCAACCTGTTGCCTCCTATATAAGGGTTTTGCTTATTAGATATCCTTAGATCTGAGGCGTAAGCAACCAGACCCTCTAAGAATGAAGGATTTAAAAAATTGCAATTAAGGTTATATGATATGCAAGTAATCTAGATGAAGTGCAAGCAATTAATCTAAAAAATAAAAGACATTAAGCTAAATGTATGCATTATTAAGCTAGATGAGAATCTAAAATGATAGCAATGTGGAAACTTAGAAAATAAGGTGAGTGCTAAATTTGACAGCAATTCAATAGCATAAAAATTCAACCTCCATAATGAGGAAATGAGGGTCTCTTAAATAGACTTTCCTAGAATCCATCAACGGTTGAGATCGATTTCAATCAATGGTCAAGATTGAAGATGAGGTTCAGTTAAGGTGAAAGATTCTCAAATTAGAGGGAGTTAACTAGCTCAGATCTAAGTGTAAGAGTTAGTCAACTCAGATAGACTCCAGTGTGAGAGCAAGTGATCTGAG
Organism: Cupressus sempervirens; assembly: GCA_028749045.1. Taxonomy (NCBI): domain Eukaryota; kingdom Viridiplantae; phylum Streptophyta; class Pinopsida; order Cupressales; family Cupressaceae; genus Cupressus; species Cupressus sempervirens. The sequence goes on along the minus strand of CM053789.1, from coordinate 113,194,873 downwards.
TCACTTCTAATTTGATCAGCAGTGAACTACGAATTTCCATTCTTGAACTGAAGAGAAAATTAGGAGAGATATTTAATTTAATAAAATAAGATATGCTCTCATAATTACCTTTTTCTATTTAATTAATTAGAGACAGTTTTCTTATTTAATTAAATAACTCCATTTAATTAATTTAGGAATAACTTCCCATTTAATTAAATAACTTTGTTTAATTAATTTAGAAGTAGCTTCTCCATTGAATTAAATAATTTCATTTAATTAATTAGAATAGGTATATTTATTAGATTTAATAAATTTAATTCCGTAGTACATTAGCCTTAGGGGATAATTTTATTTGATCAAGTATGAATACTTTAAATTAAATTAAATTGAAATCAAATAGGTTTAATGTGGCTAATATGAGTGCATACTATAGGAATTAAATAGGAAAATATGATGAATGCAGTTTAGGGTTTTTTGCATCTGACAATTAAGTCAAGTAGTGAATGTTAGAACAATAATTTTTATAATGAAATAGGACTTTATAATTGATAAGAAATAAACCAGAACTGGTGATCATGGCAATAAGCCAATTTTGGGGTATTACATTTTGCCCCTCTTTGAATGAATTTGTATACAGCATGTTCAATTCAAAGAAAAATCAAAAAGTGTGATGCAAAGATCAAGAAATGATATCGGTTTCAAAATTGATGATACGAAGACCAATTGATAAGCTTTTAAGGACTATCTCCAAAATAGAGCTTAATTGTAAGGGATCCAAGCAGAGTGTCTAGATACCTAAGATTGATAAGTATTTAAAAGACTATCTCCAGAACGAAGCATAATCTTTAAGGATCCAAATAGAACACCTAGATACCTGAGATTGATAAGCATTTAAAAGGTTTCTTCAGAATGAAGTTTGACCTTTAAGGATCTAGATAGTACACCTAGATACCTAAGATTGAAAGCATTTAGAAGATTATCTCCATAACAGAGCTTAACCTTCAAGGATCCAAATAGAACACCTAGATACCCAATATTGATAAGCATTTAAAAGATCATCTCTAGAATGAAGATTAACCTTTAATGATCTAGATAGAACACCTAGATACCTGAGATTGAAAGCATTTAAAAGACTATCTCTAGAATGAAGCTTAATCTTTAAGGATCCAAATAGAACGTCTAGATACCTAAAATTGATAAAAGATAGCAAGATCGAATTATGAATCATAGAATCATCCCTAGAATGAGGCTTGATCCTCAGGAGTCGGGGTTTAGAATGTCCCAATACCTGTCCATCAAACTCTAAGAAGAGTTGTTATAAGATTGATCAGTTGATGAAAAGATAAGATAGATAGCAAAGATGCGAGATAGGAGGGAGCAAGATGCCTCCAGTGATGAGATGCCCCAAGTGACAAGGACATAAGATAGGAACCAGATGTCCCAAGTGATGAAGATTTAGATTGATTTGAAATGCAAGTTCAATGATGTAATCATCCTGCCCCCTCAGGAGCGAAATCGAAAGATGACACACCAAAAGTATGATGTAAGAAGAATGATGAAAGATATAGAAGAAATCCAAGGTTTAGCAGAATATAGAAGAGATCAAAATGATCTTGAAGAATATTGGAAGTCAATCCAAAGTGATTTTGAGGTCCAAAAGACCAAGTTTGACCAATAGTTGACCAAAGTTGACTTTTTCAAGAATGAGTTTTGAAAACATGAAGAATGTAGAGTTGAAAGGATTCCAAAAATCGCAAAGTATCAGAAATACTTGGGCTGCACAAGTGTTCAATCGTGTCGATCCCCAAAATTTTAAAACATGTTTTTGAGGCACTTAGATGTGTCAAATTTTGAATTTGATCTCGGAAATAGATTTAGAACGGTCAAATTAGCTAGGGGTAATTTTTTCGCAAATTAGAGCACTTTGAGAAATTAGGTCAATAGCTATATAAGGGCCCAAGGGGTCATTTTGAATTCATTTGTACTTTTTGTCCTTTAGTGAATTGAGCTCTGAGAGAGCCACGGTAGTGAATGTGAGATATCATTGTTTTGTGCGCTCCAGATGACAAAGTTGGTTGACAGACTACAGACCACCAGTGAGTCATCAATTTCCCATCTTCGTACTTTTGTTTTCATGCTTTATGAGGACATTTATTGCATTTTAAAGCATGTTTTAGGGTTGTCCAAATAGTCTTTGCACGAGACTATCCTTTCTCGCGTGAAGATATTATCTTTTCACACAAAGAAACAGGGTGCACTGTTTCTTCGCACGGATTGGTGAGGTTTCTTGCATGGGATATCCACCTCTCGTGCAAAAAATGAGATTCTTTGCACACGAGAACTTTGTTTCTGTCGCGAGAAGGAGATTCTTCGCACGAAAGAGGGAAACTTTGTGCGAGAGTCAAAGATCTTCGCGCGAGAGTCAAAGATCTTTGTGCGAGATTTAAGGTCTTCACACAAGATCGTGTGACAACAATGTTTAAAATTTTCAATTTTGCACGTAAAATTTGCATTTTTATTAGCTTTTTCTTCACCAGTTCATTCCAGTATTGATTGTTTGCTTGTCATTGTTGTTCGTGTGTGTGCAGGAGGTCTTTGATGACATCTCATTTAGATCGCATTACCCAACATATGTAAAGTTATTGCAGAGTCTTAATGATGCTGATCGAGCACACATTGCTCGATTGGGTTTGTCTTCGCTATGCCAGATCCCAGCTGTGATGGTGAATCATGGCTTATTCACAGCTTTGATGGAGCATTTCCATTCAGAGATGAACACCTTTCATTTTTCAATGGGGGAGATGATGATCACCCCAGAGGACATATGGAGGATCATGCAAATTCCTTTCCATGGAGCCCGAGTGGTGTATGATATAGTGCCCCAAGCAGGTATAGAGGCACTTTCTATCGTGTTTGAGAGGGAGCTACAGAGAGGTCAAGCCATCAGCTAGGATGAGCTGATGCATACATACGGTCTGACACACAGGCTGACATCGGTGCTAGCTATATTATTGAGCTACTTCTTGTGTCCTGATAGAGGACAACATGGTTTGGAGTGTGGGTGGAGAGTGATGTTGTGCTGGATGGTAGAGGCACCGAAGATTTTGGGTGGGGTCAGTGCATGCTGGCCCACCTGTACCATGAGATGCACAAGATAGTCTTCCATGAGAAGAAGACAATAGCCGCCGGAGTATACGTGCTTCAGATCTAGGCCTAGGAGCACCTTCCTGCATGCAGGTCAATTTTTTAGGATGCCAGAGAATTGATGAAGCCTTACATCTATCAATATCGAGGGCACATTACCCAGGTCTTCCTAGGTAAGATAGAGCATTTGAGGACACATCTCGATGACCTAGACTCCATTGTACAGTGACCCTAGTGAGAGATTGAGGATTGGGATGATGCCCCTAGAGAGTTGCCCCTTTTGTTTAGCTTGCGGCCACTATTGGGGAGGACTATGCAGATCATAGAGTGGTTTGCGATTTCACGGGTGTGGCAGTAGTATGGTCATCCACATGATATTTCTTAGGAGTACTGTGCCTATGCTAGACTGGCTAGGGATGTAGGGAAAGGGTGGCCTCCATGGATGGATCTTGGTAGATCTATGATAGATGTATGCAACCTAGCTATGGTTCAGTGGGATTACCTGCCAGATGTAGGGATGACACCTGCATATCAGGATTATCTTATTAGTCATCCATTCCCTTGATTTACAGATCCACTAGGGATGGCCAGGCAGGCACAGAGACAGGTGTCTCAGTAGTAGTAGGCATAGCCACAGCCATAGGAGCAGCCACAGATGCAGCCACAGGTCTAAGATTGGGTATAGTAGTTGTAGATTCCCCCATGGCAGATGGGATTAGACCCAGGTACCGGGGGCAGTGGGATAGGACATGGTCAGCAATGGAGGTAGAGGATAGAGGAGTAGGCCCCACAACAGGAGGCTCCAAAGCAATAGGTGCCACTACAACAGTAGGCACCACTAGAGTAGCAGGCACCACCACAGTGGTAGGCACCTGAGATGCTTCATGAGGATATGCTAGATCAGCCTTTGGCTAGGGTGCAAGACATGGTACGATGCTACCCAGAGTAGATTCGTCGGGCCTCCCAGCAGTTGGTAGATTTATAAATATAGGTAGCTATCTAGAACTCTTAGCTGGTGGAGCAGCAGTGAGAGATTGATCAGTAGAGAGAGTGCACCGAGACTGCTAAGCAGAGATTGGAGATTGTGTAGGAGGAGATCCTCCTTTAGTTGGCTTGGGCAGCCTATTACTTTGCTACATATTCAAAAGTGGTGCCTGATGAGGCACTGCAGGTGCAGTAGTTTTCATAGTATGCTCAAGAGTTAGGAGGTGCACAACTTCCTGCTAGACCTGACATGCCACCACCTCCTTCTCTACCTACGGCTCCTACTTCGGCTCCTCTTGGAGACGAGAACATAGGGTAGAGTTAGATGCTATGCATCTAGTTCTTGACTTTTGATCTCTGGCTATGTAGTAATTGGTGTGCCAGCACCATTTTTTTATCATTTTGATCGGTAGCACTCGAGTAGTGCCCATTTTTGTATTGACCCATTCCTTTGAGATATACATATATATGAGATTTTGAGTCGAATAGTAGTGTACATGCCATTGTCTGTGTTTGTTTCACCATGATGTACATGAGATATCAATATGATGATTATGAGATGTATGTTTTACTTTGATATGAATGCAAATATATTTTGATGTGATGTGATGTGATTATGAGCATGTAGAGTAGGTATTATGAGTATATGAATGCCATGCATATGGAAATAGACTAACTTCTCATGTACTATTGCATGATTTTGCTTGACAGTGACAGGTATTCCATTGAGGAGCATGAATTGACAAACCAAATGCTTGTGTAGCTATGGAGAAACTTGACATGTTCGAAGATGCCCCCAATCCTTCATCAAACAGGGAAGAAATAGAATCACAACCAAATTGCGTATGCATGCAAGTGAAGTATGTAATGCAAGACTATATTAAATGTAGACCCTAGATCTGGTTACCAAGCCTCAAAAATTTATCATCACTGGATATAGAACAAAGCTTGTATGTTATACAATTTCCATTGACATTGCAATCATGAGAATATGAATAAAACATACATTATAGGTTTTTTGGAATTAAATGCAAGCATTCGAGGCACAAGAAGCCAAAATGACCAGAACATTTTCCCTTTTAATATAGCAACTTAACATAAGCATCAAAGCATAAAGGCCAGGATGACTAGAATGTTGCTTGCATGATAGACACACCAAACACATGGGAGATCCATCTTATGCTAAGTATTTAGTATTTATTCTATCTGCAACAACCTTTGCATTTGTAACCTAAGACAGACATGTGCTAGGTATACTCGCGGTGACCCATATGTTCACTTAGCAGAACGAGTCTTTGTATTTACTATAGCATGAAGAGATCACTTCAATAAACAAGGAGAAGAACCAACATGATTGGCATATTCATATAAAAGGAGTCGAGGTACACACAGCCATCCAACACAATATGGAGGCACTTATAGTGGACAGCCCTCTTGCAAGAACTTGTCAACTAATTGGAACTAAATTGTAGACAGAAAGAAAAGAAAAGATCATGACCCCAGTCATCACTTCTCTAGTAAAAAATGACATCATCAAGTTGCTTGAGGAGACATGATGAAAGGAAAAAAACAAAGCAATCAAAGAAAATTCTCAACATATCCAAAGAAGTATGTCATTTTGAAATCATTATTTGTCATGGGATTGATGTCAGGTGTCAGTGTCCAGAACATGTTTGAAAGAAGTCTCTTCAGTAGGGTGACAACAGTAGGAAAGCACAGTTAGAACGATTAGTGACTGAGGTCAAAGAGGAAACTTCAAGATGAAGAACCTAAAGAGGACTGAGTGATAGTAGACAGACATAGCTAGGATGAGTGGTGACTAATGCAAGAGAGATCTTAAATAAAGGAATCTGGAGATGTGACTCAAGTAATAGTAGGAAGACACAGCTGAAACAACTGGTGACTATTGTGAAAGAGATTCTATGAAAAGAATCTTTAGAATGAGGGACACTGGCAATAGTAGGTAGACATAGTGAGGACCACTGGTGACTGTTGCAAAGGAGATTCTATGAGGAGAATCTCAAAAATAGTGACACTAGCGACAATAGGAAGACGTAGTGAGGACCACTGGTGATTATTGCAAAGGAGATTCTATGAGGAGAATCTCAAAAATAGTGACACTAGCGATAGTAGGTAGACATAGTGAGGACCACTGGTGATTGTCGCGAAGGAGATTCTATGAGGAGAATCTCAAAATGAGTGACACTAAAAGGGAATGCCCTCGAGTTGTGACAAGACTCAATCCATGGATACATGAGCGAAAAGTAGGAAAGCAGGAAAGCAACTGTACAAAATAGCCAGAAGATGCACTGCAAGATGGAGCATTCAAAAAAAGAGGCACCTATTTATTAGGTTTTCACCTTCTTGGCATGATTCTCTTTTTCTTCTACCATAATGCCTATTTTTAGGTTTTCACCAATGGCACTTTTCTTGTTTTTCAATTTTTTTGTATTTTTCTCTGTTTGATTTTTTTGTATTTTTGAGATTTTTCATTTTTTTTGGTGTTACCAAGGAACCTATTTCTAGGTTTTCACCAAGGTAACAATTTTTTCAAGACTTTTTTTGGTTTTTTTTATTTTTTTAGGACATATAGATATGTACATAGAGCTTTCTTGATATTAGATCAACTGTAAAACCAGTTCGGGTGGAGAGTGTTGATAGCTTCTTTAAGCACTTCTCCTTTGGTCGTGGAAAGCTAATAGGCACTAGATCCATATACCGTCCTAATGATGTAGGGACCAAGCTAGTTTGGTTCAAACTTTCCTTTTTTTACTTGTTGTTGTTGATTCTTAGGGTTCTCTCTCAGGATGAGATCACCTAGCTGGAAGTCATGTGGCTTGACCCTTTGATTGTAGCTTCTTGCCATTCATTGTTGATATGCTAGTAGATGATCACATGCCACTTGTTGAAGTTCATCCAGTAACACAAGCTCTTGAAGCTGAGCTATCCTATAGTCATCATCAGTGATAATTACCTTCATAGAGATTCTCAAGGTAGAAATCTCGATCTCTATTGGAAGCACAACATCCACCCCATATACCAAAGAAAAGGGAGTCATGCTCACCGGAGTCCTAATGCTTGTCCTATATACCCACAGAGCTGGATTGATCTGGAGATGCTAGTCTCTTCCTGATTCGTTGACTATGTGATGAAGAATTTTGAGGATCACCTTATTGGATGCCTCAGCCTAGCCATTACTCTGGGGGTGATAAATGGAAGACCAATGTTATGTGATTTTGAATTTCTTGCATAGTTCATTAAGGTCTTTGTTCTTGAATTGTCCTCCATTGTCAGTAATGATTGAGGATGGTACACCATATTTGTAGAGTGCTATAGTTTTTCCATCATCAACTATGAGAGGGATTGCCTCTACCCACTTCATGAAATAATCTGCAGTCGTGATAATGAACTTATGTCCATTAGAGGAGGTTGGGTGGATCGCCCCACCAAGTCAAAGGCCCATTGTTGAAATGGCCATGTTGTAGTAGAAGGAATCAGCTCTCTAGCTAGAGCATGGATGAGATTCCCATGTAACTAGCACTGCTTGTAGGACCTAGCATACTTGATAGCTTCTTGCTCCATTTTGGGCCAGCAGTAACCAGCATGAAGTTGTTTGTGAGCTAGTGTCAGGCCATTGGAATGAGATCCACAAATGCCCTCATGAACATCAATTAGTGCATGTTTGGACTCTTTGGGTTCTAAACACCTAAGGAGTGTTCCATCGAGACCTGTCCTATACAGATCATTAGCAATAATGACATAGTGTGAAGCATTGCAGATTAGATAATGTTTCTCATTCTAGGCCAGACCTTTCGGAATGGTTTGATTGAAAAGGTAGGAATAAATGTGATGGTAGTGAGATGATTCTTGTCCTATAATGGAACAAATCATCTTAGAATGAGGGGTGTCATAGGCTAGGTAGTGTAACGCTTCCACCAATAACTCATGTTGGAGATCATTTTTAGGCATGTGTAGTAGGGAGGCCAGAGTAGCCATGGCATCAACCACTTTATTATTTGCTCGTGGAACTTGCTGGAAGTTGATGTGTGCAAAATACTTCTTTAAGTCATAAACCATGTGCTTGTAAGGAATTAGTTTCTCATCCTTTGTTTGGTACACATCATTAACCTAGTTAATGACAAGATGAGAGTCACCAAAGATATCTAACTGATCCACTCTCCATTCAGCTGCAATTTTCATGCCATTGATCAAAGCTTCATATTCAACAATGTTGTTTGTACATGGAAATAGAATCTTGTATGCTTTGGGTAGTGAGTATCTCTATGGTGTAATGAAGAGTAATCCAGCACCTGATCCTTGTTGTGTGAAGGACCCATCAAAGAACATAACCCATGTGTGGTGTGTGAGTGTCAGAATTGACTCATCTAGGAAATCAATATTCATTGGTAGAAGACTCTATATTGGTGCATCTGCTAGTTGATCTGTAATTATTCAGTATCATTACCCATTTAGCCAATCTTCCTATGAGAGCTACCTTACTGAGCAAGTACTTTAATGGATCTATTTTAGCCACGAGCTGTGTACTGTGGGCAGGCATGTAGTGTCTCAACTTCTGGGAAGCAAAGACAACTTCCAAGAAAGCTTTCTCAATAATGCTATAGTTCTTCTCATAAGAGACTAGTGTTCAACTCAAGTAATAAATTGCTCTTTCCTTGTTGTCCTTATCTTCTTGAGCCAAAAGGATGCCCAGAGATGTTTCAGTGGTTGAAATGTATAAAAGCAAAGGCTTTCCATGAATAGGAGGCATCAAGATTGGTGGATTGAGAAGATATTGTTTGATCTGTGTTAAGCTTTGCTCACAATCTTGGCTCCACTTGAATTTCACACCCTTATGTAAGGTCTTTTTGAAGGGTTGTGATCTATCTACCAATGGTGAAATAAACCTACGAATAGATTGAAGCCTTCCCTATAGTCCTCTCATCTAACTAACGTTTCGAGGTGGTGGCATGTCCATTATTGCTTGTACTTTCTTCAGATCTACTTCAATTCTTTTTGCAGAAACAATATATCCCAGCAACTTTCTTGATGTGACACCAAATGTGTATTTCTTTGGATTGAGACGAAGACTAAAATTTTCCATACGATCTAGGATGGGACCCAAATCTTGTAGATGAGTATTTCATTTAGCACTTTTGACTAGGGTATCATCAACGTAGTCCTCCATGGTTCTATGCATCATATCATGGAAAATTTTAGTAACAACTTGTTGATACATAGCACCAGTGTTCTTCAAACCAAATGGCATCACATTCCAACAAAAGGTTCCCAATGCATATGTGAAAGTTGTTTTCTCTTGGTCTTCTGGCACAATTTTTATCTGATTGTATATAGAAAAACCATCAATAAGTGAGTACATCTCATAGCCTATCGTCATGTCTACAATCATATCAATATTAGAGAGTGAAAAGTCATCTTTACGAAATGCCAAGTTAAGATCATGAAAGTCTGTATAAACCCTGATAGATTTATCATGGTTGGAAACTGGAACAATATTGGATATCCATTCAGCATAATCAATTGCATGGATGAAACCAACTTTTAGAAGTTTCTCCTATTCTGCTTTGATGAGCAATGCAACATGAGGGTGCATTTTCTGAAGCTTCTGTTTAACTAGTTTCATGTCTGGTGCTATAAACAAATGATGCATGATAAGATCAGGATCCAATCTTGGCATGTCAGAGTATGTCTAGGAAAAAATTATTTTCTTTTCTTTGAAAAAGGTAATGAATCCTGAACCTTTTCTTCAGGTGACAGTGACTGTGCCAGATGTATCAAATGAGGATGTTCTTCTGTGCTTAGGTTAATTGGTTGTGTCGGCTCTATCAATATTGATGATCCCTCCTAAAAGTGACTAGGAAGTACATCAAATATCTCATCCACAGGTGCCTCAAAGAGGTTCTCACCCTTGGATACATCTTTTGTTTTTACTTTTTTGAGTTTTGACACTACCACAATGTGGTTTTCACCATCAGACCTGTTGCATTTTTTATTTTTAATTATATGACTAAGATATTTGATGTTAGCCTCAGTCATGTTGACACTCTGCTCATTGGTGGAAGACATTATAGGTTTGATAGTGTTTAGGTAACAGGCGAGAGCATAGTCATTCTAGAATGTGGGGACTTCACTAGATTTATTAGGATTCCAGTCTATAAGCTCAGGATGTGTGAGTGAGAGAGTAGAGGCTGGTTCAATTGTGTTCACAATATAGCCATTAAGTGCTTGGACCAGCAATTCGAAACCTACGACAACCTCGTCCACAAGTGTGTTCAAATTCCTCAAAGTATGAACATTAGTAATTGATGACTCTAGGACACTAGTTGGATCCGATCCATGTGACCTAACCCTAGATGTTTAACCCACCTCGATTTGGTTTTCACAGACATGCACTTGTTCAATGTTATTATTAGTAGTCACTTCTAAAAGAGAGTCAAACTCATATTCCTTAGAATCAATGCTACATGGTGAGAGATTATAGAACTCCTCAATAGTGATAGGGACATAGTCACCTTCATCCTCTAGGTTCTTACACAAATACTCAACACGACATGACTGACTAGATTCTTCCTTTTCTGAATGATATTTTAGTTGCTCAGTATTGTCCTCAAAAGAGTCACTAGTATCATCCACAGTGCTAACACATGGCACAAAGTCATCTGGCTCAGCAAAGAATTTAGCAAGATCATAAGGAATAGGATGAGGATAGGAATCATCATCATCAAATTCTTCCTCTTGAGTATCTGACTCAGCTTGTGACTCATTTTCAGATGAACTCTTAGGTGTTGGTATGACTTTATTTGATCCCAAATGCAAAGGAACCTTCTTAAATCCTAGGCCAGTTGTATCACGGTTGCTTTGAGCTCTTGTTTGGATAGGATCAATTAGGCCATTGTTATTGAACCCAATAGGGCTAGTTCCCTTGTAACAAAAATGCTTCATAGGCCTAAGACCAAGCCCATATTTCTTAGGAGTGATTTCTCAAGCTTGCTCTATTAGGTCCACTGGAGCCTCTTCTTTGTAAAGCTATGCAGAAATGGCTCTGTTTTGACTTTCATCTTCTAAGGGTACTATAGCCTTGAAAAAAGTGCCATTATACTTGGTTTGAGGTGTCAGCACGAATGGCTTCCTTGCCTCTTAGGGTCTACCATAATGTCAAGGAGACTCTCGGAGAGAGTTTAATGAGAACACTAGTTCATTGTCATACTCTCCCATGCTAGTTTCTTTCAGTTTGAATGATTGTTCAATTTTTTTCAGCCTATTCTCATGATAATTAGTAGATTCATGGTTAGCAGAGACAAAAGTTTCAGCAACCTTGAGCATATTGCAAGTGTAGCTAGAAGTGGCAAGAATAGTAACTTCGAAGCCATGAAATGGGAACTTGATGCATTGAAGGTATGTGGATGGTACAATGTGCATCTCATGTATCCATGGTCATCCTAACAGAATGTTGTAAGCCAAGGGAATGTCAAGCACTTGACAGGTGACATCCCTTTCTACAGGACTGATGAGAATGGGTAAAACCACAAGACCTAGAGACTTTCATTCCACTTCGTCATATGCTTTGATAGTGATCTTTTGTCAAGGATCAATAGAGTACCAAGAATAATTCAATTGTCTAAGAAGAGCACCAGAGACAATATTGAGGCTAGTGTCGTTATCAATGAGTACCTGATGAACACATGTCTGATGGATCATAACTTTGATGTGTAGAGGTTGATTGTGTGGGTGACTCAACGAGTTATCATCCTCCTTAGAGAAGGTCATAAGATAAGGCAAGGTCTGGTGACCTACCATGGATTGGAATTTCTCAAGATCAAGATCTCGAGGAACATTTTCCTCAGTGAGGGCTTTGTCTAGAATTTTCCTATGAGTAGGCGAGATTTTAAGTAGCTCAAAGAGGGAAATCTGAGCATTAGTTCATTTTAATTGATCAAGAACACTATAAATGGTTGCGGTCAAGTTCATTGTGGGTTTTGCACCTTTGTCAGATGGTCCAGCAAGGGCTTTGTCTTTGTGTTGTTAAAGATATCAAGTAGGAGGTGCAAGGCCTTTGAGCACCAACTTGGCATGAGAGCGAGTAACAAAATTAGCACAGTGTTACGAGGGCATATTATCTATTGCATTGGAAGTAGGGCCTCTCAAGACAAATGGTGTCTTGGGTTTGTCATTATCTTGTTTTCCCTTAATGGTAATAACATTGAAGTATTTAGAATCCATAGGTTCAACCATGTTGATGACATTGTCAACATTGGAATATGTATAGTTGACCTTGTTGTAGGGTTGTGGTTTTGAAGTCTTTCCTTTTTCATAAGCTGGGAAAGGTTCTTTGAATACCTTGTGATCTGAGTTTTTGTTATGTTCATCTACCACAAGATCACCAGCATGAATCATGTCCTGGACTTTATGGCACAAGTTTATACAGTTGCTAGTTTTGTGTCCCTTATTTTGGTGATACTCACAGAATGAGGTTTTATTCCACCATAATGGATGTGGTTGTGGATCATAGGGATGAGGGTTATCCATTAGTGAAATAAGCTTATCTTGTAGCAATGTTTTGTAAACCACATCCAAAGGTTCTCCCAAGGGTGTATACTCTTGCTTAGGGCATGTTGCCCATGATTTTCTCAGTTTGTTCCCAGATGTCTTACTGTTAGGAGGAGGTTTCTAAGTGTTTTTGGCCACTTTTAGGCCATCTGTGAGACTAAATGCTACTTTAGCAGGTTTGGGGGTGACATTTTCAATGACTCCATCATGTACAATTTCTTGATTCTTGTTGACATGTTTGGTTTTATCGCTGTTGGAAGTGGAACCTTATTTTATGTCTCTCTGAAGAGTGAGTTCACCTTTCCTGACCATAAATTCCTTGATGTGGATAGCCTGTGTGATCATGTCCTCAAAGGTACATGGATCTTGAAGTTGGACTCTATATCCGAAATCAGGTAGGAGGTTATCAGTGAAAATGTCAAGCTTCTTTGTTTCTAGAATTTTACAAGAATACTTAGTGTATAGTTGTCTCCACTATTGGAGGAATGTGAGAAAAGGTTCTCCAAATTTCTATTTAAGGTTGCATAGATCTCGAATATTGACAGGGTGTTGTATGTTATGAGAATATTGTTGAACAAATAGATTGAAAATTTCATCAAACGTCTTGATACCAAGAGGTAAATGTGAGAACCACTCCAAAGCCTGACCACCTAGGCTTCTAGGGAATAAATGCATGAGGTATGTTTAATCGTGTATAAACTCCATAGACAAAGTGCCAAATTCCTACAAGTGATCTTGGGGATCAGTAGTACTAAAGTAATTGTCATATTTGGGTAGCTCTACACCTTGTGGGAAAGGCAACATGTTTACGCTTTTGTCAAATGGAAATGAACAAAGAAAGTCCAATGTGTATGTCTTTGTGGGTTTCTCTTTCTCATGCATCATCTGATTCAATTGGTCTTGCATAATTTTCAATTGTTTTTGGAGTTTAGAAGTTTCAATTTCTTCTTCAGGCGTGATGATGGTTTCCACATTGAAATGAGAGGGCAGTTTAGCTCCCTCTTGGGCAAGTTTGAGAAAGTACTTTTCTTTCTCTTCCTTGAGTAGGATTTCGATGACCGTTTGGAATTTTTTGTCTCTTCGACATTTTGCTATGTGTTCAAGGAGTATTTCTACTTCTTCCTATTCCTCATCAGTGTCATGGTCTTTCTCTTTCTCTTTCTCTTTGTCATTCCTTGGTGGTTCTTGATGTTGACTATAACTACCATGTTTAGGTTCATGATTAGCCATTATAGGAATGTGTTCAGTCTCAGTGTGTTGTGTTTCAAAAGGTCCTCTCGAAAAGGAATCAAACATCATGTTTGGTAATGCAGGACCTTTACCTATCTCAGTATCCTCTTGGTACAAAGGATTCTTGATTTGTTGCAAATTTATGGAAAATGTTTGCTGAATTCGAGGTTGATGCAGAGGGATTTTAGAAGCTTTACAAAATCAAATACATGAATTCAGGCTTCACATGCATGAATACATATTTCAGAAAATGCATACAAATTTAATGAAATGAGGGTCAACACATGAAGATGTAGCCCTTTCAAATCTGCATTACAACTGGGTTTTCTTGTAACCTGATATGAGACAACAATATGGAAATAAATAAATGCATGAAATTACAGAGGATCCTCCAATGGCTAACAAAGACCATTAGAGGATCTTTAGAAAACCCCCATGCAAAGACCACTCTCAAAACAACAGAGAGATCTGGCTGATAGGAAATGAAAAATAAGAAAATATTAAACTATTAAGATATGATTTTCACATTTCTTCCAACTTGTTGATCTAAATACAAATAGAAAAATGTATCTAGAATACTACACAATCACATCTATACAACACTAGAAACTTAAGAAAATTATAGGAAAACTTAAGAACTTCATTCTATTCACTTTCTCCCAAAAGAAATCTCTCTCCAAAAATCTCTCTTCAAAAATCTCCCTTACAATATGCACTTTTTCTCTTTTTGAAAAACCTTTCTAATGTAACTCCCAAAAAGCCATCATAGCTTTCTTTTGGTGGTTACATTTTGAATGCCTACACATGATTCTTTAGGAAGATTCATCATTTTCTTCCTTTTGATTTTTCCCATAAACATTTTCAAAAATTTGGAACCTTTAACACACCCAAAATAAACTAAAATAAACTCATACTAAGTTCTTAAGTGAATAATGTTGGGTAGGCTTATAAGAATGCCACCTAAACATTTCCACCACACAAAAAAAAAGGACATTTATTTTAAAACATAAAACTCTAAACTCACACACACAAACACTTCAAATTTTAGATTTTAAACTCAAAACTTTCTGATATTTGCTTTGTGCCCTGCATTTTAGTCATATTGTAGGTTGTCTTCCTGTCGCCACCAAACTTTCTGTCACAATATAATTTTGCATAAATAATGTTGCATGTTATCTTCCTATCACCACTAAACTTCCTTTCACAGACATGCTCCTGCACCATACTCCCAAATTTCAAAAGTTTCTAAGTCCCTTGGAAACACTTGCAAAAAAAAGCATTAGAAAAACATATGGATCCCTTCATCTTGACTTTTGGTTTGTACTTTTCCTCCATTAGAAAATTTGGCCTTTCTTGAACTTGTATCATTTGAATTTTCTCTTTCTCCTTCATCTTTACCTTTGGTTTGTTTTCCATTGGTAAGATAAAAATTATTTACTGCTCACTATGCATCCACTTCATGATATTTTGAATTTGTATGGCTGCTACATACACTTGTAACTTCATCACATTCTGAATTTTTATTATCGCTGCATACACTTGAATTTTTATTCTGAATTTTATGTCTCGAAAATAATTTTTTGCCCTATCAAAAATATATTCAGCCTCATCTTCTTTGTCCATAACATCATCAGATATATCTTCCCTGCAAACTTCTTCATTTTGAGTCTCCATACTACCACCATTCCTTTTCCATTCTCCGATGATGGCTGTAAACTCTTCCCATAAATTAGATTCTTCTTCAAAACTTGCTGCTACACAATCTTTATCTCCATCTTCGTTCCATTCCTCTTGACATTTCACTACACCATGTATATTTAAGGCTTCATCAGTTTCTTCCAAAATCTTGTTCATAGGAGTACCTTCTAGAATTTTACTCATCTCTATTCTCAAAGGAAAAATTACTATTCCAACCATAACTTTATCACACCCAAATCCCATAGGACTTACCTCTTTACTCCTCTCATCAGCATTTACTTGTTGCACTTCTTCTTGTTGCAATTTATGTTCTTCTTGCATTTTGTATTCTTTCCCTTCCAAAGGACAACTTACATCTATCATTGTTGAGATTTATGTACCAACTTCACATACATCTGCACTCTTTATGGCTGCCTTCTCTACAATTGCATTAGCCTCCACCAAAACTTCTTTCACTTCCTCTTTCACTTCATCATGCATTTGAAATGCTATCCTATTAATAAGTCCTAAACTTCTTGATTCCTTCCATGTTTCATCATCCTTCAATGGAAATAAAACCATATTCTTCCCATCTTTGTTGATGGTATATGTGTTCTCTCTACAATCATATATGGTTGACCTATCATATTACCATGCTCTTCTCAAAACCAAGTGACAATCTTTTAAAGGCATAATATCACATTCAATGGTATCAAAATATGGTCCAATGTTAAAAGAAACGTATGACTTTTCAAAGACATCAATCCATTTTTTATCTCCTAACCATAAGCTCTGTAAGGTAAATCATGAGGTACTCTTGGAAGATTCAGTTTCTCAACCATTCCTACTGAGATTATATTTTCAAAGGAACCACTCTCAACTATAACTTTGCTTACCTTATTCTTGCACTTGCACTTTGTTCGGAATATAGAATGTCTTTGCCTATAGCTTTGTCTTTCTACTTTTTCTTCTTCCATTATGATGCAGAGCTACACTCTGGAAATCTTTCATGGATATACTCAACTCAAAGGGTTGCTTCAAAGGCTCACACTCATCAATCTGGAAACCTTCACAATCTGCACATTGTATTTTGCTACAGTAACATAATCTGCTACATGAACATAGAATGCTTCAGCAACATAGGATACTTAAACAAAAAAAAATCTTTTTCCACAAAAAAAAATCAGTCTTTTTCTTTCACTCATTGCCTTCAAGTAGTTGTAATTGTGTCTTCACATTGACAGGAATTTTTTCAAACACTTATCCCCTCAACTAAAGAAAACTAACCATACTTTAACCATGACCAAAAAAAATTGTCCAACTCAATGCTGCTGATTTTAGAGCTGAGAATTTATTTCCAAATATTAAAATTTAATTTATTTCAACCACATTCCTTACTGGCACCATTAAAATCAAGGAACAAAAGACTTTCCAAACTGTCGCCTTCTTGTAGCAACAGTGACAAGAAATAGGACAGTTTTTAGAAACAGGTTTGTTTGACTTCTCAAATCATGAGATAATTTTTTCTAGAAAGAATGAAAGTTGTTCAAAAAATAATGAACTATCATCCCACTGATTTTTAGGTCTCTATGAAACCATACGTGACTGCTATAAAATTTTCTTTGGACTGTAAATCTAAAATCTGAACATACCAACTTCACTGAATTGTGCATAACTTGCTCATTTCTAAATAGAAGTGAACCAAACTTGAACATGATGAGAGTATATTCAATTATATTTTCAAAAATATATCATTCATAACAAAGAAATACTTCATGAAAAAATAAAGAAAGGCTTTCCACCACACTGCCTGAAATCAGGAAGCTTCAAATTTAAGGAATCTTGACATGCATGCAACAGTTTCAACTTCAGATATTTCTCTTTCAAAAGATAGTGATCTACTTCCTTTGATTCATCCAAGTGATTTAATAACAAATCAATCCAAAAATCCTTTTTATCCCTTCTCCTTCAGCATTCATAAACAAATATGTGATTTGATTCTTTCCTCTATGGAACCCCATATAACTTCAAAATCAAATACCAAATCACCTTTCCCCACCTAGATCTTTTTCTAGGCTCTGATACCAAAAATTATGCAAAGGGATTTTAGAACCTTTAGAAAATAAAATACATGACTTCAGGCTTCACATGCATGAACGCATATTTCAGCAAATGCATAGAAATTTAATGAAATGAGGGTCAACACATGAAGATGTAGCCCATTCAAATATGCATTACAACTAGGTTTTCTTGTAGCCTAATATGAGACAACAATACAAAAATAAATAAATGCATGAAATTATAGAGGATCCTCCAATGGCCAACAAATACCATTAGAGGATCTTTAGAAAACCTCCATGCAAAGATCACTCTCAAAACAACAGAGAGATCCGACTGATAGGAAATGAAAAATAAGAAAATATTAAACTATTAAGATCTGATTTTCAAATTTCTTCCAACTTGTTGATCTAAATACAAACAGAAAAATGTATGTGGAATACTAAACAATCACATATGTACAACACTAGAAACTTAAGAAAATTATAGGAAAACTCAAGAACTTCATTCTATTCACTTTCTCCCAAAAAAAATCTCTCTCCAAAAATCTCTCTTCAAAAATCTCCCTTACAATATGCACTCTTTCTCTTTTTGAAAAAAATTCTAATGTAACTCCCAAAAAGCCATCATAGCTTTCTTTTGGCGGTTACATTTTGAATGCCTACACATGATGCTTTAGGAATATTCATCATTTTCTTCCTTTTGATTTTTCCCATAAACATTTTCAAAAATTAGGAACCTTTAACACACCCAAATTAAACTAAAATAAACTCATATTAAGTTCGAAGTGAATAATGTTGGGTAGGATTATAAGAATTCCACCTAAACATTTCCACCACACAAAAAAAAGGACATTTATTTTAAAACATAAAACTCTAAACTCACACACATAAACACTTCAAATTTCAGATTTTAAACTCAAAATTTTTTGATATTTGCTTTGTGCCCTACATTTTAGTCATATTGCAGGTTGTCTTCCAGTCGTCACCAAACTTCCTATTGCAATATAATTTTGCATAAATAATGTTGCATGTTATCTTCCTGTTGCAGACGTGCTCCTGCACCAAAGGTGACCTGGTAGGTGAGGGAGATCATGAAGATGCCTCACTAGCCAAACTAGATACAGATTATGTAATGAAAGGTAAGCGACCTTTGCCATGATTATGACCCCTAGCACAACCTTGCCTAAGTCTAAGAGGATAAAATATGTTGCCACTTCTGGTTGTGACAATCATAGACAAGGACAATAAGCTAGAACCTAGACAAGGACTACACTAAGACTAAGTCTCAAAAAGGACAAGATAATAGCAAGAATGATGTCCACCAAGGCACAAATGGTCTGATTTAAAGGATAGAAAAGCCAGAGATTATGACCAACGTGACACAAAGTATGACAAGCATTAAGAGATAAAGACAAAAGGTAATTTAAGAGACGAGACCAATCAAAGTACGAGACACAAGTCTTCAGCTGAGCAAAGTGCCGCTATCTCTAGACTATTCGCAAATAGAGAGTTATAAAAAGACATAGAAAAAGGCAGCATGCAGGCCGCTGATAGCTAAAACAAACCAGAAGTGGTAATGCTGACACAAATTCTGGACTGTGTGAGATTATACTCTTGGCCACGTGAAATTCAGTGACAGTAGTTTAATTTCGTGCAAGAAAGTTTGACAAGCCATGTGAGAACTTCGATAGATTTCTTGTGAAATAATGACAAAACCATATGATTTCGCTTGAGACTTAAAAAGATCTCACGCGAGAAGGAAGACCAATTTTACAACAATGACTGATTTCAACAAGATTTTCAAATTGTTCAGACAGAATAGACAGATTTATTAGACAAATTTTATTGGACAGATAGCAAGGTTGACCTAGTAAGAAGTTTGAAAAATGTTTCAAGACTCAATTCAGGCAATGTGTTCAAAGAAGACAGTGAGAAGCAAGCAGTAGTCAAAAATAGTCCTACTGAGGACAAAGCAACTCGATAGGATAGGGGAGTCTTAAATTTTGTTTGTTGTAAAATGGTTTGGACTTTGTTGATGACTTGGTAACAAACATGTTTTGTCCCTAGAAAGAAAAATTGGTAGAGAAGCCAAAACCTTTGTCCCACATCTTATGTGCATGCGTGTACCTCACATAGCCATGTCACCCCCTAGAGGGCACCCATGTTTTTGGCATATTCAAAGGACTCAATAGTATACGCTGAACAAGCACTTTTATTGCAGAGGACGAGCGCGTATACCACCTTCAAACGTCTAGTAGCATGCCTATGGTGAGTTCTATAGGAGAGATTCTTCCCCCTCCTTGCAAAGAGATTATGCCTCCTTTCGAAGGTGAACTGGGTGGCTTCTAACTACAAGGTTTTTACTTGGCTTCCATTTGTATTAATTCTGAGTGGTTCTGCAAGTAGAGTTGAGACCAACAGCCTATACCAACATCTAAAAGTGCACACTACTTGCTTAGCAAGCCAGGGGCCAATGTTGACCAGTGCACAAACAAAGCTTCCCCTTGATATGCAATATCAAGACTTAAGGGGAAGAAATTAATCCATCTTTGGAGTATTTCACTCTACAAAGAATCTTGATTATAGTGAGTTGGAATCTTTGGTGAAAGGAGTGTTCTCACTTGAGTCATTCCTAGAGGTTGGATCACTTTTGCAAGCCCTCTAAAGGATTGACATAGACTGGTGGTCTGGATTTAAAGGTCAGAGTTTCTGATTTCCCTAAAGGGGAAATAGCATACTCTACCTTATTTCCTCACCCAAACACACAAGAAAAATTAATTACCCACTTGGCTTAATCAATCCAAACTCATTCTTCCTTAAAGATTTTGATTCCCTTAAAGGAAATCATCATCTTATCATATAAGAGAATAAGCATTGGAGAACCACCAAGCTACTTGCCTTCCTTGGAATGCCATCTTTCGGAAGCATCTAGGTTTCTGATTCACTCTTGGTCATAACCTCCAAAAAGTGAAGAGAATATTCCCCTATTCTTCCATCTTGCACCCTAAGAAGTTCACAAGCCCTATTTAATCTAATTTTGAAAGAAAGAAAAGAAGACACGCATTGTTTTGTGGGTTTTAAATTTGATCTTTAACAAGCGTATCTTTGACAATCGTCCTGCAAGCAAAATGTTAATTCATGTTTAAGTGGGTTTTAGAAGGAATCTTCAAAAAATGTTCTGCAAACAATAGTTAGGCTGCAACAAAAACCAGAGAATAGATTAAGACCAGCACACTAGTAAAATTAGATAATCTGAGGATCAAAAAATGCTCAAAAATTAAAGCTACTGTTACAAGATCTCGTGCAAGATCTCTGACATAGCCGCGAAAAATGAGGTTCAGTTAAGGTGGAAGATTCTCAAATTAGAGGGAATTAACTAGCTCAGATCTAAGTGTAAGAGTCAGTCAACTCAGATAGACTCCAATGTGAGAGCAAGTGATCTGAGTCACTTCTAATTTGATCAGCAGTGAACTAGGAATTTCCATTCTTGAACTGAAGAGAAAATTAGCAGAGATATTTAATTTAATAAAATAAGATATGCTCTCATAATTACCTTTTTCTATTTAATTAATTAGTGACACTTTTCTTATTTAATTAAATAACTCCATTTAATTAATTTAGGAATAACTTTCACTTTAATTAAATAACTTTGTTTAATTAATTCAGAAGTAACTTCTCCATTTAATTAAATAATTTTATTTAATTAATTAGAATAGACATATTTATTAAATTTAATAAATTTAATTCTAGAGTACATTAACCTTAGGGGATAATTTAATTTAAGAAAGTATGAGTACTTTAAATTAAATTAAATTAAAATCAAATAGGTTTAATGTGGCTAATATGAGTGCGTACTATATGAATTAAATAGGAAAATATGGTGAAAGGAGATTAGGGTTTTTTGCTTCTGACAATTAAGTCAAGTAGAGAATGTTAGAACAAGAATTTGCCTAATGAAATAGGACTTTATGATTGATCAGAAATAGACTAGAATTGGTGATCATGGCAATAACCCAATTTTGGGGTATTACAACACCCTGTACCTTTGCTTCCAGTAAGTCTTCCCCCATAGCTTTTTGGAGCTCAACTAACTTCCCTTCTACCTCAACCTTAGCCTTGAAGATATTGGCAAAATATTTTTCTTCTAGGGCTCCATATTTCATCTTACATTCTCTAGCTTAATAGAGAGTCTATACATTGATGTTCCTTCAATTCTAATCCCCCATCACTCAGCCACCCTAGAACTGAAGTTAGGATGAGATTGCCACATTGTTTCATATCTAAAAGGTCTTGGGCCCCCAAGAGGATCTTCCTTCTAGCTAAAAAGGATAGGGGCATGGTCCAAGACCATCTTGGGTAGTCTCGTAAGAGAGGAGGTAGTTAATCCTTCCCATCTAGCTAGGACCAAAAGTCTATCTAGTTTTACTTGAATGAGCTCAACACCCTTCCTATTATTTGACCATGTGAACTTCACTCCACATATCCCCATATCCATTAAATCATTATTATTTATAAAATCAGCCAAGTCTTTCATACTATCATTAAAATTTATCATACCTCCAATTTTCTTTGAAGGGTACAAAGGAGAGTTAAAATATCCCATACAAAAGGTGTTCTTATTTTGAGAGAGAAAAAAAGATAGTTCCTCCCATAAGTTGTGCCTTCCACTTCTGGTTTTAGGAGCATACACATTAGCAATATTCCACATCTTATTTTCCATCTTATGTTTAGTAATAAAATATAATTTAGAACTATAAATTAAACTTCTATTACTAGTAACTGGGTTCCAAAAGGTAGCCACTCCTCCTAACACACCTTCCACTACACTGTAGTAAAAATTCACGCCTGGCCAAACATAATTTGCAATATTCTTTAAATTAATCATAGTCATTTTAATCTCATGGATGATTAGGATATCAATTTTCTATTTTTCCAACTATTGTTTGAGGGAAAGCTTCTTATGAGGTTTGTTTAACCCCTTCATGTTCCATGATGGAATAATCATTTTTTATTTTTTGATAAGGATTCCAAAGTGCCTTGCCTTCCACTTGCCACCTCCCTTACCATTTGCTTCACTTTCTTACTTTGTTTTCTTGACTTCCCTACATCCAACTTCAATTACACTACCATCTTAGGTTTCCTTGGAACTCTTATCTATCTTCTTTGAGTTTGTCACTTCCCTTCCATATTATCCATCTAGGCCAGTGAATCCACTATCTTGTTTGATTGTTCATTATCATTCTAGCAAAAGACTTGGTGACCTTCCCCACCTTCGATTCTTTCTCCTCGTTATTTTCCAAGGCCTTATCTATGTTTCCTCTACAAACCTCCTTGATCACCAGGTTCCTCAAAGGGCTACTAAGGAGCTCCTCAATTCCTTGCAAAAAGGGAAAATAAATTTTCCCTTCCTCCAAACCTCCCAGCTCTCCTTCTTGTGTGCAAACTGTCTCTGGTTCCTGAACTAAACTAGACTTCCCCTCCAACTCTTGCATCCTAACCCTCCCCATCATAGTAGGGGGGTTATCTTCTTGCTCCTTCCTAGTAAGGGATGTTAAGCCATTTTCCATTTTTTCTTTAAAGACCTTCACTTCTAGCTTTTTCCTAGGAGGGGGAGTCACCACCTTGCCATCAGGATCAAGAGAGCCAGCACCCTCCACTACTGAATCCTAAGGAGGATCCCTCCATTCTATAACACCCTCAACATACTCCTCAACCAATCTATTTGACTTCTTACAATATAAAATCAAATGCCTAAATGACGAGCATTTCTAGAAAAACATCCACACATTCTCATAAATGATTTGTTGAATCTTCTTACCCCACTTCGAGCTTAGTGTAATAGATTTAGGTAAGTTGGTACCGACCACCACATTTACACTAAACCTCACAAAGACTAGCTAAGACCTCTACAAAGTTACCATATCCATAGCTACAAAGTGTTCAAAGGAATCCCCAATGGATTTTAGGATCCTCTCATCCCAAAACTCAAGTAGAAGGCTTGGTAACTTGACCCAAACTAGAGCCATCTTATTTAACTCTTTAAGTAGGTCCAACGCCAGATGTCACTTCGCTACCACTAGGCTATGCTTTCCATTTGACCAAGAAGCAACCATCACCATTGTCATATCTTCTGCTTCTTTAAATTTAAAGAAAAATAGGCCTCCCAACATGGCTAAAACCATCACACTCCCCTTCAACTTCCATTTTTGGCTAACCCACTTCCTAACCATCTCAATTGATTGGTGAAAGGAAATAAATCTACCTATGAGGTAGAGCTTTAGATTAGCTGACACAATGTCAGCCAAACTATCTAGTACCACTATTTCCACCCCTCCTCACCACTGATCACTTTAGGAGCTTCGAACGGGTTATTAGCCACTTTCACTCCAAGAAAAAATTCCTCCCAACCTAAAGCCCTAGTATGACTTGTCGTTAGTAAATATTGTGTAGCCAATAGAGTGTTGTCATTGGTAAAGATTTTGTAGCTGACAGGTAGATTAGAATTGTTTTGTAGCCAACGGACCCCTTCGGGAAGGTTTGATAGAAAGTATTTATAACCCATTTGGGTACATTGTAAATCATCTTATCAAGCATAATATAATCTCTTGGCATATGCTAATGATAAAAGGAAGTGTTGTTGTTGCTATTCTTGTTAATTATCTATGTGCATTAATCAATTAATCTATGCGATAAACATTTGACACCATTGCACTATGAACTTGGAAGAAGGGAGGAATGAAGATTAACGCCAAATCAGCTTAACAAGGATCAAAATAAAGTCAAGGAAAAAAGATGGAATCTGTATTGCACAAGAAAATTTAATTTTGGCACACCAAGCTGACTATAAAAGGAGGTTCCAAAATATTGTCGACGGACACGAAAGTGTGGAAGAATTGTTGCAGGAGACCTGACACTGGGTGGAGTTGGTGGAAGAAGCAAGGGAGGAGTTTTTGAATTTGTACTCACCGAGAGAAGAGAGTCTAGATAGAAGAGAATCAACTCGCACGGCTTGGAGTGCCAAGGGAGAAAGAGTGTGGAGTGAACTGTTTTTCTGGGATACACTTTTGGAAGGGACAACTTCAGAAGATCCTTCTTCAATAAAGTTCATAGCTATTGAGACTGCTAGTGTGGGAGAGTAGATTGCCAATGTGGGAGTGTAGATTGCTAGTGTGGGAATGTAGACCACTGGTGTGGGAGTACAAACCATCGGTGTGGGAGTGAATAGAACCAGTATTGTAGGTTTGAACAACACCTGTGCACAAAATCCAGAGTGATGGTGGGACCAAAGGAAAAGTTGTCAAAATTTGATGGTGATGGTATGGCCGATCTTATCTGACACTATAAAACATGCGAAACAATTTGGAGAGAAAATGGCATAACATATACAAATGAATGGGTTCGATAGTTTTTGGAAACCCTACGGGGTGTTAGAACTAATTTTTTTGTCAATTCAGATCCCCAAAACTTAACCACTTGGGATAACCTTAAGAAGGAGTTTACTACTGAATTTCAATTGTTTCGTGATGACAATGAAATTGTCATAGAGATATAGAATAAAAAATAGGGAAAGAATGAAATAGTCTGAGTCTATGCTAGGAAGTTGAAGGACTTGATCAGTAAAATGGAGAATAAGCTGGTGGATGAACTTCAAAAAAGATGGTTTGTGGAGGGCGTACGGCCGAAGCTATGGAAGAAAATGAAAATTGTGTTGCCATTTTCATACACCGAAGCATACAATAGAGCAATGAATTTGGAAAGTGAGCAGAAGACAAAAAAGAAAAAGAAGAATAGTTCCTTTGACTTTGATGATGAGGTGTCCTTTGAAGAAGATAGCAGCGATGATAAAAGTAGTAGCAAAAAAGTTTGTGCTGTATAGAAGGACATGATCTACATGAAGAAGGAATTTAAAAACATGCAGAAGGAGACAAAGGGAAGTGAGTTGTGGTGCATGGAGTGTAGGACAGACGGTCATACTAAAGGGTCCTATCTAAAGAACCATTTCTGTGACATTTGTTAGATCATGGAACATTCAACAAAGGAATGCCCCTTTAACATGAAAACCAGAGGACCTCAATAGGTGTTCCTAGCACAGGAAACTTCCACGTCGAGAGGGAATGGAAACACAAACATTGATTTGGCCACTTCAGGTGGGTACAAAAATAATACCAGAGGGTAAAAAAAAACAAAAATAGTGAAAACACCACTAATGGCAAGAGGAGTCAAATTCAGTATGATACGAACGGCTGACCGATAGTTCAACATCACGCATGCAATTTATGGGGTTACTTTGCTCGAGATTTTACAATAGAAAACACACAAAAATTATTAAGTAGGTGGTGTAGACTTGGCAATCATGAAGATTCCAAGTGCCTGAAGTTGAGAGTGAATTTGATCACCATTAGGACAGATGAAGAGGAGGTGCTGACAACCACACGAAAATAAGTGAAACTATATTCTAACCTAGCAGAAGAAAAGAAGAGGCTAGAGGAAGTATGTAAGGAAATTGAGAAAGAAACACAGGTGGAGACAACTTAGTTGAAGGAAATTTTGGGCACCTCACCAAGGAATTGCGTAGAATAGAACATCGTACGCTAGATATTACAAACTGAGGTACTCGTCAAAATCGACGATCTGTTGCTCACAGTGCCTCAGCTCCGATTGACACTCACAAATATCCTGCCAACTACTAAGTTACTAGGAGAACCAAGAAGAGGGAAAAAAATTGCCACCGATGGAGAAGACCCAATGTTGTTAGCCCTTACATCTGGATGACTTTTGGCAGTTGGCAAGTTGGGGATTCTAGAAAATGTGTTAACAAACATAATTGTCGATGGAGGGTCTGGCGTGATTGTCTTCCCTGAGGATACCTGGAAGAGATTGGGACACCTAACATGGTGGCCACCTACTTTCCAATTGCTGACAATAGACTAACATGGCATTAAAATTCTTGGCATCCTGATGGCACAACCGATGACAACTGGCACACACCCATTTTGGGCTGTGGATGGCTTATTCAAGCCAGAGTTAAACATGACTAGAAGAAAAACACTTTATCACTTGAAAGCAAAGGGAAAAAAATTGTCATTAATTTGCACACCTAGATGGTGGGGGAAGAAGCTCTATCATCAGATTCTAAAGAAGAAGATGAATGGAGGTAGAAAACATAACCAAATTAGGAGGGATTCCTATGGTTGGAAGGAGGATCAATGGATGACAATTTGGATTCTGTCAATGGTCTTTACCACTGGAAGATAGAAGACTATGAACTCTTTCTGAGTTGTAATATGTTAAGAGTCAACAAAGGTGAGAAAAAAGAGAAAAATGAATATTTAAAGGAATACAGAGAAGTGGAAGAAGGAAAGGTGGTTATGACTAAAGCTAAGGGGAAGAACATATAGTACGAACCTAGACAAAGGAAAGATCCCACCATCCGGCACATGATGAACAAACTACACAGAAAGAAAAGAATACACCACATGATAAAATTAGTTGAAGGGTGCTAATAGCAAGGAAATAATTAGGATGAGCGATGGCTATAGGAACAATGGGCCATAGAGGTGACACAGAATAGACATAGAGTATGGCATGATAAGCACCTGGAACTGAACAAGTTTCAACCAAGGTAGTTGGTGTTGAAGTATGATGGACAAAATAAACCAGGAAACTTTAAGGTCAGGTGGGTCAGGCCATACTAGATCCATGAGGTAGGAAAAAATGTAGCAATAAAATTGTGAACATTAGATGGACAAGCAATACCGGAGGCCAAGTCTGAACAACTCCCTCGTCATTACAGAATGGCAAAGTCTGGAGGAAAAATTGAGGTGCTATATTTTTCAAAAAAAAAAGGAAAAGAATAAGAAGAGAGTTGAATAGGAAAGGGAAAAAAAAAGAAAAAAAAAAGAGGAGAGTTGAATAGGAAAAGAAAAAAGAAAGAAAGAAAAAGTTTTTGCCATGGAAAAAGGGTCTTGCAAACAAGATGTCTGCGGACACTTCTTCTACGAGATGTTATTTCGTGGAAATAGTTCGCGGGTCTTTCATTCTCCCCGTGGGCCTTTGCATCTCCTTTTGTAGATGATTTTTCTTGCACCTCGTTGATGTCTTAGCTTCCCCATGAAATGGTCTTTGTCTATGGATAAGTTTCTTCTCTTGCGTGTGTTCTCTTATCCACGGACAACATTGCTTTGATTCCCTGCGGGCAATGTGTCTTTCTATCTCCACGGCTTTGTTCTTCCTTGTGTGGGTGTTTTTCCTCTACTGCCATTGTGTTCTCCTATGGCTTAAATTGCTTAGTCTTATAAATTACTTGGTGCCATAGTCATAATTAGTGCATGGAGGGGTCTATAGTGAGACATGTCTATCCAGCTCCAACATTAGCAGAAGTTAGCAAAGTAGCATGTGCACTTGCAGCGGCCATTACATCTTGTGTTGTAAGAGGTAATGGATTCTTTCTACCACCATCAACCCATGGATGTCTCTTTTTCTCATGCGGATGCTATATAGAGCGGGTTTCCTTGTATCCCCATGGTTGGCAATGTGAAGGGCAAGACTTGTAGATGACGCACTAAGCTTTTGGTAGTATTTTTTGTGAGGGAGTGCTTCTGCCTACTTTCATTCCTTCTTTTCATGGCTCCAATCTTCTATAATCTATCTTTCATAGATGGTGCTGTCTTGGAAAAGGTGTTTATGATTTTGGTAGGGGTGTTTTATTCTTTTGTGAAATGAATTTATGTGGCTAATGTTTCGATGGAGGTTAGTAAATTGTTGTAATCAGGCATCTTGCAAGGAGTGAAGGAAGAAGGAAGCAATCAGAAGTGTACAAGCAAAAAAATATATGATGACATCTCAAAAATGTTTAGAATGAGTAATGCATGATGCAAAAAGGAAAATAAATACATAATTAGGTAGAAAACATAAGTGATTGTCTAGAGAGAGTGTTGGATCAGAAGAAAATCACAAAAATGGTGTTTCATGTGGCTTTGGAAGTGATAATTTGGTCTTGGCCCTAGGACCCTATGAGGGCACTGCCCATCGACCCCACTGGGGGTGATGCCCCCTAGACCCCTAGTCGTTGCGATTAATCAGTCATGGGAAGTATGACGAGTTGATGAGACTTGGAGCTGTTGTAGACATACTGTGCCAAATTTGGAAAGATTAATGAAGCAAGTCTTTCGAGAGGGGTGATGCACTATGAGGCACTTGGAGTAGGTGTTGGGCATGAAGATATCCTTGTGGATTCATGGAGAGCTTGAGAGGAGCTGATCATCTAGTTGAAGGTAGTATGACAAGACTTGGCTCAGTGTATCCAAGAGTTGGAAGTAGAGAAAGTGGCATGGGTGGCTATTAAGGTCAGCTTGAGGAGACCGAATGGTGTTAGCAGAGGCTATAGATGCAATGTGACTAATTTGGTGCAGGCATGGGATGAATGTGAAAGTGATGTGATAGAAATAGATCTATCTTATTGTAGTTAGTCAGTTAATGTATTTTGTTAATTTTTTTAAGATATTTTGTAATTTTTATCTGGAGACAAATTTTTCTTTTGGGAGGGATGATGTTGTTTGTAAATATTGTGTAGCCAACAGAGTGTTTTCGTAGATAAATATTTTGTAGCCAACGAGTAGATTAGGATTGTTTTGTAGCCAATAGACCCCTTTGAGAAGGTTCGGTGGAAAGTATTTATAACCTGTCTAGGTACATTGTAAATCATCTTATCAAGCATAATGCAATCTCTTTGCATATGAAAATAAAAAAAGGAAGTGTTGCTATTTTTGTTCTTGTTCATTGTTTGTGTGCATAAATCAATTAATCTATGTAGTAAACATAACTCAGTTGAATCTCCTGGCTCACCAACAAAGCACTCGCATGGCTCATTTGAATCCCTTGGTGCAAAAAAAAGCTGTTAACTCCACCAACAACCCCCAATAGGATGACCAACATTGAAATTCCCCTGGGTAATCCCAGTCATAGTCAAAACAAGATGCAGGCCTGGATAGGGATCCAAGACTAGGCCTAACACCTCCAGAGCATCCACACTCATCCAAATTCAAAAAATCAAGTGAGTGGGAAAAAAAAACTTGCAGAGCGTTATCAATCTCAAAAATGTTCACTAGTATGTATTTGTTGTATAAGTTCTTAATTGTTAGGCAGAGATAGGCCTCTTACCCTAGGAAAAATGGAGTTTCCTCTGAATAGGTAGTACAAGAAATAATCTTCAATATAAAATAAGATAGGAGTGACCAAGAAGCCTTGTCTAATAGATTTGGAAATGTTTAATTTAGAATAGTTGCCATCAACCACTATAGTAGTTTTGGTATTATCCATAAGAGTGGAAACCATAAGGGAGAAATTAATAGGGAATCCTGGTGAATTGAGCATCATCTTAATGAAACCACATTCAATTTGATCATAATGATAAGATTTTTAATAATCAAACAAAATCGTCCATGTATTTTGACCATAAACTTTGGCCCAATCTAGGGATTCCCCACATATAATTAAGTTTTCTAGAATGTAGCTACCTTTCAAAAATCTTGGTTGCATGGGAGAGATAATGTTAGGAAGGACATTTACCATTCTAGTGGCCAAAAGTTGAGCCAGGATCTTATAAAACACATTAAGAAGACATATTGGTATCCAATTCTTTATAAGAGACATATCACCTCCTTTGGGATAATTTGTATAAAACCAACATTAATTTCCTACCCCAAGGAACCATTTTAGAGGCTCATTTGTAAACTTCCAGAAGTTCATCACAGATCCAACCAATAGTTTTCTTATAGAATTCAGCAGGAAGACCATTAGGTCCATGATGTTTTTCATTCTTTAAGCTCATGATGGATAACTTGATTTCTTCAACAATCATAGGCTTATCAAGGAGTTCTACCTCAGTAGCTGAGACTTTTTTGGGCATAATAACATCAATACACCTTCTTGCATCTTCCATTCTACCCCCAACATCTTTTGAGGAAAAAATATTTTTGTAATAACTATTGAAGGAAGATACAAATGTCCTCCAAAATATCTAAGACATTTCTTCCTTCATTGATTTTTGAAATATTATCCTTAGCTTCCTTAGATTTGAGCTTCTAGAAAAAAATATATTCTAGTTCCCTTATCTGCAAGCTCTAGTCAATTTAATCTAGCCCTTACTCTAACACCTTGGGATTTCTGGGTTTGAAGAGAACTTAATTCATGTCTAGATTTTGAAAGGTCATCAAGAATATGTAAGTTGGTTGCATCTTCTTGTAATTTATCCTATGTTTCATATAAGGCATTGGTTAAAGATAGTTCCAAGAATCTCATGCATCTTTTGCCCCTTATTTTTCCACAACCTTAAATATTTCTTGTCAAGACCAAGGTTTCTCAACCCATCTTTCAATAGGGTTATAAAGGTTTCTCACAAAATTATTAAACCAGGGAATAATCTTGGTGGAAGAAAAGACATCCTTATCTTGGAGGAGAGAGGTATTAAGGGAGAAGCATTTAGGTTTACTTCTAGGAGTCCTTTGGAGATCCACCTTACTGTTAGGATAAACCATAGATAGAAATAAAAAACTACATGCAAATATAACCAATAATAGAAAATAATAGATCACACAAAAATGAACACAAGGCACCAAGATTTAACATGGTTCACCCAATCCCTGGTCTACATCCACCAAACAACAAGTCCAATCTTATTACAATCCAGTGATTACAACCTGATTAGAATCCATAATCCCTTACAGCTCAATACCACCACAAGAAGCAATTTTGCATCACAACATATATAAAATACCAAACCCTAAACCCTTTTATACAAGTATTAAACCACTTTAGGGTTACAACATGTCATCCATAAATTAGCCATAACTTTAGTGGCGAATCTACGAATAGTACCAATTTTTTTTTTTGGGGTGATGCCTTGAACCCCACTAATTATGAAGTATGTACAATACTTTCCTGATCAATCACCACAATCTAACAATCTCCCACTTGGGGACTGATCAGGATCCACACTAAACAACAATCTCCCACTTGGAGACTAATCCTGTAGCAATACCACTACCACATGGGGCTCCCACTGGATCAAACCACCTTGGACTCTGCTATTCATTTATTAATGTTTAGTCTAAAAGGCCAATCGAAGCTGAAGAGGAGTTCAGCTTCTCCCTTGTTACAACCTTTTTCAACATATCTATTGGATTGTCATTTGTATGTATCTTCTCTAGCTTTAACTATCCATCCTCCAAAATTGATCGAATGAAATGGTACCACAACTATATGTATTTGGTCTTAGAATGTAGAGCTGAACTCTTGGCAAGATGAATGGCACTCTGACTATCTCTAAACAAATAATTATCCTTCTGAGGATGTACCAATTCTTCCAAGAATAACTAAAGCCATATCATCTCCTTGGCTTCCTTTGTAGTAGCAACATACTCTGCCTTTGTAGTTGATAGAGCATTAATATTTTGTAACCTAGAAACCTAGCTCATGGCTATCCCACTAACAGTAAAGACATAACCTGTAGTACTCCACCTGGTATCAATATCCCCTACCAAATTTGAGTCAACATAGCCCTAAAAATCAGTAGTAGAGCCCCCAAAGTGTAAACACTTATTGGATGTTCCTCTCAAATATCTGAGAATCCACTTGACAACATTCCAATGCTCAAATCCTGGATGACTCATATACCTGCTAACGACTCCCACTGCATGTGCAATATCTAGCCTAGTACATACCATAGCATACATCAAGCTTCCTACAGCTGAAGAATAGGGTACCTTGGACATCCTATCCTCGTCTTCCTATGTCTTAGGACACATCTCCTTAGTTAACTTCAAATGACCAAGTAAAGGTGTGCTAACAGCTTTAGCATTCTCCATGGAGAAACATTGCAACACCTTCTCAACATAATCAGCCTAAGATAGAGTTAATGTTCTATTCTTCCTATCTCTGCGAATCTTCATACGAAGGATTTGTTTTTCTATCCCCAAATCCTTCATAGCAAATGCATGTACTAACTAGTGTTTTAGCCCCTTAATATGATCCATGTCAGACCCAGCTACAAGCATATTATCAACATATAAACATAAAATAATGTAGCTATCATCATCGAAACTCTTAAAATCAACAAAATAATCTGAATGACACCTATTATAGCCATGCTCATGCATAAGCTAATCAAATTTTAGATAACATTATCGAGGTGCTTGCTTTAAGCCATATAAACTTTTCTTCAATTTGCACACTAAGTTCTCCTTATTTTTGACCTCAAATCCCCGTGACTAAGCCATATATATTTCTTCATCCAAATCACCATGAAGGAAGGTTGTTTTAACATCCAGCTACTCTAAATGCAAATCTTTAGTAGCCACAAGACTTAAAATAGTATGGATAGAAGTCATTTTAACAACATGAGAAAATATCTCATCAAAATCAATTCCCTTTTTCTGTGCAAATCCTTTTACAACTAACCTGGCTTTAAATCTTTTCTTACCTCCTTCCTCTTCATTCAACCTATAAACCCACTTATTTTGTAAAGCCTTTTTGCTTGCAGGAAACTTGCACAAATCCCATGTCTTATTCTTTAGCAAAGAGTCCATTTCATCTTTCATTGCAGACTCCTACTGAATCTTAGTATCCACCTGCACAAATTCATCATAACTTTTAGGTTTACTAGCATGAGTATGTAAAATAGAATACAAAGAGGGAGAAAATCTTTGTGGAGGTCTAATTTTTCTCGTTGACCATCTAACATTCACTGGTATGTATGGTATTTGTTGTTTCAATTGTTGCACATCATGAGGAATGGCTAGAACATCAGCTTTAGGAGTATCATCCAACACTGCATAATCATCTTCTTTCTTCTAATGTTGCTACAACAGATCTTTGTAGAACACTTTCTCATTGAATATGACATCCTGAATTCTAACAATTTTATGATTTTCAAAATCCCAAAGCCTATAACCAAATTCAATAATGCCATATCCAACAAAGACTCATTTGTTTGATTTAGCTTCTAGCTTGGTTCTACTTTCAGAGTCTATATGAGCAAAAGCTTCACAATCGAAGGTCTTGAGAAAAGAATAACTCACCTTCTTACAAGTCCATGCCTCCTCTGGAATACCATAGCCTAAAGGAGTAGAGGGACCTCTATTAATCAAATATACTGCAGTATTGACAGCCTCCACCCACATGTGTAAGGGCAACCTAGCATGCAACCTCATGCTCCTTGCATGCTCCATTATAGTCTTGTTCATGCATTCAGCCACTCCACTTTCCTGTGGAGTCCTTGGAACGTTTTTTTGTCTACGAATACCATTAGTGGATCAATAATATTCAAATTTATGACTGTAATACTCACCACCATTATTAGATTTGAGACATTTTAATTTCTTACCTGTCTCATTTTCAACCAAGCATTTCCATTTATTAAAAGTTTGAAATACATCAGATTTATGTCTAAAGAAATAAACCCATACTTTTCTAGCTACATCATCAATAAATGTAACATATTAATGAGAGCCACCAAGGGAAGATACCTGAGCTTGTCCCCATACATCTATATCCACAAGCTCTAATTTCTCCTTTTTGTTTTCCTTCCCAATGTTTACAAAACTCACTCTCTTTTGTTTTCCATACACATAAATTTCACAAAAATCCATATTAACACATTTTAGACCTGATAAAACTTTCTTTGAATGAAGTAATTTCATACCTTTCTCGCTGATGTGCCAAGGTCTATTGTGCCACACCACTGTATTAGAATCTAGAGTAGCTATTTGTTCTCGCTACTCAACTGCAGCAATTGTTCCTTAACATTCATTTTTCTCTAAAACAATCAAAGTAGAAGGAAAAATATGACATGTGCAAAGATATAAGGTGCCTACTTTCACACCTTTTGCTACTACAAGGGAACCTTTTGAAACCTTCCAATTTTTATCATTAAAAGTAACTATACACCCATCATCACTGAGTTGCCCCACTGAAATTAAATTCCTACTTAGCCTTAAAACATGCCTTACCTAATGTAGTAGCCAATGATTCTCATTCTGCAACTTAATCTTAATTTTTCCCTTTCCAAAAATTTGACAAGGTTCATTATCCCCCAAATAAACAAGCCCAAAATCCCCTTGAACATAATCAATGAAATAACCTCTATGAGGTGTAGCATGAAATAAAGCACCAAAATCTAAAACCCATGAATCATCAACACTTTCTAAAGATAGATGCAAAGCATCCTCTCTGAATTTTTTACTTACCACATTTTCCTCCTTGTCTCCATCTGATTTATCTCTTTCATTTTTCTTTCGATTCCAATAATCTTTCTTTTTGTGCCCTTGTTTCCCATAGGACCAACAATCGTTTGGTCCTCTCGATTGAGACCTCTTCCCCTTTGACTTTACTCTTGATTTCCCATGATTTCTAGAGTTACTTCCTCTCTCAGTTATTCTACCCCTACTTTGTGCATTCAAAGCACTTCCTGATGTAGATCCACCTAAGGATTTCCTACGAGTTTCCTCACTCAAAACAACACCGATCACATCTTCCCATTTTAGGGTACTAGATCCAGAAACAGAATTACTCTTAGTCATTACCAAGCCATTCTAGCTTTTAGGCAAAGAACACAAAATCAAGAGAGCCCTAATTTCTTCATCAAAATCGATGCCTGTAGAGACCTAAAAGCCTTTAGAAAATAAAGTATTTTTATTTTCTAAAAAATTTCTGATGGCATCATCATTTATTAATTAATTATCTATTTAATTAATTTATTTATTGTTATGCCATTATATCCCTTTATCTTAATTAAAAATATTTAATTAAGGAATCCCTCCCAAAAATGTTTAAATCTTATTTAAACATTATTTCCTTACTTATTAATTATTTAATTAATAAATTGACCTTAAAACCCAAAATAAATTAAAAAATTATTTTTTGCCCAAAACTTGGCCAATTTCCTTAAGACCACTAACCTCTTCCAAAATCTTCTAATCCTTCTTTAATTTTGATTAAAGGCTAATCCCATAATTTCCTACCCCTAATCCCAACTCAAAATATTTAATTAAGATTAAATATTAATCCTCATGTTTATTAAATTTTTTTTAATAAATATCTCCTCAACCCAAACCCCTGAAATAAATAAAACTTTATCTATTTCCTAAAAATCTAATTTATCCTCATCCTAAGAAGTTCTAGACTCTTCTAGAAAGTCTTCATCCTCATCCTAGGAAGTTCTAGACTATTCTAGAAAGTCTTTATCCTCATCCAAAGTCTAGACTCTTCTAGAAGATATCTTTAAACCTAATCCTAATCCCCTCCTAACCTTGTCACATTCTCTAAACATGGGTTAAGACTTACTAACCCAAGCCAAAGTTAACAAATATCTCCTCCTTCACCCACCCTCATTAAATGCCATCCACTTGCCTATCCCTAAGCTAATCCTAAACCATCCTAATCCATCCTCTAATCATTTGCACAAGCCTAAGCAAGCTTAAAACCTTCCTAATCAAGCCCAAGTCGAAATTCCTCTCATCTCCCTCAAAATATCCCAACCATAAAACTTTATGAAGCCCACTAGGCCATAAATGACTCTTCCAAGCCCTTTTATTGCTCTTACAAGCCATTATGAGGGTCTTTATGAAGATTTTATCCCTTGAACTCCTTTTTTGACTCATCCTTCCCCTTTCCTCCATCCTCTCACCCTATGACATGTGTCACTCCCTGATTGGCTATAAGGAAGCACAATCCTTGTGCTCTCCTCTCATGCAATCTGAGCCCTCCATGAGCTTTTCCCCATCCGTGCATCTTAGCCCTCAAACCCTCAAGCCTCTTGCCTATAAATTGGATCCTTCCCCTTTGCAAAATAACACAATCCATGAAGTAAAGTCATAATGCCATTTTAAGAAGCCATTTTACATCAAAACCATAAACTCACACCCAAATTTCAACTCCATTTGAAGCCCTTTTTGAAGCATAAGCTTGAGCATACATCCTATCTATTTAGACAAAGCCACTCAACATGAGAGTTTCTTATTGAGAGAGCCCATTAATGGCTCATATTCTTAATTGAGAGCTCATCTTAGTCTATTTTGAAGTTTATGAATTTTGTTTAGTTTGTAGAAGCTTTATTTAAATTTAGTTTCTATTAGCATACTAACATTTCTCATATACAATATCCATAGAAGATAACTGACTAGTAATAGTATTAAACTCATTTAAATGATCTGCAATAGATCCACCTTTTTCTATTTTCATATTAAATAAATGCTTCATGAGAAATACCTTGTTTGAAGTGGAGGGCTTTTCATACAGTGTCACTAGGGTTTTCATCAACTCTTTTTTTGTCTTTTCTTTTGTAATATTAAATGCCACTGATGGTGCCAAGCATAACCAAATGCTTTCAAGTGCCTTTTTGTCCAAAAGATCGCATTCAACATCTAACATAGATCCTTGATTCTTGGCTTTGCCTTCCAACGGCTTCCATAAATCCTTCTGATAAAGATAGTCTTCCATTTGCATCTTCCATAACTGGAAGTTCTGCCCATGAAACCTATCAACCCTCAGCTTACCCTCATCTGCAATCACTCCCACTTAACCATGAGACTTTCCTGTAGAGGATAAACTAAAGACAACTAGGCTCTGATACCACTTGTTAGGATAAACCACAGACATAAATAAAAAACTACATGCAAATATAACCAATAACAAAAAATAATAGATCACACAGAAATGAACACAAGGCACCAAGATTTAACATGGTTCACCCAATCCCTGGGCTACATCCACCAAACAACAAGTCCAATCTTATTAAAATCCAGTAATTACAACCTGATTACAATCTGTAATCATTTATAGCTCAATACTGCCACAAGAAGCAATTTTACATCACATCATATATAAAATACCAAACCCTAAACCCTTTTATACAAGTATTAAACTACTTTAGGGTTATAACATGTCAGCCATAAATTAGCCATAACTTTAGTGGCGAATCTACAAATGGTGAATCTATGAATAGTACCAAATAATACCTCACTAATTATGAAGTATGTACAATACTTTCCTGATCAGTCACCACAATCTAAGACTTAGTGATAATTATTTTCACATGGTTCTTGTTTAACAGGGTAAAGTGCATGACTTGCACAAAATTGTCATCATCTAGCTAAAGGAAACTAAAGATGTCCTTATTGACATAAAATCTATCAAGCCTAGAGAATATTCTTTTCACACCTTTTTGATAATTAGACCATGTGAACCAAATCCATCTTGAATTGGATTGCATACCCTCAACTGGGTCAATAAGGTTAAGTTTTCAAATCATTTTGTTTCAATATAGTTTCTCATGGCCTTTCCACTCAAACTTATTACCACCCACTTAATCCTTAACCCTTGTGATAATGCTAAAGTCATTGAGAAGAATCCAAGGAATATTGGGGAGATTAGTAAACCATTAACAAAGTTCAATCCTATAATTGTGATCATTAGGAGCATAAATAGAGTTGGGGCCAATTTACAAGCCATCTTTCTTCAACACTACCCACTTTTCCCTTTTTCACGGTGAGAAACCATAATTTATTGAAAGTTTCTTCCAATTAGGACCTAACAAAATAGTAGAACCACCTTTACCTCTTGGGTGACCCATGGAAAGAGCATTTTTATCTTTCCAAATATACTTCAGTGCAATGTCCAATGCAAATCTAGTTGACTTCACTTCTTAAAGAATTAAATTATTTATTAGAGTATAAGAATATATTTAATCCATATATTTCCTATATGAGGACTCTGGCCCTCTTACATTCTATAAGGAAATTTTAACATTCATCTAAGTGA
Source organism: Cupressus sempervirens (assembly GCA_028749045.1). Taxonomy (NCBI): domain Eukaryota; kingdom Viridiplantae; phylum Streptophyta; class Pinopsida; order Cupressales; family Cupressaceae; genus Cupressus; species Cupressus sempervirens. Next base: position 113,156,417 of record CM053789.1, on the reverse strand, counting down.
TTAGGTAGATGAATTCATGGGGGCCTTGAATTTATTAAAATAGTTAGATTGATTACCTTTATATTATTTAGAGGGCCTTGGGTTGCTTGTACAGAGAAGTGGTTTGCCACTTTTATTCTTAACATATTCACTGCCTTCTGACTACAAATAGTAAAGTTCCTTTGATGTTCCCTCTTTCTTTTTCTTTTCTACACTAAACTAAACAATTGGGTCCACTAGAATCTCCAATATGCTAACTGACTTCTCTAGAAGCCCCATAGTGTTCTCTAGGACCCTCATCTACTCATATATGTTTTAATCACCTTCCTTAGGTTCTATACTTGTGCTCTTTCACATATATAAATATAACCATTTGTTCAAAGGCTAAGGTAAGGGAGGAAGTGCCAAGATGACAACCTCAAAACCTCCCAAGACATCTCTTTCTCTAGAGAGAAATCAAGAGTGCCAAAGGAAGTCTCATGAGACATAAGGGAAGAAGTCAAGTGAGGAGATGATGGGGATGGAGGACCTATTGGAAGAATAAATAAAGTCTTGTAGGTAGGAGACTTAGGATGAATCTTCCTAATTAACTCTTCTTTTTTGTTAATTATGTGAAGAGGGAGTTTTTGGGCATTGCGATGTTTTCTTATTAGAGGTTAAATGACTTATCTAAGACCAAAATCAAGCTTATTAACAATAAGAAGGGCATCAATTTTTGTTAGAACATTTACGATAACTGAGAGGGGGTGAATTAGTTATTCTCAGGTCTTGATGTACAAATTCAACTTTCACTAACTTCAAAAAATTATTCAAACTCATAAAACCTCCTAGTCCATAGAGAAACTCATCACCATCTTAACAAATTCATTCTTCATTAACTCTTTTCTTAGTATATCCTGACTAATAGAAAATAAACAATAGTAAATAGCATGCATCACACATATATTACACTAGTATTTAATGTGGAAACCCAATTTGAGAAAAACTACCAAGTAACATTATACCATTTTTAACTCTCCTGATGTGAGATTGGTTAAGAGCCAACCCTGGTAAAAGTCACAAAATAAACTCTTATGTGTGACCCCATTAAAGGATTTACTTTGCCTATTAGGAGTGGCCTAGTTAGAGGACTTTGGATCTTTCCATTTGAATATCACCTTGATTAAATGATTTATAAAATGATTGTTATGTCAACCTTGATTCATTTATTTTGACCACCATAATGGTTAGAAAGTAAAAAGTAGGTTTTATCTATCAAGATACAACTCATTATGCAAATTTAGATCTCCATTCAATTCATTTTTTGGTTCATTTACTAGAATTCACTAACATATCCTTCTTTGACCTTCTTGGCAATCCTTCAAGAAATCACACTTCACTAATCTTCTCATTTCTCCTTTACTACTCTTATCTTCACAAGTTCTCCAGAAAATTTCCAATCAACAAAAAAGAAATAATAGAAAACATCTCTTATGCCTACTTATATAGGTAATTATGCTATTTTTTCTCCTCGACATCACATAGATCTTAGGGTTTTGTGAGATTCAATGAATATATGCATCATTTATTCTCCTACTCATTTCTTGATACTTCTATAAACTTCTGAATGAATCATCACCTTTGATCACATAAAAAATTCAATTCTTGCATTAAATATGCTAGCTTATTGATTCTTGTCATCCACGCATTTTGACTAATCCAAAATTTCAACTATATCAGCCTGAAAACTTGATTATTTCAAAAACTATTATTTTTATGACACTTGGTGATGACTGTAGTCTTTTTCTTGGTCACCACTTTGTCGCTTGGTCTCTACCATTTTATCTCACTCAACTTACACTATCTTCATCATTCTTCACTATGCTCTATCACTACTACATTTTCACCATTTTCTTTCTTAGCCAAAACTAACACTAGTCTAATACTATTTTCTCAGCCAACTCTTATGTTCCTTAATATTTTTCTTCATTATACCAATTGTAATACCAACTTTATTGGCTCCCTCTTTCACATTTCTTTGTGTAATTCAACTTCTTCCTTCGTCACTTGATGGATAGTACACTTTGATCACAGATTCTCCCTCTGATATGGTAATTTGATAACATGCTCTCCCTCTTTGACAATAATGCCAAAGGCATCATCCATTATCCCATTGACATGCACATCCTCCTTAGCACTATTTGACTGATATTTCAATAGGTACTTTTCTCTTTCATGTTTGACTTGACTCCCTGTAGTATCATATGTTTGTGCTTGAATCCATCTCTTTATAGCTTTACGAATCCCCTAATGTGTAGCCTCATGCATCAATGTGTAAGATATTTTAATCATAAAATTTGATGTAATGATGCATCTCTTCTTAGCTTGCTTTAGATAGAGAAATGACCCCTAACTTAACTCTTAGATACTCAAAAATATCCTTAGATAATTCCTTAGTGAATATATCTTCTATCTGCTCCTTTGTGTTCACATACTCCAATCTCACTTCTTTGTCTTGTACTATCTCTCTCAAGTAATGATACTTGATAGAAATGTGTTTGGTTTTTGCATGTATCAAAGGATTCTTTTATATATTTATAGCACTTTTTTTATCACATTATGTCATGTAACATGTCTAGTAATCTCTTCTTTCAAACCTTTCAACAATTACATGATCCATACAATGTTTGAACAATTAACTATTGTAGCAACATACTGAGCCTTTGTTGTGGATTGAGAAATAAAGTTTTCTTATTTCTTGTCCATGAGATCAATCTCCTTCCTAGAAAGAAAGAAATTGCACTTATACTCTTTCTTTCATCAATGTTTCCTACCAAATCAGCACCTAGGTAAAATTTGAGCTCAAACTTGTCACTCTTTTTATACCAGAATACATAATCTTATGTTACTTTCAGATGTCTTAGTATCCTTTTCATAGTCATCATGTGATTTTCTCTAGGATTATTATAAAATCTAGCAATAATTCCAATTGCTAATGCAATGTTAGCTCTGCTATGTCCAATATATCATAATTTTCCAATCATTGACCTATACAATATCTGATTCACTCTTATAGAATTACTATTCTTTGTAGTTTTGTGACTAGTAACCATAGGTGTTCCAATTGGTCTTGAGTCTTTCATTCCAAAGTTCTTCAATATCTCCTTGATAAACTTTTACTATTTAATGGAAATATCCTTCTCCATCTGATAAACATGCAAACCAATAGAGAACTTAATCTATCCAAAATTAACATCTCAAATTTATTCTTCATCTCATTAACAAATTATTTACACCAAAAGTCATATCCACAAAATATTATATCATCATTTTATTTTTCTAGAAATACCTTTCTCATTTAGCTTGTTTTTGAACAACCACTTGGTTCCAATCACATTCTTGTCCTTTGATCTGGGTTCTAATGTTTGTGTCTTGTTCTTCTCTATTTGATCAAATTCCTCATTCATTTCTTTAATCCAATCTTCAATTTCTAGTACATCCTTAACTGATTTAGGTTGAACCTTGCATTATAAAAATGTATCATTATTGAACTTACTTCTTTTCATGATTCACGAATCTTTTCTTCCAATAATTTTTTCATTTGCATGATTCCTCCTCACTTTTTGTGCAACAACAAGTTTAGGTCTTCTTTCTTCATGTACTTTGTATTGTTTTTCTTTCTCATCTCCTTTAGGTAACTCTAGCTACACTTCAGCATGATTAGTTTGGTATTTTGTTTCCTCTCTCAGATGTTTGGCTTCTTTCTATCTTTGACTCGACTCCTACAACATAATGCTCGACATAATAGTGATGCTTAGTACAGATTTTCTTCTAAACCTTGGTAGTTCCTGACTCCTAATGCTTGCTCACCACTTTCTATATTTCACATAATGTGCTAGTTTCTCCTTCATACACATAGATAAATTTTATGTAATTTTTAGGTTCTCTCTTGCATTCCTCTTCATTCTTTTTTACAAATTCATCTATTCTAACATTTTCATTTTCCACAATTTTTTTAGTGTTAGAATTCAAACACTTGTATTTCTTACTTTTAGTGGAATATCTTAGGAATATACCTTGATCACTCTTTGCATCAAGTTTTCCTTTTCCTTTTATATTTTAGTATGTAACAATTATTTCTAAAAAATAAAAATAATTGACATAAGGTTGAGAGCCCTATGAAAGTTCAAAAGGTATTTTTTTTGTATCTTTCTTAACTTAACTCAGTTCAAAGTATAGATTGAAATACTTATGACTTCTCTCTAGTACATTTTTAAAGCATTCTTTACCATCATCAGTATCCTTACATAATCCATGATTGATCTATTCCTTCTTTCTACTATAATAATTATGTGGCGAAGTCCTTGGTGCTCTCATTTATCTCTTGATTCCTTTGTCATTATAGAATATGTTGAACTCGTCTGATATAAATTCACCTCGTCTATTTGACCTCAAACACTTTAGACTCTTACTTATTTTCTTTTCAACTCCATCCAAATATCAGTTAAAATTTTGAAATTCATTAGTGTTTTCTTTAATAAATATCACGTTCATCATTCTAGAGAAATCATCAAGAAATTAAGTATTTTTCACCATAATAAGTTTGCACCCTAATAGGACCACATAAATTGGTATGAAAAAACTCGAAAATGACATCAAAATGATAAGTCATTCTCTTGAAACTAGACTTTGTCATTTTTCCTATTTGACATTGTTTGCACATCACTTTATCAAATTTACTCAATCTTGGCAATCCTCTTGCTCTTTTAATCTTACTAATTCTTACCTAATTATCAAAGCTCACATAACATAGACTTTTATGCCATAACCAAATGTGTTCAAATTGGGAAAATAGACAAGTATCTTTAGATCATTCTAGATAGAACACATTAACTCTTGTTTGATCTCTACTTCCAATCAATTCACCATTAGCATCATGTATATTTTCTTGCCTATTTTGAAATTTAACTTGGTTGCCTGAACTATTCAACTATGCCATACTAAACAAGTTATATTAAAAAACTATCAAACAAATATACATTATCACATCCGATCTTATCATTTAGTATAATTGATCACTTACCTTTCACATAACATGGTGCATCATTTCTAAACACAACACTACTCCCATTATAATATTCTAGTTTTTAAAACTTATTTGTATTACTAGGCATATCATGTGAACAACTGCTATCAATTATCCATCTTTCATTCTTATTCACATGTGAATCAATGCAATTTTCTTATCAGTCATTAGATTCATCTTTTATTGCAACATAAACAACTTCTTTATCATTTTCATTAGAATCACTATTAGAAAAATATTCTTCAATAGAGTAAGATAGTTTCTTACCTATGCCTTTGTAATCTTTGTTACCTCAATTGTCTCTATAATCTTTCCTTCCTTCCCTCACATACCTTTGTAGAAATATTGCAACAATATGACCAAGTTTTTTACATGTAAAACACATCGTTAGAGTTTTAGGTGACTCTACAACACCCCCAAGATTAGATGAAAGACCAAGAAAACTTCCACAAGAGATTGGCAAGACAATAGCATGAAGATGCAAGAATGCTATTATTGAAAATGGACTTGATTGACATCCAATGGATTGATTTGAAATGTACATAATAGGCCTCCTTGTATAGGAGAGGTGATAAGAAACAATGATAAGGAGAAGATAAGTAAAGATCTGAAATGAATATATTTTTTATGAGTCTCTAATTGTAGCACAATCTGATCTATCACCTATGGACCCTTCCTCAACCAACCAAAAGAACCTATGTACTGCTAAATTAAGAGTCCCCCTATGATAATGCTAAAATACACCAATCAAAAAATGCCATGAGCATTAAGAAGCTCTTCTCCTAAAATCTTCAATTATTCCTTAATTAGAGCTCTCTTCATACATACCCCTATTCCATCGTGTTCCCCTTTCCCATGGTTGGACTATAAAAAAACTCCAAATATGAGGCACCTCCCTGTCTACATGCATCCTACGCAACTAATAAAACATGTAAAAATTCTTGAATTAACTTGTGCAATCATCTAACCAAATGATATGTCTATCCATAGCAATGTCATGCTCTTGTAAGAAATCAAAATAATTCTCAAAAAAATGTTTCACAAACTCATGAGAGTGAGATGTATCATCACTCGTGTAAAAATGATACTCTCTAGTAATCTTTTGATTATCTTCTACACTATTAGGGGCATGTTTATATGTTATGCAAAAAAAAATAGCAATCAAAATGGAGTTGCAAGACTAAGATAGTGTCTCATTTTGAGGTTACAATGTGTACTTCTATGCAGAGTCAACAACCGATATAATAATGTCAATGCGTATTGTTGATCCAACCACTAAAACCTATGACTATGCCTTGCATAATTATAGAAAATATTTGTCTTGAAATCTAAAATAAAACTAGCCACACTGACTGCTTTTGCAACCAATTCACATCTAGAGCCCTCATCCCCTATCTTCAATGTGTATTTCACTATTTCATATACCATTTTTTTACTATTGTCCTCCCAAGATCTTGTTTGCACCCCTTATAAAAACATGTGTCAAACTTGGATAAGCCATCACATTCTAAACACTTCTAATTTAAGCAAGCATCTCTATAAAGAAATAACCATCAACTTTATGACATAAAATTTGATCTAGCAAGTCTCTTGATGATTTTTGAAACCCACTAGCACCATAATTCTCCAAAATTTCTTTACTATGCAAAGTAAAATGGATGAAGTGTAATATGTCATGGTGCATAGAAAACTCGATATGATATTTACAATGATGTGTATTTCAAATTTTAAGTGACACACAATAAAATGGCTTCAAATATTCAAAATCCCTTTGTAATATATGCAATCTTAGATGACTCTCTCTAAGTTCTTTGAACAAAATAGTTTGACATACCTCAAAATAATGTTTAGGATGTGGTGAGCAGTCTCTGATGCAAATTCTCAACTTGAATATGTCTTTAGCATTGGGTGATACTCCTAAGCTAGAGTGCCAAAACTGTGTAATTTCTTCCTTCACATCATTGGATACCTTCTTATCAAAATGTGGAAGTCTCCCACCAAAAGCTCATGTATCATTTTGAAGAGGATCATCAATTCTCTCTCATCTACTAAGTTCTCTTCTCAAAGTAGTACTATTTAGGTTCATGTCAATACAAGTTTGTCTCATATATCTACCCTTTCTCAAATGATGACTTACCAAAGAGGTTGTAATAACCCTTTGAGAAACTTTCTTATCCTTTCCCTACTATTATTCCTAATGCTATTGAGAGCACTGAAAAGGTTCTTCACAATAATGGCATTTCTTTCTAACTTTTTATTGACATGAATTTGAGATTTGGAAATCATAGGTCTCATCTTTTGCATCTGTAATAAGTGCATAAAAAAATGACATTGCTCCACCACTGTCTTATTGTGAAAAAAAATCTTATATAGTCTTGAAACCCATAACCAAATGGTTCTTTGTGATTTTTTAAATTCCAAATTGGTAATAATTGTTTCATCAATTTCAATTATCCATTTTTGTGTTCTTGGACATTCATATCAATTACAATTATGAGATATGTAATAGTCTTCTACATTTTCATTTTTGACATGGTCAATCATGCAAATTATGTTATGAACTGGTAAATTTTCATTCTCCAAATTTTCATTCTCTAAATTTTCAATCCCAACATTATCATTATTAATTGTTACATTTTCATTCCCCAACTATACATATTCATTATTTGACTCTATGATTTCACCTTTGGTCAATACATCATCAACTTGGTTCACATTTAACATACCTTGTCTCTTCCTTTAGTGATTTACCTTGTCCCTTTTCCTATATGTTGCAATGTCTTCATTTGATACCTTAATTTTATGTTTAGCCTTTCGATGACTACTGGTGTTCAATTGTACGGGCCCTAAGAAATCATTTTTCTTTAGTCCCATGAAAATGGATCCCAAAAAATGTGATTGTCAAGTTTACAGTGATAGAATATTTTAGAAAAAGTTTGTCTGTATTTCAAGTACCTGATCCGATATCGAGTACCAACAAATCATATATTATTATATATTAGTATTTTATTGAATATAATATAGTAACACATATGACTATTATTATGATTATTATTATTTTTATTAAATATAATATATTAATATACATGATTATAGGCATTTCATGACAATGTATGTTGCTAGGGCTCCTAGGACTGCTACGCATCTATTTGGTTTGTTTGAATGGGTCGAAAGAGGTAATAGGATGACATATGATCCCTTTTGACACATTTCATGACAAAATATGTTCCTAAGGGTCCTAGGACCCCTAGGGACCTATTTGGTTTGATCGAATGCATTGAAAAGGGTCATAGGATAACCTGTGGCCCCTTTCGATGCATTTCATGACAACATATGTCCCAAGGGGTCCTAGGCCCCCTAGGGACCTATTTAGTTTATTTGAATTGTTCAAACTTTGATGCATTTCATGACAACATATGTCGTTATAGGTCCTACGACCCCTAGGGACCTATTTGGTTTGATCGAATGGATCGAAAGGGGTCATATGATAACTTATGACCTCTTTTGACTCACTTTAGGATAACATATGTCCTTAGGGGTCCTAGGACACTTAGGGAGCTGTTTGATTTGATCAAATGCATCAAAAGGGGTCATAAGATAACCTATGACTACTTTCGATGCATTTGATGAGAACATATGTCCCTGGGACCTATTTGGTTTGATCAAATGTGTTGAAAGGGGTCATAGGATAACCTATGACTCTTTTGAATGCATTTAATGACAATATATGTCCCTAGGGATCCTAGGTCCCCTAGGGACCTATTCAGCTTGTTCAAATAGACCGAAAGGTTCATAGGATAACCTATGACACCTTTCGATGCATTTCATGACAATATATGTCCCTACAGGTCCTAGGAGCCCTGGGGACCTATTTAGTTTGCTCAAATGGGTGGAAAGGGGTCATAGGATAACTTATGACCCTTTTTGACATATTTGATGACAACATATGTCCCTAGGGGTCCTAGGGACCCCTAGGGAACTATTTGGTTTGATCGAATGGGTTGAATGGGGTCATAGCTTATCCTATGACCCCTTTCAATGCATTTGATGACAACATATAGGACCCCTAGGGACATATTTGGTTTGATCGAATGCATTGAAATGGGTAAGAGGATAACCTATGACCCATTTCGATAGATTTGATGAAAACATATGTCTCTAGGGGTCCTAAGAACCCTAGGGACCTATTTGGTTTGTTCGAATGAGTCAAAAAGGGTCATAAGATAACGTGTGACACCTTTTGACACAATGATGATAGCATATGTCCCTAGGGATCCAAATACCCCTAGGGACCTATTTGGTTTGTTTGAATGGGTTGAAAGGGGCCCTTTCAATGCATTTCATGACAAAATATTGTAGGACCCCTAGGGACCTATTCGGTTTGATCAAATGCATCAAAAGGGGTCATAGGATAATCTATGACACCTTTCACCAGATTTGATGACAAAAAAAATCCCTAGGGGTCCTAGGAACCCTAGGGACCTATTTGGTTTGTTTGAATGGGTTGAAAGAAATGGGTTATAGGATAAATTATGACCCCTTTTAACACATTTGATGACAACATATGTTTGTAGGTAGCCTCGACCACTAGGGACCAATTTGGTTTGTTCAAATAGGTCGAAAGTGGTGATAGAATAACCTATGACCCTTTCAATGTATTTGATGAAAAAATATGTGGCTAGGGGTCCTAGGACCCCTAGGGACCTATTTGTTTTGATCTAATGTGTTGAAAGGGCTCATAGGATAACCTATGACCAATTTTGATGTATTTCATGACAACATATGTTCCTATGTGTCCTAGGGCCCCTAGGGACCTATTTGGTTTGATCAAAAGCATTGAAACCATTTGATGCATTTGATGACAACATATGTCCCTAGGGGTCCTAAGATGCCTAGGGACCTATTTGGTTTGATCAAATGCATCGAAAGGGGTCATAGTTTAACCTATGGCCCCTTTTGATGAATTTCATGACAACATATGTCCCTAGAGGTCATAGTACCTTAGGGGACCTATTTAGTTTTTTGGAATGGGTCAAAAGGGGCCATTAGATAACCTATGACACCTTTTGATGTAGTTGATGACAACATATGTCTTAGAACCCCTAGGACCTATTTGGTTTTTTTGAATGGGTTGAAAGGTGTGATAGGATATCATATGACCCCTTTCAACACATTTCATGATAATATATGTCCCTATGGGTCATAGGATAACCTATGACCAATTTCAATGCATTTCATGAAAACATATGTCCCTAGGGGTCCTAAGACTCCTAGGGACCTATTTGGTTTGATCAAATCCATCGAAAGGCAATTAGGACCAATCTTACATTCTAATAGATTCAATCAATTAAAACTTTTGGATATAATAAAGATGTAAAATAAATTCACAAATAAATATCAAAAAGTGTAAGATGTCCAAGTGGAATTGCACCTAGAAAACCAATATCAAGTGTATTTTAAATATTTCTGAGGTCTTGTATCCTAGGTTTATCATGAATAACATGAAGGAATAGAACCATTTTATTATTGTTTCATACCATCAAAGGTACTTTTTTGGTTTCGTATACGCTTAAAAATTTGAGATGGTTAGGTCTTTATAGAATCCAATCGAGTTGTGAGCTAAGTTAAGTCAACTTTTGACACAATGAATCCTTGTAATATCTTGATAGATAACACCTAAAACTTCATATTTCCAATAGGATCTTCCAGTGGTTGTGCATATGTATCCATTACTAGGGTATCAATGCCTCCATGGAAGATTCCTCACTAACACTCTCACTAAGAGATCAAGGAAGAGAAATAACTTAATGTCCACAAGTCTCCCAAAATTTTTCTAGGGGTTTAGATTAATTAGGCAATCTATTTGAAATTGGGAAATATGAAGGTTGTTTGAATCACCATAATCGATGAGTAGAGTAAAAAGTACCTCTAATCCTTACCCGAATATTAAGCAAGTTGTAAACAAAAATTATCTTGAACCCTTACAATAAAAATGAAAAACATCTTTAACCCTTACATTGAAATTAAGAAAGAAAACAAAAGATCATGAGACCTTACCTTGGAAGAAAGTTCCAAATAGAAGAGGATGCTAATAATGCAAATGAATTCAGCAACCTTACCTTGATGGTGCTCTTAATTGGTCATGTCTAAAGCCTCCTGCTCAAACTTTGCTGCATGATATGAAATGAAGTTTCACTCTTTTTTTTTATATCCCCAACACTATCAAAATTTTACTACCAATCATAATTTTCGTCTAAATTTTGATGTTATCAGGATCAATTTAAGAAATAAAAATAAAATTGACAAGCCAAATTGGCCTTCTAGTTATAATTAATGTCAAAAATTACCCTCAAATGTACTAATGTCATAAAAGTATACAAAAGATTTGTATTCCTCTAGTTCCTTCCTAGGTTCAACCCCTTGTACGTCTGTATATTCATCAAACTTCACATTTGCACTTTCTCTAGCTTTGTTAGTGTTAGTATTTAAACACTTATAATCTTTACTTCTAATAAAATAGCTAAGGAATATACCTTCTTCACTTTTAGCATCTAATTTACCATTCTTGAAATCTTTAAGACTATAGAACTTGCTTCCAAATACCTTAAAACAATTTACTTTGGGTGAGTATCCATACCATAATTCAAAAGATGTTCAATGAGTACCTTTCTTGACTTGCACATGGTTCAAGGCATAGACAGCTATACTTATAGCCTTTCTCCATTCTTTTAAAGGAACATTCTTCTCCATCATGAGTGTCTTAGCATAGTCCATTATATATTTGTTCCTCCTTTCAACAAATCTATTTTTTTGAGGGGTCCTAGGTGTAGATGTCTATCTTTTGATTTCTCTATCATTACAGAACGTATCAAATTGTTTTGATGTAAATTCTCCACCTCGGCCAGATCTTGAGCATTTCATACTTTTACCTACCTCTTTTTTAACTCTAGCTAAGTACCACTTAAATATTTGGAAAACATCAAATTTCTATTTTAGAAACATAGCTATCATCATCCTAAAGTTATCATTAACAAATAGGATAATGTACATGTGACCCTTGTAGCTTTTCACAATAATTAGTCCACACAAGTTAGGATGAACAATCTCTAGAATTTCTTTAGAGGTGTGAGTCTTACTTTTAAAACTAGATTTTTTCATCTTGCCTAGCTGGCATTGTTTGCAAATTATATTGCCAGGTTTCTACAATTTAGGAAAACCTCTCACTCTTTTCATGTTACTAATACTTACTAAGTTATCAAAGTTAACATGAAATAACCTCTTTTTACATAACCATATTTCATCAAATTCTACAAGAAGACAAAGTAGCATCATTCATATCAAGATAAAATAGATTACCTCTACTCTGATCACCTTTTCCAATTAGCTTCCCATCAGTATCATGGATCTTAGCCATCTTGTTCTCAAACTCAACCTTGCAACCTAAACTATTTAGTCATGACAGACTCAATAAATTATTGTTAAGTCCTTCAACATTATAAGCATTATCAAATAGGATCTTTACTATGATAGATTTTTTTCATTTTATCATATAGGGTGCATCATTACCAAGCCTTACACTATTTCCATCATAATAATTTAGGGTAATAAACTTACTTTTATCTCCAATCATGTGATGTGAACACCCACTATCAATGATCCATCTTTCACTCTTGTTCACATAAAACACTAGTGCAGTTTCCTTATCATTCATTGAAACATACACCACTTCATCATCATGATAATCAGATCCACCTCTAGTTTCCTCTTCTACAATGTAGTAAGATTTCTTGCTTTAGGCTTTGTAATATTTGTTTTCCTCATCTCTTTTACCTCTGTATTTGTGTCCACTTCTCTTTTTTTCGTCTCTACACATCTAGCAACAATATGACCAAACTCATTACAATTAAAACACATGATAGGTAACTTACCTTTGAATTTTGCTTTACCTTTTAGAAATCTCCTTGCTAGTAGTACCTCAAGCCATTCTACATCTTCCTCATCTACATCACTATCACTAGAAACATATTTGACTTTTTTCTTCTTCTCTTTAGGTTCCTTTAATGACATTTTAGCTTTGAAATAAGATTCAACATTTTTAGATTTTAAATTATCAAAATTAGAGTGCTTAAAGGTAGTGAGCCTACCTACCAAACCTTCAAGAGTCAAATTAGAACCTTGTATACATTTAAATTCTTGTATGGAAAAAACTCTAATAGCATAGATGGGTAGTAATGTTCTCAATACTTTACTCAATATAGCATCATCATAAATAATACCTTTAGTTCCTCTTATAGATTTGTAAAATCATTTATTCTAGAGTAATATTGAGCAATTTTCTCACCTTCTTCCATCATCATGTCATCAAACTTACCTCTAAGACTTTCAGATTTGGATGTCAAAACATTTGTGTCTCCTCCATAGATAGTGTGGGGAGTCTCCCACATCTTTTTTTTATTGTCACAACCCTTGATGTCACCAAACTCAACATAACTCAAGGTAGAGGAAATCTCCAACATTGTCTAATTATGTTCTTTCTTCTTTTTCATATCATTAGCAGTTAGGGTTCCATCAAGATTGACATCCTCAGTGGTGATAGTATATTGTGCATGGTCTCCATGATCTCATAGGTGTAGCTTCATTAGACTTTTCCATGTAGGTAAGTTGTCCTTATTAAGCTTGGGTACCTCTCTTTTTTACATCTTGAATTTTTGTTTCTAGTACCTTCAAACTAGTCCTCTTAAGCACTATAGCTTTGAAACCGAATGTTGGAATTCTTTAGAATAACTAAGAGGGGGGGTGAATTAGTTATCCAAGATCTAGATGTAAAAATAAAACTTTTCAATTCTTAGTAGACCCATATCCATAAAAACTTATTATGCATGCATCCATTAGTTGATACAACTCTTAAACTTTCTAGGCTATTCTCCTAGGTCAAAACAACTTTATAGAAATGTAAACATGAAACATAATAGATTTAATAACACATTTGACACAAGAATTTTACATGGAAATCCAATTTGGGAAAAACCACCAGTAACATGCTTCTAATTTCCCTTCTTCTAAAGTGATGCCTTGTGAAAGGCTAACCCTATTAAAGGTTACAATATGTACACTTGGTTAGAGGATTTCAATCACCCTTTTAGGAGTAATCCTTGTTAGAGGACTTTATACCATTTTAATTGGAATGTCACCAGGTTAAATGATTTACAAATGATTGTTACGTCAACCTTAATCCAAAGGATTTACCCTACACTAATACAATGATTAGAAAGTAATAGTAAGGCTTGATCTAATAAAAATTACAACTCACTTGCAGATTACAGATCTTTGTTTCAATCCTCCATTATGCTCTGCTTTCACATACTTCAACTTTGATAGCATGTTCACCCATCAATAATTCATACTCTTAAGCCTTCTTGCTTTGTTTGGAAATAGTAGTCTCTTCTATTCAGCCACTAAATGAAGCAATACTTTAAACTCCTTGTCTTCCTTAGGTTCTCGCACATGACTGCCTTTTCTTCTGACCAACTCCCTCTATAAATAGAGATTTAAGATCTTCTATTACTTAACCACAATCATCTATTTTATGATTAGGTCAGATTAGGTAGGATACAATGAATCTACCCAAATTTCCATTTGGTTCATCTTGTAATCTCTTCCTCAATCTTCGTTGATTTCTCACAAAATGGTTTACCTTGTATTCTATGCACCTAGCTCGTCATAATTATGTTCCACATTATTTTAAAAATTCAAGGAAGAAAAATAATCAGCTTAGATTCATCAAATATATAGTTTAACATGAATACTAGCACTCAACATCAATATGTTGTCACTCGGCTTCCATACTATTCTTCCACTCAATCATCACTAGTTAACTTGGCAAATACTAAATTTTATTGGTGCTCAGTACCAATCAAACTTTACTTAGCTTACGCTATGTTCACTCAGTATATATTGCATCTTCACTTTTCTTAGCTTGTACTAAGTTTGTTTGACACCTATTATGCACTCAATCAAGCTTGATAGACACAATTCTTCTTACTTGTTCTTCTAGACTTAATTAGTGTATCCAACCTTGGAAAAATTAAGTAGATAAACAATACACTATATCATCACTCTCTTAATTGATCTTTGTACTCCTTTTTCATACCATAACTCAACCTTTCCTCTAGGTGATCTTGCTATCTCATTTGATCAAATCCTCTTCATCAATCAAACAAATGATAGGACTCAAATCAACTAAGCAGTTATCTCACCAGCAAGTATCAAGTTTGATATCACTAACAAAACAATGTTTGAAATGCATTCTTATACTTATCATTTTTTTCTCAACACTAGACCAACCTTCTTAGGTAATGATTTAGTATGTTTTTTTTGAGGTAGTCTCTCTTTCTTCAGATATACCCACACTAAATGAACAACATTGAACTATACTTCTCTTCTTTTCTTATCAATTTTTTTTTAATATTTATGATTTGTATTTTGTAGCTGCAACTTGACTTTATCATGGACCTCTTTAATAGATTCAACAAATTCTTCACCATTTGAACTACTAGGAATGGTGTTCAAAAGTTCTCTATGCTCAAGAATTCCTCTTTGGTGTGTACCATACACAATCTAAAATGGATATTTTACTGTAATTCTGTTCACTATGTAATTGTATGAGAATTTAGCTTGAGAAATTATAGAATACCATTTTTCTCCATTTCATTTTGTAAGGCTTGTTAACAAGTTTCCTAATGATCTATTGGAAACTTCTATTTGACCGTCGGTTTGTGGATGATATGTAGATGAGAAAGATAAGTTTGTTCCAAGATTCTTCTAAAGGGTCCTCCAAAAATTACCTACAAATCTTCCATCTCTATCTGATATAATATTCAATGGTAATCCATGAATTCAAACTATCTCTATAAAGAAGAGGTCTGCTATGTTTTAAGCATCTTTAGTAGATTTTCATGGTAGGAAATGTGTCATTTTATTAAACCTATCTACAACAACTAAAAAAACTATCACACCCCTTTTGAGTTTTTCCTTTCCTTTTCTAATAA
Source organism: Cupressus sempervirens (assembly GCA_028749045.1). NCBI lineage: Eukaryota > Viridiplantae > Streptophyta > Pinopsida > Cupressales > Cupressaceae > Cupressus > Cupressus sempervirens. Next base: position 113,140,325 of record CM053789.1, on the reverse strand, counting down.
ATGGTGCATTTTTCCATAATTTTTCTCACATCTTTCTATAATTTAGCCAAAAGTAATATCTATGAACCAACTCTAAAGCCTTGTCTAGTCCAAAGTGACAAGACAATGCCCACTATGTTTCTGTTGTATGATGTTATCTCTCATTGAGCATTTTGGTATGCAAAGTTGTCCTCCCTTGAATAGTAATCCTTCTTGAATAAAAAAAATATGCATACTCATGATTGTACCTATCATTCAGATTAGTACACGCTTGGTAAATCTCTTTTAAATCAACATCATTGTCATACACATCTTTTAAATTCAAAACTCCTATAGTTTCCAACTAAATTTGTGATATACTGAAAGTTCTTCTACTTAAAGCATGAACAACTTTATCTGCAACTCATTTTTTATGCTTTATGGAAAAACTAAAAGATTGTAACATCTCCACCCATTTCATATGTCTATGATTTAGTTTTTCTTGACTTTTTATGAAACTAAGGGCCTAGTTATCTCTATAAACAATGAATTCTTTGGCCATCAAATAGTTTCTTCATATCTTAAGGGATTGGATAAGGACATACATTTCCAAATCATATCAAGAATAATTTTGTTTATCTTCATTGATTTTCTCACTTTAAAGAAGGCTACAGGTCTATCCTCTTGACTAAGTACACCTCCTATTTCTATGTTGCTTGCATCACATTGTGTTTGAAAGCATTTACTAAAATTAGGAAATATGAGGGCTGGATGGTGAGCTACTTTCTTCTTAATTAATTCAAATGTTTCACTAGCTTATGTTGTCTAAAAAAATTTACATTTATGTCCTCCTTTTATAGTATTCAGAATTGGTGCACAAATCATGCTAAAATTCCTAATAAACTATCTATAGAAAGTGGCTAAATCATGAAAACTTCTAACTACTACAATATTTGTAGGAATTGGCCATGAAAGAGTTGCCCTTATCTTATCTTGATCTATCTATTGAAAATAAATTATTTATTGTGTATTGTCTTTGATGTTACACAAAATGTCATATCATTGCCATTTAGTGTATGCCAAGCTCACTCAGGTGATGAAGACAATTTCTTATGTCTACAGAGTATTCTAGAGTTTTCCTAGTTTAGAAGACAGTGTCTACCAAATTCACTCAGTCATCAAAGGGAAGTTTATAGAAGTTGAGTGTTAACTGAGCTCACTCGGCTAATGAAGAAAATATTGATGGAACCAGTGTTAACCAAGCTCACTTGGTTACCAAAAGAACTTTGAGAATATGCAGTGTTAATTAAGTTCACTTTACTAACATAGAAAAATTGTTTCTGAGTTAGTGTAGATACCAAGCATGGTTGGCTAACGAAGGATTTTTCTTGTTTCCTTATATTGAGTTAAATTGATCTAGTTGTTGGTTCTAACTAACTAAGGAGTTGAATATTAATTATTCTAAGATGTACTCAAGTTGACTTGATAATGAATAAGGTATAAGTATAAGATCAAGTTGAGGATTGAATGTGTGGAAGTGTATAGAATATTTGATGATCCTTAGAGGAATCAAATTAGAAGGATAAGTAGAATATCCTTCTTGAGCTATAAAGATAAGCTCGATCAAGAAGGATCAAGTATACAAGAAAGAATTTAAATCTGTAAATCAGCAATTTAGTTGCATTAGATATTAGGTCATCATGTTGTTACTTTTTAACCATTGTAGCAATGATCTAAATGTCTTAACCAAGTTGGCTTAATAGCTATTTGTAAATCCTCTAATAAGGTGACATTTCTATTCAAAGTGTCTAAAGACCTGTAACAAGGCCACTTGTAACAGGGTGATTAAATCCTCTAATAGGGTTACACCTAATAGTGTCTTTTGTAACCTTTAATAGGGTTTCTCCTAACAAGGTTGACATTAGAAGAGTGAAAATCAGTAACTAGATGCAATTGATTTTTTTTTTGCAAATTGATTTTCAATGTTAAATCTTGTTGTCACTTGTGCTCATGCTATTTATTTTATGTGTATGCAACTAATTTCATCTTAAGGCTAATCATATAAAACATCTTATTGTTTGAATTTTATAATTTATTACTATTATTTAGTTATTGTTGAGTTACAACATTTGCTAGAGTTAACTGAGTGCATGTGTGTTTGTCAAGTTATAGAAGAATATAGTTTAATGAAAGTTTTGATTTGTATTGACATCTAAGGAATTTGAGATTTATTTTTGTAGTAACTGATTGAACCCTCCCCTCTTAGTTACTCCTCTTATATTTTCAACAATTGTTTTCAAAGATTTTGGTGCTTGCAAAAAAGGTTTCAAGGACCTAAGCTAAAGATCAGGATGTCTTACACAAGGGAGATTCCAAAGTTGAACAAAGATAACTTGAAGGCATGAAGAGAACTCATTATGATAAACTTGGAAACCATTGAAGATACAAGGCTCCTACTACAACTATGACTATCGAAGAAATTATAGAGAAGAAGAGTCATAATATCATGATGATTGATATCGCTTCATCTCTCAACTATGCCAAATTTGATGAGGTAAAATATTGTTGAAGTGCTCATGAAATGTGGATCAAGTTAAAAGATATCTATGGAGAAGATGAAAATGTAAGGAAAGCCGAAGTTGAAAGTCTTAGAGGATAGTTTGATCAGATGAAAATGAGAGAGGATGAAAATATTGCAAAATATGTTGATAGAATTAAAGGCAGTGTCAATGATATCAAATCCTCTAGAGGAACAATTGATGATGTAACAGTGGTAAGCAAGGTACTCAAAACCCTTCTTTTTATCTATGCATTCAGAGTGTCTTTTATTCAAGAGATGAGATGTAATACAAATCATACTATAACTTTGGATTCTCTAGTTAGAAGATTGACAACATTTGAACTAGACAACTATGACAATTATACTCCTAGTTCTAGCAATCTTGAGTACGCATTTCTTGCAATAAGGTAATCCAAAGGCAAAGGAAAGTATAAAGGTAGGATTCATCTTATTTTTTTGTCTTGTGAAAAAGTTGGACACATTGCTACAAGCTACCCAAACAAAGAAGAAAAAAATGAAAAGAAGCACAGTAAGTTCAAAGGCAAGAAGGATTTTAAGAACTTCAAGGACTACAACGACAAAGGTTAGAAATCTTGTTTTATGGCTAAAGATTTAGATAGTAGTGAAGATGATAAAATGGTTTACATTGTTGTAAAAGATGAATCCGATGATGAAGGAGATAAAATGGCACTTATCTCTCATGTTAGAAAAAATGATCCATAGATTATTAATAGTGGTTGCTCACAACATATGACTGGCAATAAAACAAAAGTTTAAAATATGGAACATTACAATGGTGGTAGTGTGATATTTAGAAATAATCAACCTTGTTGCATAAACAAAAAAGATTGGATTTCACTAACTAATGAAGTTAGATGTGACAATGCTTTCTAGGTTGAACAACTAAAGCATAATCTAATGAGTGTAGAACATTTGGATAAAGTTGGATTCAAGGTAGAATTCATGAATGGGAAAGCCAAAATACGAGATGGAAAATGAAATATGGTTGGGTCTGGAAAAAAAACAAAAGGAAATCCATCCCACCTAGATGTTAGTGAAATTTCATGTTTTATTGCTCAGGTAGAAGAAAGTTGGTTATGGTATAAAAAGTTGTGTCATGTGAACTTTGATAATATTGTCAAGATAATAAAAAATAGAAGAGTAAGAGGTATTCCTAGTTTGAGGAAACTTGATATGGGTCTATGCAAAAATTGTCAAATTGATAAGATGGGCGAGACAAGTTGGAGCTATTACATAAAAACTTATGTGGACCTATTGGAATAGAGAGCTACAATAGGATAAGTATTTTATTCTATTTATGGATGATTATTCTTGAAATTATGACTGTAATGTATTTAAAAGAAAAATATGAAGCTTTTCAAAAGTTTAGGTGGTATCTGGCAGGAGTAGAGAAAGAAACTAGAAAGAAGCATAAATGTTTGAGATTATATAGAGGTGGTGAATTCATTTCCAATGAATTTGATGAATTCTACATTGAAAAATAAATTAAGAGACAACTATTAACCCTTGGTACACCTCAACAGAATGGCATAGCTGAAAAAAGGATCAGGTCCTTCCTGGATTGTGCAAGAACCTTAATGATAGAAAAGAGTGTTACAATCAAATACTAGAGGGAAATAATCAGTAGTGTAGTGAATACCTTGAATAGAGTATAGCTAAAGAAAAACTCAAATCAAACTCTTTATGAAATATGGTATCACTATATACCCAATGTATGTTGAAAGTATTTGGTAGAAAATGTTATATCTTGAAGGAATTTAGGAAAGGTAAATTTGATGTCAAAGGTGATGAAGGAATATTATTAGGATACTCTAAAGCATACCCATGTCTTAATCTAACTACTCATAAGATCATAGAAAGTGCACATGTGAGAATTGATGAATTTTCAAAAAAGAGTGAAGAGTAAAGTAGCAAAGAACAAAACTAAAATCAAACCCCTTATGAAATATCGTATGGGTACAAAACTAATGTAAGTTACTTGAAAGTATTTGGTAGAAAATTTTATATCTTGAAGAAATTTAGGAAAGATAAATTTGATGTCAAAGATGATGAAGGCATATTCTTAGGATACTCCTATAAAAGTAAAACATACCCATGTTTTAATCTAACTGCTTGTAAGATCATAGAAAGTGCACATGTGAGAATTGATGAATTTGTAGAAAAGAGTGAAGAGGAAAGTAGAAAAGAACCTAATGGTTACATAAAGTTTTTTTATTATGAAATTGATACAGTGCCAAATCTATTTGGAAGTCAAGAGGTCTCACCTCTAAAGCCCAAAAAATCTCCAAAAGCTACCGAGTTGCATCCACTAAAATGTGAGTCATAGTCTGAATGACCCAAGTCACAGTCAAATGCTACCAAGCTAGTGCCTGAGCAAACTAAGTTAGATGGACCCGAGTAAAAGATAGTGTGACTGAAGCTTGATATAGAAGATCATGAAAAGGTTAACAGAACATGTTCTATATTCAAAGCACCTATGTTAGGAAGATATGTCACAAGGCACCATGCACCTAATCAAATAATTGGAGATAACTCAGATGGAACAATGGCAAGGAAAAAATTGAAAGGTACATATTTTCTTGCTGAATTTGAACCTAGAAATGTTAAAGATAGTTTGGATAATGAAAGTTGGATTGAAGCTATGAATGAGGAAATATAATAGGTAGAGAAGAATAAGTCTTGGACTCTTGTTCCTAGACCAAAGGATTAAAAATGTAATTGGCACAAAGTGGGTATTCAAAAAAAGCTAAATGAATATGGAGAAGTTTCGAGAAACAAAGAAAGGTTAGTTTATAAAGGTTATTCTTAAGAAGAAATTATTGATTGTGGTGAAATTTATGCTCTTGTTGCAAGATTAGAATGTGCTAGAACTTTATTAGGATATGTAGCATATAGAGGATTTAAAGTTGATCAAATGGATATAAAATTTTCATCTTTGAATGGAATTCTTGATGAGGAAGTCTACATTGAACAACCTAAAGGTTTTGTAGATCCTGGTAAAAGAGATATGGTCTGCAAATTACATAAAGAATTGTATGGTCTCAAGCAAGCTTCTAGAGCTTGGTATGAAAGCCTTAATAAGTACTTGGTAAAGATTGGTTTTCAAAGAATAAATGATAAAAGTCTTAATATAAAATAAGCACTAGACAAGAAGATTGTGTTGGCAAAAATATTTTTGGATGACACTTTATTTACAGGAAATGATGACTTATGCAAGGGATTTTTAATAGAGATGAATAAAGAAATTGAGATGTCCATGATTTGAGAGATTATAAAATTCTTTGTTGGATTGTAGATCCAACAGAAGAAATATGACATCTATATTACTCAATCCAAATATATCAAGGAGATATTGAAGAAGTTTGGATTCGAAGACTCAAAACCTTTTGGAACACCTATGTCTATTGGACATAAGGTTTCCAAAGAAGATGATTCCACAGAGGTAAATCAAACTACATATAGATCAATGATTTGAAAATTGTAGTATGTAGTGTACACAAGGCCTTATATTTCATTAGTAGTTGGCATGGTGGCAAGATTCTTAGCAAATCCCAAAGAAAATTACATGATGACAACCAAGAGAATCATGAGATATCTAAAAGGTATTGAAGACTATGGATTATGGTACAAAAAAGGAGGCAATTTTGATTTGAAAGCATTCATAGATGTTGATTGGGTAGGAATTGTTGATGGTAGAAAAATCACAAGTGGTGGAGCATTCTTTCTTAGTAAATGACTAGTATATTAGACAAAAAAAAATCATAATTGTATTTCTCAATACATAGCAGAAGCATTGTATGTGGCAGAAGCAGTTGATTGTTCTAATGTTGTTTGGTTCAAACAACTATTAGTAGGTATGAAAATAGAAATCAAGGATCCAATGGTTATCTTTTTTGATACCACTAGTGCAATTAATATATCCAGGAATCTTGTGATGCATACCAAAACCAAGCACGTTTCTATTAAATATCATTTTCTAAGAGAGTTGGTACAAGATAAAGAGGTAAGATTGTAATATGTGAATAAAAAAGATCAAATTGCAGATATATTCACCATGCCATTACCTATGGATGCATTTTTGTATCTAAGAGGTAAGTTAGGGGCCATTCCACTATCTGAAGCTCACTAAATGAAGTTTAGTGATGCATCAATTAGAGCATGTTAAAGATTAGACATTTGATGCACTATTGAAAAGGGCACATTGCAAATGAATAAATACATGAGGTACATTAATATTCACTGAATATTTTCTTTAGCATGAGATGTCAAAGAGGGAGAAGATTTTTGTCATATCTCACATAAATTTTATTACTTCAGAGATGCCAAAGAAGGAATTTTTCTATCAAAAGAAGATGTTGAAGTTAGAGTCTTGCAGATATAGGGAGAAACTAAAGGCAGAAGGTGTTCACACTGATAGAGGGAGTTCTCATAGATGAGAATTATAATAAAACTATGGATATGTTCCTTCCTTTTCTCTTGCTCTAAAATTTCTTTGTATCATGACATATTGTGTTTCCATCAATGCCAAAGATGGAGATTTTTTAAAATAATTGATTAATTGTGTATTGTCTTTGATGTTACACAAAATTTCACATCATAGCTAGTCAGTGTATGTTGATCTCACTCGAGTGATGAAGATAGTTTCCTCTTTCTAATGACCATTCTAGAGTTTTCTAAGTTTAGAAGATAATGTCTACCAAATTCACTTAGTCATCAAAGGGAAGTTTATAGAAATTGAGTGTTAACCAAGCTCACTCGGCTAATGAAGAAAATGTTGATGGAACCAGTCTTAATCGAGATCACTTAGTTACCAAAGGAGCTTTGTGAATATGTAGTATTAACGAAGTTTAATGGTTAACACATGAATTTTTTTTTTGAGTTAGTGTCTATCGAGCATGGTCAGCTAATGAAGGATTTTCTTCATTTGGTATATTGAATTCAATTGATTTAGTTATTGGTTCTATCTGACTGAGAAGTTCAATATTAATTATTCTAAGATGTTTTAAAGCTAACTTGATAATGAATAAGGTATAATTATAAGGTCAAGTTGAGGATTTAATGTGTTGAATTGAATGGGAGATTTGATGATGCTTAGAGGAAGCGAATTAGAAGGATAATCAAAATATCCTTGTTGAGTTGCAAAGATACATTCAATAAGGAAGGATCAAGTATATAAGACAAAATTGATATCTATAATCAACAATTTAGTTGCATCAAAAATTAGGTCATCTCATTGTTACTTTCTAACCATTATAGCAGTGATCTAAATCTCTTAACTAACTTGGCTTAACAGTTATTTGTAAATTCTTTAACAAGGTGGAATTTCTATTTGAAGTGTCTAAAGAATTCTAACAAGGCCACTCCTAATAGGGTGGTTAAACCCTCTAACATGGTCACAACTAATAGTGTGTTTTGTAATATTTAATAGGGTTGGCTTCTAATAGGGCTCACTTGCCAGTCAGCTAAATACTTAAATAATAAAGGATTGGACATCCTTCTATATTTACTTCATGACTAAATAGAATCATGTATTTTCCTAAGTATAACATATTGACTTCATTTTATTTGTCAACCTGATAGTGTAAGCTTGAGAGGGTGGCTGCAAAGTATATGCTTTGATTCCTCTTTAAGTCATTAAAACTACAATAGGAAAGAAATGTTGAAGGAAAGTAAGCTAGGAACTAAAATGATATTTTCCTTAAAGCTTAAAGTAATGCTACAAAGAGTAAATCTATCTAAACACATATGCTATAGGAATAGTTTAATAATTCTATTATTAATGGTTGTAGGAATAGCAGAAGTCTACTTTGCAAGGAAATAAACTAAGAAAGGAAATCTATTCTAACAAAGTAGTTCACTCACCAAGTGGGCCCCCTTGGATGAGTGAAAGAAAAAAAATCAAGTTTGAAGGTGGAAAATTGAACTCTAAATTCTATTCATGACATAATAAGCAAGTACATTTGAAAACAAGTTTCTACTCTACTAAATAGAAAAATCTACTCTATTCCTTTTGGTCAGAACCAAGAAAAGATCAATATCTCCTTTCATAGTTATAGTGAAAATTATTTAAAGGAATTTTTTAACAAATTCCTACTCCTATGATCACTCCATTAATGAGGATCGATTAAAAATCATAAATTTTATAATATAAACACCATTAACTATGTTCTAACTTCCCTAGGAGTGTAGCAGGTTGAGGAAGCTATCCTTGTTTGCTGCCATAATAGAATTCTTACAATGATCTACTTCTACAGTGATTCATCAATCATCTGGTCAGCTTTGACTTAGTGCTAAAATGTTGTCTTCAATGTGCAAAACACACCTGTAAAGCATTAAATGCAACAACTTCTACATACATGCATTTATTTCATCATCAATGTTAGAAAATGTAATATTTAGATTATTGTTGCCTCTGGTTTTACCGCCAAGAATTTAAATTTTGAAAGTGTGGCTCGTGCAACGGTTAGTCTCGAATTAGTATTTTAATGTTATGACCTACAAGTTTCTGGCCATCAAATCTAAGCGGTACCGATATAAGGGAAATGCACGATATTTATTATAGCGCGATGACGCCTTGACGACACGTTGTAGGGGTGGGTCTGGAGTTCGTGGGTCAGAAAAGGTTCTTGACACCCTTGACGCTATGTCGCTATCACATATCGGCCGAAAAATCCCCATAGCGACATAGCGCCCAGCGGAAATACTCACGGCAGCGAGTTTCAACGACCGATGGAATCAGGTGTTATGGTGACAAATCAAAAGGAACCACGTGTGCCAGGTCAGAGTTCCTGTCAGCACGGCTAACACAATCAGAACTTACGTTCACCACCGTCGGATTAGCTCGAATCAACGGTAAGCACCATCGTGCTATGGAGGAGTTACGCGAGGGTTATGACAGTGACATCGTGCCCTAGTGACATGTGTCATGTGGGGCCGTGTCTCAAGGCGATGCCAGGTGTATCGACATGGAGGGCGGAAATGCGAAGAATGACAAGTCCTCATGATGGTCGGATTGGGTCGCATCGACGAATGGCGCCATCTCGCTATGGCGGAGATGCACAGATTCTATCATGGCGACATAGGGACCATTCGCCACGTGTCGGTGGGGTCAAGTCTCGCCAGGATGCGTCGCTGAGGTGGTGCCAAACAGAAGGGGCCCAGTCGGACAAAAAGGGTGGTAAGCGCCCAGTCAAATGTAAAAGACTACCAGGGTGGCGAGATCAAAGTTGTGATTGGCTTGCATGGCCCAGTTGGCTCGTCAAGCCTGTTTGACTGATCGATTATGATGGGTGCACAAATCATGAATGATGAGAAATCTGGGTTTTGCCACAATCTCATAGTGGGATTAATTACTACCAACTTAGAATGAATACCAAGTGTAGGAAGACACTCCATCCATCCGATCGATCCATCTACCATGTCAGGGAATGTTGTGGCACCGTTCCTGTCTTCTCCAGGCTCTTTCTCAGAGGGATATATAATTTCTTGGTATGCAGGCCATGTTCAGATCAGATCTTTGATTGGATTCTTAGGATGGAAAGTTAATGCCAGTAGGTAAGAAGTGAATGTAATGCAGAAATCTTCAGTTATACCTAATCTATAAAGGCAATTTGGTGATCTGTTCTTAAGGTCAACTCTTCCTAATTTTTTCTGCTACTGCTTGCAGACTTGCGGTGTAAAATAGCTATGTCTCTAAGCTAGATAAACATCCTGTATCATCTCTTTCAGCCATCAACGTGTATGTGTATCGTTTTGCCTCTCGTTGATCCATTGTTGAGATCAACGGTCTGCATACTATATCTATCCTTGGCCTATTGAATAATATACAAGTGAAATATTTTGTTCCTGGTATTATTCAGTTGGTCTTCTGATCTATATGTGGCCGTTTTTTGATATAAGTCTGAATGGATGCATGACCTTGAATGTTACCCTAGTTTCGTAGTGCATATATGGGCAGGAAATGAGTCTGAACACTCTATTTTGGTGCATCACTACCTTAGATTAGACTAGGTAGATTTGATTTAATGCTCTCTTTCTTCATTTCCCTTCTGAGAATAGATAGGTGCGCCTTGACAGTAAGAGGAAGTCGGCCTTCTCCGGAGACTCAACCTCGCAGTTCAAGTCCCACAGCTTGGAGGTTGTTTCCATGTTTCACTAGGTTCTCCTCGCTCATAGGCCTTGGAAAAGGGTGCAAACCTATGTGACAACAGTTTTTGGCATGCCTAGTGGGACTCATATCAGAAGATTTCAGGTCTACTGGTGTCAAGAAGAAAGAATTCTAGAGATAAATGCTGAAGAAGTAGTGTTGGCTTTAGTTTTCAAGCCTTCAAGAGGCTAATTCTTCAAGTACTTGGCGACTTTGAACATAAAAAATGTCTAGTTCCAGACCAAGTTTGTAGTGATTCATGCCCAGGACTGAAACAAGGGCGTCTTCTAGAGGTAAATTTCAATATCAAGAGCTTTCTCTTTCAAATCCTAGGAGAAGAAGGACTAGAACTTCATTATCACCAATTAGGGGTAGAATAACAGTTGATATACCTGTAAGATCTATCTCTACTCCCCCTACTATTCGAACTTAGCCTAGATTGCCATCAACACTCATCAATAGAACACTTGTTTATATGGCACAACCAAGAGTTCATTCTTTTGCCACCTTTAATGGTGGAAGTCCTCTGTTGTTAGCCCAAAGACATGATATACCGGTATCTACTCTAAAAAGTATACCTGATTTTACTAGTGAAACTTCTATTTCCCCTTTAGAGCATATCCAAGAGGTAGTGAATGTCTGCAATATTCATGGTATTATAGAAGATGATGTTGTTGTCAGACTTCTAGCTTCATCTTTAAAAGGAAAAGCATTACAGTGGTATAGAGGCTTAGCTCATGGTTCCATAACTGATTGAGATGGACTAGGAGCAGGATTATACAAACATTTTGAGGATAAGAGTGACCATTTGTCACTACTAGAGCAGCTAACTACAATAAAAAGAGCCCCCCATGAATGTATGACTGATTTTAATTACAGATTCCAAAAGACATGGGATAGAATACCTACTATAGTGAAACCTACCCCTGGTAATGCCTTCTTTCATTACCTTAGAGATTTCAATAGTGACATTGCCACTACAATCCAAACTATGGGAGGAGATACATTACCGAATGCTTATGAGATAGCTATAAAAGCTGAGAACATCCTAATACAAGGAGGAAAGTTCCCCAAGCTTCCACATCCTCAAATGGAATAGATGAACTCAAGGAAATGCTCCAAGGTCTAGTGCTGAATACAGATAAAAGAGAGAGGACTCTAGATAAAAAATTGCAAGAGCAGGGGAAGGAGTTGAAGGACCAAGGGAAGAGATTAGAGGATAGTTTTTCTCTAATACAAAAAATGAGTAACAAGGTGGTGGCCTTAGAAAGGCAGCAAGCCCAAGCTCTTTTGATCAGAATAGGAAAAATAGTCATGCTGTTGCTTCAAGCTCAAATCAAAATAGAGCTTTAGTTCCTCAAAATAACTTAGCCCAAGATCAAGACTTCTTTCCTTCATGTAACTATTCTTATGCCTACTGCCTATGTCAGAAGGCAGAATCTTATTTGGCCCTAACTATCCAGGAGTCCACAATAAAGTAGTCATACAAGGAAGATCATCCCAAGGAGGCCTCATATGTTCAGAGGCAGGGTGATTGCTCTTTTATGAATCACCAGATGGAGGAGCATTGTAATGTAAACCACGATTCCGTTGCTCATAACACAAGAAGCAAGAAGAGAGCTATGGAACATACTGCCCCCCTTTCTCCTGAGTAGGACTCAACTTCAAGTGTTATACCTCATACACAAAAATAAAATGAGTAGACAAACACTTCACAATAGCAAAGGCAAGGTCCAAGAAAGGAGGATACAAGTGATCCCTATATTGCTCCATCTCAGCCTCTCATGGGTACAGCTCCCAAAGTTTTCACCAAAATTCCTAATGCGCCCTTGAGTGTGGTGGAGAAAATGAAGAAAACCAATGTAAGCATCTCCATGTGGGATGCAGTTGCCACCATACCAATGCAGAAAAGGATGCTGTAGCAAGAATTAAAAAGATCGAACCCAAAGATCAATCGCCCACCATGGAGAGTGACACTAGTTTAGTACAACCATCAGGTGATGTGGAGAAAAATAAAAAGGTTAGACCTCCTCCATTCTATGTTTCTCTGATTGTAGGGGGCAAGTTAGTCCATAATTGCATGATAGATTTGGGGGCTAGTAGCTCAGTAATGCCTAGGTGTGTTGCTGATGCTTTAGGAATGAAATATGAACCCATTATTAGGGATGTGTTACAACTAGATGGGAGTACTGTCAAATTCGTAGGCATCCTTAGGAATGTGGAAATGGCCCTACATGCATGCCCTGGTTGTACTATGATTCAAGACATATCTGTTGCTGAAGTCAAGCCCTATTTTGCCATCTGTCTTTCAAGAGACTTTATTGCCCAAATAGGTGGATTCATATCTGCTGATTGGTCTTATATGTCATTTAAGACCAGATATGGGGCCAATGCTTCAATTAGAGCAGAACCTCAAGCCCTTCATCACACTGAACCCTACACCCCCAACTTCATTAATATGAATTGCCCTTTTTTGGAGATGGATGAAAATGACATAGTAAATGAGCCTGCCACTTCCATAGTACAGATTCCTGATTTCTTCTTAGATGAGTGGGAAAATACATGTCAGTTTGAACCTATGTCAAAAACTCTTGAGACAGGCCTTAGTACATATTGCATAATAGAGAAGGAGGCTCAAGTTCCTGATCTTGTTGGAGCTAATGATGACATAAGTGGAATATGGAGTATGTACTTTGATGGCTCAAGGAATAGAAATGGATCAGGGGCTGGTGTTATGTTGATCTCTCCTGCACAAATAAGGTACTACTTCTCTTTTAGGCTCCAATTCAGTTGTACCAATAATGTGGCCGAGTATGAATCTTTGATCCAAGGTCTCCTACTTTCCCAAAAGAGGGGAATTCAAGCCTTGAAAGTATATGGAGATAGTGAGTTGGTAGTGAACCAAGTGAGAAATCAGAATATCACCAAAAATGGCCTGCTCAAGTCTTACAAACATAGAGTCTGGGATTTGCTTGAGGGTTTCCAAGCATTTAATATCCAGAGCATTCCTAGGAAAGAAAACAAATATGCTGATAGACTTGCAGCAGTGGGTGCATCTTATGATGTGCCAGGGAATCTTGAGGAAGAGAAGAAGCAACAAATAAAGGTGGTAGCAAGGCCTTATGTTCCTGATAATCATACTCATTGGCAAGTGTTTGAGTCTGATGAGCAGATTGTGAGTTTCTTGCAGAATGAAGCAGAATTTTTAGAAAAAAATCAGTCAAGACTACAAGATCAGTATGGTAATCAAATCATTCACCTCAGTTCCAAAAAGTTGCCCAAGGGTCTCATTACCTTGGAGAGTGTCTTTAATCCTAATGATCAGTCAAGAGGAAAAGGAATGAATCTAGCTACAGAAAAAGATGATCATGCCCCAGTTACAATTGCGGATGGAAAATCTCTTAACATGGGGAAGGTATGTTCTGAAGTGGAGCAAGAAAATTTCATTCATCTATGTCAAGAATTTAATGATGTGTTTGCTTGGACATATGATGACTTAAGGGGATTTGACCCTAGTTTGTTTCAGCATACCATAGATTTAGTTGATAAGGTCAAACCAGTAAGACAAAAATAGAGGCCAGTGAATCCCAAGATTGAACCCTTAATGAGGAAGGAACTATCCAAGTTGACTGAAGCTAACATAATTTTTCCTATCAAACACTCATCATGGGTGGCTAACCTTGTCCCTGTAAGGAAGAAGAATGGAGAAATCAGATTGTGTGTGGACTTTAGGGATCTTAATCGAGCTTCCCTTAAGGATCACCACCCTCTCCCTTCTATGGAGAAAATTCTGTCCAAGGTCAGTTGGTCAAGGAGGTTCTCTTTTCTTGATGGATTTTCTGGTTATAACCAAGTTTTGGTTAAAGAATCTAACAGATATAAGACATCATTTACTACTAAATGGGGCACCTATGCTTATTGCAAGATGCCATTTGGACTAACAAATGCAGGTGCCACATTCCAAAAGGCAATGGAGGTGCCTTTCAAAATACTAATCGACAAGTTTGTCTTAGTATACCTTGATGATATAACTATATATTCCAAGAATGTAAAAGATCATCTTGATCATTTGAGACACGTATTTCTAAGATGTAGAGAGTTTGGGGTTTCCCTCAACCCAGCCAAGTGTGTCTTTGCTACAAGCCAAGGAATATTACTGGGACACATTGTATCTAAGGATGGGTTGACCATTGATCCAGAAAGAACAAAAGAAATACTTGCCCTTGCTCTCCGTAAACACAAGAAGGGGCTGAAAGGTTTCCTTGGTAGGATAAATTTTGTAAGAAGGTTTTTCCCTAATCTTGCCATCATGGTGAAACCCCTCACAGCCATGCTTAAGAAAGATACAGTCTTCTCATGGACCAAGGAGGGGAAGGAAAGTTTTGAAGAAATCAAGGCAGCCATAGCCTCAGCCCCCACTCTCATGAACCCACATTTTGAGAAAGATTTCATCCTCTACACTTTGGGTGGTGAGTCAAGTGTTTTTGTTGTCTTGACTCAGACAAATGACAAGAATGAGGAGCAGCCCATAGCCTTCTTTAGTGAAGGACTCAAGGAATATGAAGATAAGTATAGCTTTTTTGAGAAGCAAGCCATTGCAGTTATTAGAGACTTGAAGAAATTTAGACACCTCTTATCCCACAATAGGATCCATTTGTTGGTGCCCCATGCGAGTGTAAAAAACTTCCTGTTAAGCAAGGACATCAGTGAAAAGAGAGCTGGATGGATCACTAGGGTAATGGAATATGATGTTGATATTCAGATGACGAAATTGGTAAGAGGGAGAGGATTATGCGAAGAAATGTTATCAAGTCAGGATTCAGATGAAGGAACTGCTATGGTAATTGCAGAGCAGCAGGAGGAAAGAAATGTTAATGCCCCAAGGAGCTGGATGGATGACATGAGGAACTTTTTATCAGGGAATGGATACCCTTAGGGATTGGATAGAGCTAAAAGAAGACAATATAGACTGCAGTCCATTCCCTATGTTGTGATTGATGATATCCTATTCAGGAGGGATTTTTATGGGACCCTGTTGAGATGTATTAAAGAGGATCAGGTTGTGAGGATGATTAAAGAACTTCATGATGGCCCTGATGGTGGCCACTTCTGTGCAAGAACAACCAAAATGAAGATCATGAGGGCTGGATATTATTGGCCATCTCTGTTCCATGATTATTATAGGTATGTGAGAAAATGTGAAAAATGTGCTTTTTTCTCAGGCAAACAAAGACTTGCAGCTCTTCCTCTTCATCCTATTCAGGTGGATCAGCCCTTCACTCAGTGGGGGTTGGATTTTATAGGTCCCATTAATCCTCCATCTAGTGCAGGTCATAAATGGATCTTGGCTACTACCAATTATTTCACTAGGTGGACAAAGGCAGTTGCCTTGAAGGATGCTACGGAGCCATCAGTTGTTGAATTCCTTGATGGAATTGTATCTAGGTTTGGAGCTCCTTCTACTATCATCTCAGATAATGCCAAATCTTTTGTTGGAACCCAGATTTGTGCATGGGCAATGAGTCACAATATCTATCTGAGTACATCATCAAATTACTACCCCTAGGGTAATGGTTTAGTTGAATCTTCCAACAAAAATCTGATCAGAATCATAAGGAGAACGATAGAAGACAATCGGAGGGTCTAGCATAAAAAATTAAGGGTTGCTCTGTGGGTTGATAGGATAACACCCAAGAGATCTATTGGGAATTCACCTTTTGTGCTGGTATATGGTAGGGAGGCCAGACTTCCAATATTGTTTGAATTCCCATCCTTGGAGTTGGCTCATCAGCTGGAATTGGTTGAAAATAGTTCCATGTCAGTAAGAATGGTAGAGTTGATTGAACTGGAAGAAAAGAGAAACAAAGCTATGCAAACCCTGGAGATACACCAGTAGAAGATGAAGAAGAGTTTTGATAAAAAGGCAAAGGCCAAAATCTTCAGAGAGGGAGATTTAGTTCTCAAGTGGGACTCAGATAGAGAAAAACCAGGAAGGCACTCCAAATTTGATCCACTATGGAGTGGCCCTTATCTGATCTCCAGCTGCAAATAGGCCAATGTGTTCCAGCTAAGCAGGCCAAATGGTGAAATTCTGCCCATTCCAGTCAATGGGATCCATCTGAAGCCCTGTTTCTGAAAAAGTTGTGAATCTATGTACATAGTTAGTTTAGTTGCTTCCTGTTTGTTCCTGTTTTGCAATAAGTCTGCGTGCATATGGCTCACTTCTTCAATCACCAATTCTCAAAGTTTTGACAAGTCTTAGGTTGCTGAGGAGGTCCTATTTTTGTTTCCAAGTCATAGAGACAGAGCCAGAGTTTAAGGGTTTTTAATGTTTTGATTTCCTCATTAAGGGTTAGGGTTTCTTGCAAATCTTGGTTCTGTACCTTTCCAGGCCCTCTTTTCTGACTCCATGGCCCAATGGATCATTCTCAGGCACTGGTCATGCATTGAGCAGGCTCATGCCCCCTACGAGTTGCTAGAAGTGTTGCCTCTAGTTTTACCGCCAAGAATTTAAATTTTGAAAGTGTGGCTCGTGCAACGGTTAGTCTCGAATTAGTATTTTAATTTTATGACCTACAAGTTTCTGGCCATCAGATCTAAGCAGTATCGAAGGTTGGCACCATCACGCTATAAGTGAAATGCACGATATTTATTATAGCGCGATGATGCCTTGACGACACGTTGCAGGGGTGGGTCCGACGTTCGCGGGTTGAAAAAGGTTCTTGACGCCCTTGGCGCTATGTCGCTATTGCGTATCAGCCAGAAAATCCCCATAGCGACATAGCGCCCGGCGAAAATAGTCATGGCGGCAAGTTTCAATGACCGGCAGAATCAGGTGTTGCAGCGACAAATCAAAAGGAACCACGTGTGCAGGTTAGAGTTCCTATCGACATGGCTAACACAGTCGGGGCTTATGTTCACCACTGTCAGATCAACTCGGATCAATGGTAAGTGCCATCGTGCTATGAAGGAGTTGTGTGAGGGTTATGACAGTGACATCGCGCCCTGGTGACATGTGTCAGGTGAGGTCGTGTCTCAAGTGATGCTAGGTGTATCAACATGGAGGGCGGAAACATGAAGAATGATGAGTCATCATGATCGTCAGATTGGGTCGCATCGACGAATGGTGCCATCTCGCTATGGTGGAGATGCATAGATTCTATCATGGTGACATAGCGACCATTCGCCACATGTCGATGGGGTCAAGTCTTGCCAGGATGTGTTGCTGAGGTGGTGCCAAACAGAAGGGGCCCAGTCGCACGGAAAGGGTGGTAAGCGCCCAGTCAAACATAAAAGACTGCCAGGGTGGCGAGATCGAAGTTGTGATTGGCCTACATGGCCCAGTTGGCTCGTCGAGCCTATTTGACTGATCGATTATGATGGCTGCACAAATCATGAATGATGAGAAATCTGGGTTTTGCCACAATCTAATAGTGGGATTAATTGCTACCAACTCGGAATGAATGCCAAGTGTAGGAAGACACTCCATCCATCTGGTCGATACATCTACCATATCAGGGAATGTCGTGGCATCATTCCTGTCTTCTCCAGGCTCTTTCTCAGAGGGATATTAGATTTTTTGGTATGCAGGCCATGTTCAGATCAGATCTTTGATTGGATTCTCAGGATGGAAAGTTAATGCCAGTAGGTAAGAAGTGAATGTAATGCAGAAATCTTCAGTTATGCCTAATCTATAAAGGCAATTTGGTGATCTGTTCTTAAGGTCGACTCTTCATATTTTCTCTGCTACTGCTTGCAGACTTGCGATGTAAAATACCTTTGTCTCTGAACTAGATAAACATCCTGTATCATCTCTTTCAGCCATCAACGTGTATGTGTATCATTTTTCCTCTCATTGATGCATTGTTGAGATCAGTGGTCTTCATATTGTATCTATCCTTGGCCTATTGAATAATATACAAGTGAAATCTTTTATTCCTGGTATTATTCAGTTGGTCTTCTGATCTGTATGTGGCCATTTGTCGATATAAGTCTAAATGGATGCATGACCTTGAATGTTACCCTAGTTCTGTAGTGCATATATAGGTAGGAAATGAGTCTGAACACTCTGTTTTGGTGCATCACCGCCTTAGATTAGACTAGGTAGATTTTCTTTAATGCTCTCTTTCTCCCTTTCCCTTCTAAGAATAGATAGGTGCGCCCTGACAGTAAGAGGAAGCCGGCCTTCTCCAGAGACTCAACCTCGTAGTTCAAGTCCCACAGCCTGGAGGTTGTTTCCATGTTTCACTAGGTTGTCCTCGCGCATAGGCCTTGGACAAGGGTGCAAACCTATGTGACAACAATTATCACTCCTGCAAATCATGTGGTTGTAGGAAGGAACCTACTAAAACATAGCATGGATGAGGAAATATTTATCATCATCTAATATCCTTCATTAAACCATAAAAAAAAACATAGATTCAAGAAAACACAATATAACAGATCAATCTATACTTCAATCTCCATGTCTTAACATATAGATAGCATATTCATAAAACATAAGTTCTTTTTCTTAAACCATATAGTCTTAAACTATTTCTCGCAAGATAACTATTAAAAAGAAGATAAAAAGTTCTCAAAATAATGGCTTTTAGAGGCTTATCATTCCCCCCAATTGAACTATTTCTGGTCTCCAGCAATCACGAAGTTCAATTTCCTAGCCTACACTCTCCAATCACTTTGTGTCCTTTCAACTGGCTCATTCTTCACATAGTCAAAGTAATCATAATTTTGCTTGAGCCTATGTCATGATCTTATACATTGTCATGTACTACTAGTAGTGGCTACAAGTAAAATGGGGGTTGATACTTAATGGTAAAAAATGTTTGCACCAATGTTGGTAACCAATGGTTGATACTTAATGTTAACCAATGTTTGCACTTAATGGTAATCAATATACCAAGGAATCCTTATTCTAGCAAGAGTCAAATTTGGTGGAGAGTGGGGTCTCTTATTTTAAAATCACGTGGCATTCTAACCCATCATTGCCTTGAGGAAATGATTGTTGTTTCAACATTCTTAGATAAATGTTATTCCCAATCTGTAAAAGCCTAGTCTCTAACTGTACTCACCTTACCAAGTCCTGTAGGATTGCCCAAAACAGAAATCCAATCCAAATATGTTCATCTAGAATATTGGACTTTTGGCCTCATGAACAAGGGTGTTGTCATCTCACTTTCCCTATAGGGTGCGGCTTGATGCTCTATGCTTATTTCATTTTGCATCCATGACATTGTTGTCCTTAATTGCACATCCCCCACATATAAGACTAGGATCCATTTGGTGTCATTAAGCACTACTAGATTGTGGAGATATAATTCACATAGTACATTAACAGATCCAATTGCATCATAAAATTCATGTGGAGTAGAGACAAAGGAGTTAAGTCCTTCCACAATTCTAATTAACATATAATTAGAAAAAAATTCTTTAAGAAGCAAAGAATACACTAGTGATGGTAACCTACATTCCATTAACTTAGTAATTAATCTTGTAATATGCTCAATTCTTCTCTTTAGAACTGCGTTCTGATTTGAACTTTATTTCAATTGGAAGTTTTGCTCATTAATAATATTCTTTAATTCTTTTTTCTCCAAGTTCTATTGAGCTCTTTCCCATAATAGTTGTTGAAACAAATTAATTCTTCCAGACAAAGGTGTGGATAAATTTGGTGGTGGCAATGGCTCATGATGAAAGAGGTCTATCCATTCAGGCACCAATTGATGAATTATGTTGACACTCTATAGTGTGGAGCACCCACTTTTCCTTATGACAACACATGTTTTCTCTTTTTCTATCTTGCTAGATTCTATGGTTGCTGCAGCTAATGTGTCCAACCCTTCCTGGCCCATTTTTTCCAACACTTCTTTAACAATTTCAAGTCTAAATTCTTAATAATTCTCTAAAGGAAGTTCTGTAGAATCTTCACTAATGTCTTGCATAGCAAGGTCTTCTTTGAATTTCTCAAACATTTCATTCTCATTAGATTCCCTATCACTCTTGATAAATACATAATCAATGCTACACTATACTTTAGGTGGAAAATTTTGAGTTTTACTCTCATTTTCATTGACTTTAGTTTTTGGTAGTTTTTCCCTCAGTGAGAACTCTCTCTCACTTTCAAACACTTCAAGGGTAATTATAGGAATGGAGTCCTCCAAAACCCTACACTCAAAGGGTCTTGCACTTTTCCTCATGGGTGGTGTTGACAAACATGGGAAACTCTTTCATTTCCTCCTTCTTATAGGTGTTTCTACCGTGGACACTTTAGGAGGTTTTGTAGGTCTTCCTCCTCTAGAGATTGCAAGGATTCATTAAGGTTACTTTCCTCATTTGGTTGTCCTAGGCTTTCTGCTTTAGATTCCAAAATTTTACCTTTGTCCTTCTTAGTGGAAGGCATTTTTTAAACAAGTATTGGGGCTTTAGGAGCACTAGCAATTTCTACCTATTTTCTTTTCTTCTTTCCACGAATGGAGGGTTCAACCTTATAAATATTTTTCTTAGTTAGCTTAAGACTAAAGAGAGATGCTTTAGGATTATTTTTATCTCTAGGAACAACTTTACAGAATCCTGTGGATGTTCTTTCTCTTCATCCTACACCCTGACCTCTAGGCCGACCAACCTAGCTTCTACCTCCTTTAACTACAAGAATTCCTCCCATTACCCAATTGCTTGCTTGTTTAATTCTCTTTATACAATTAACTTTATCAAAACATGGTGAGAGATTGACTAATCACTTCTTAACTAAACTAAAGAAGCCTTGTTCTTAATAATATTGAGTAGGAAGTTGGGGAGCTTTACCTATCTGTAATCAGGCCTTAAGTGAGCCAATAGCTTGAAATGTAAGGCATGCAAATATTTGTATCATTCCTCACATGTAAAATATCAAATGATAAACATAGCAAGTTGAACAAACTCCATCGGACAGGATAGCCTCAAAGTTCCTTGTTTCTCATCAATGTCCAATGGCAGGTCTTGGTGTATGTTGAATTATGCCCTAGCCATCTCCAAGTCAAACTCTTTCTCCCAGTTTTCACCCATTTGGGGCAACCTAGTGACTTTGGATATAACCTCCTCAGAGAACTCAATTATTAAACCATTAACCACTACAACTCCATCTCTTAAGGTGGTCATAAATTGGAGAGATGCTTCTTCATTAAATCCATTCAAACTAAAGCAATAATCTAGTGATCCCCTTCTTCTAAACATTTTATAGGTGGCTACATCTCCCAAAAGAACTCAATGATTAACATGCTCATTCCCATGCATACCTCCACCCATAGTTGGTCATAGCTGAATTGTAGAAAAACTTTGATGTTCAAGGCTTACAATGTTGGCTCTAGTTTTTTAAAAAAATGGCTTTAGAAAAATGATGTGTACTTGAGAAGTTAAATGGACCATATCTCATAATATCCTTTTGCATCAAATTCTATGATTTTTGCACTTGTACATATTTGTCACCCAAACACATTGCAAATCATCATTAAAAGTTAAATAAGCTCTTTTAATGTTCTTAATTTCACAATGACGTAATCACAAAAGGACAAGTCACTAGCATGTGATATTAATTATGCATTTATTTCAAGTCATCTCAATGCAATTTTAAGGTACATGCATTTTGAAACATGTGATTTGAAAAATGCTTTGAAAAAGACAATCAAACATCCATTTAAATATTTCCCTTCCACCAACTAAATAAAGGCATGGGTCCTACCAGGCTAGGATAAGCAAGAGTGAACAAATATAAATAATATAAAATCATAACAAAAAATGAATGAAATTGAATGCATCCATAGTTATGTGGAAGGTACCTGGCAACTGCTGTAGGAAATATGTTCTAAAATGATCATCAAAATTGACAGAGTGATGGGATGGAATGGTAAGATGGAAGAGAGAAAAGTTGAAGTGGAATAGACTTAAAGAAAGTACTTAATTTAAAAGAACTGTTATGAATATATTTATTGGAGTCAAGAACTAGCAGGAATAAGGGTAGAAGACCCAGACTTAATGGCTATAGGAAAGAAGATATCCTTATTGTGCTAGAATTACTACAGGAACTCTTTATAGCTAGTTGGTTTATGGTAAAGCTTGACACGATGCCCATTGACAAGTAGTTTGAAGAGAAAAAGATCAATGATCAATAATTGAATAGCACCATTTGAAATATGGCAACAATCTCATATGGTCCTAACCAATGTGTTTGGAACTTTCCTATATTATGCTAGTATCTTGTGTCATAAAGGAGTGTCCAATTGCCTACAACAAACATTTTCTATTTGATAAACCTATCATGCCACTATTTCCTTTGGTGTTAAATGAGCTCAGTGTTGTTTAATGCAGATTTCCTCCATTCATCAAGATTGTTTAAACTCATGATCATGTCATATTACGTAAGATCGAGTTCTATGCCAAGCTCCAAGGTAGTCTTCAATGTTTTGTATTCTAATTGAATAGGCATGATAGCTAACCTACAATAAACAAGTTTGAATGGAGTAAAACTAGTTGTGGACTTCCAGGAAGTTCTTTAAGCCCAGAGAGCTTCAGGAAGGCGTGTTGGCCAATCCTTCCTATGAAGTGTTATTGTCTTGGTTAGAATAGATTCCAACTCCCTATTAGTAACTTCAACTTGACCATTAGCCTAAGGATGGTAGGGTGATGATTCACCATGCCTAATAGTATGCCCCTTCATAAGAGTAGTTATCAACTTTGATGTAAATTGAGTCCCTTGATCAAATGCCAATTGCCTAGGACCACCAAACCATGTAAAGATGAATTCATACAAAAAAAATTCTACATTGATATCCCTTGAGTGTTTCATGGGTTTAGCTTCCACCCATTTGGTGACATAGTCAGTGCACACCAAAATGTAGGAGTTACCTTGTGAAGTAGGCTAAATGGGGCCTACAAAGTCAATCTTCCATTTGTCAAAGGGTGTGACTAGTACTTGAGGCTACAGGGACATTTCATCTGACTTAGTGGGTCTTCCCATTCATTGACACTTGTCAAATTTCTTTGTATATCTAGTTGCATCCTTGTGTAGACTTGGTCAATAATACCCAATTGTTAAGATTTTGAAGGTTGTTCTTGTGGCTACAAAGTGACCTCAATAGGGTCCATCATGATAGGCCTTCAAGATATCATATGTTTCATCTTCTCTTAGACATCTATGCATGTCTTCATCAGGACTCATATAGAACATAAACCTAGCAACCCATGAATAATTATACCTCTTCTCTGCTAGTACCTTTCTGACTTGGGAAAAAAAGTATACTGGCATTTTTCCTATAGTGAGGTAGTTAGCAATATCTACACACCAAGGTTTTTGTGTGGCCAACAAGAAAAGGTGCTAATCTAGAAAATTATCATCAATGGCTAAAGAATCATTAGGGAGATACAACCAAGAGAGAAATTTGGCTACCACATTGGCCATACTAGGTTTATCAACTATGGTGATGCCAAATTCTTGCATGAACAATAACCATCTAGCCAATCTTCTTGAAATTATAGGTTTGTTCACTAAATATTTTATAGTAGAATGGGCATTGTGAACAATTATCTTATATCTAGTGATGTAATGCATGAATTTTTTGAGAGCATAAATGATCACAAGTAATTCCTTTTTAGTGACCATGTAATTGAATTCTACACCTTGCAAATTCTGATTGATGAAATAGATGGCATATTCAATAGAGTCTATTTTTTTTCCTAGTAGAACATCAATAGCATAGTTTGAGGCATCAATGTGAATTTGAAAAGGTAATCCCTAATCGGGTCCTCTCAAAATAGGTGCTATGGTAAGAACTTCCTTAAGCTGTAAGAAGGATGATGAATAGTCAGAATGCAAAAAAAAGTTAGAATCCTTTTTGAGTAGGTTTTAGAGAGGTGTTGCAAGTTGACTAAAATTTTTAATAAATCTTCTGTAGTATCCAGCATGTCCCAAAAAACTTTCTACATCCTTTTGCTTCTCTAGTGTTGACAAGGTACTGATAACTTCAATATTTGTTGAATCTACTTGGATGCCTTCTGATGAACTAAAATGGCCTATGACTACACCTTCTTCCATCATCATAAAACATTTCTCAGTGTTTAAAGATAGGTTACAATCCTGACATCTTTTGAATACTATCTTCTTCAAAAGGAACACCATAAACAATGAAATCGTCCATGTAGATCTCCATACAGTTAACAAAAATATCTGAAAAAAATATTGATGACAACTCATTGAAATGTGTTGGAGCATTGCACAAGCCAAAAGGTAATACTAAATAGGAAAATGTGCCCTATGGGTAGGTAAAATTTGTTTTCACTTGATCCTCTAGGGATATTTGAATTTGATTATAACCATTGAAACCATTAAGAAAAGAAAAAAACTTTTTACCAACTGGGTTGTCAAGGACTTAGTCTATAAATGGTAATTGAAAATGATCCCTCTTAGTGGTTGAATTAATCTCCCTATAGTCTACACAAACTCACCATTTTCCTCCCTTCTTGGTACTATGAGCAAGGGTGAGACCCATTGACTATCAGAGATGGGGTATCTAAAACCAACACTTAACAATTTTTGCAATTCATTCTTAACAATATTTTTTAAGATAGGATTAACTCTCCTCTCAAGCTATCTAACAAGTTTGAAGTCAGGACTGCTATAGATCTTATGAGTGCAGAGCATAGGATCTAATCCTTTCATGTCCATGTAATCTCAACCAAATGCATTCTAATTTTCCTTCAGTAACTACAACATAGCTTCTTGTTGGGAGTGTGATAAGGCATTGTTTATGTAAGAATTTACCTTAGGGAAAAATTCACCAAAGATCAAAGAACTCAAACACAAGCACAACTATAGACCAAAAGAGTATGATCAATATATCAGAGTATGTCCTCGTACATTGCTCTATATTGAATGTGATGTACACACACACTAAGAGTGCTTGTATATAAGGGCCTCTCAAGAAGGACCTAGAATGTCTCTAGAAAGAACTAGGAGATCAGATAATCATGACAAATAAGCACACGTCTTATCCATCATTCTAGATGAGAAGATAAGAATGACAAGGTGTATATCAAGTGGAGATGTTGTAGACACCATGTGCTTAATTAGTGTGCTAAATCCTATATTGTAGACAGCATGTGCATAAAAGAGGTGCAAACTCCTATGTTGTCAACATGACAACTCACAAATAAATAAATAATAACTAAATAATAAAAAGATGCATTAACCTAAGTAAACTTAAGCAAGTGACTAATAAATAAATAATAAAAAGATGGATTAACCTAAGTAAACTTAAGAAAGTGTAAATAGTGAATACTTGTTTACGCCAACACCCCTTCTTTAGTGCAACTTAGGGGAATGCCCTTAAGCTTACAAATACTAGGATGAAATGCATAATGGGTCCCAACTACGAGGCCATGTTACGTACCCATGTACATAATGAAATGAAGTCTCTCATAAAGTGGAGAAAGAGAGAAAACCTCATGGGAAAAATCCTCCCCAAAAAGAGAGATGAAAACAAGATGAATAGATGGACGGAGTAATCAAGACCCCCCATTAAAACATGCATCAAGTATATACAAGAGAGAAATGGGAGAAGGACAAAACCCCATGAGAGGAAAAAGTCCCCCCCATAAAAGAGAAGAAGGAGACAAGGTATCCCGCACCCCCCCCCCCTCCCCACCATAAAGGTAGTGTGTCGATCAGTGAGAAATGCTCCAATGAAGAAGCTGATCCATAAGTGTTGAATGATGTTCCTCCCCTTTAGAAGAAACAAAGGAAAGGGTACAAAGGAGATGTGTCCCCAGTATGGAGGAATAATCTCTATGATGTAAGGTATCTGTAAAACCTATTCAAGTGTCCCTATGTCGATACTAATGGTGGCTCCTTCCAAAACTACTAAGAAGAAGTGCAGATCTAGCAAGGATTGATGTAGAACCTATTTCAAGAAACCACAAGTCTTCTCAAATGATAAAGAGACCTCTAACAATTGTTGTACATAAGTATCCACAATCACATCGGCCTATAAAGATTGATCATGTAGAGAATGGACATGAGTGTCAGAGTGAGCCCTCGTAACAATTGAAAAAGTATTGTCCTCATCAAAGAGAAGTGATATATCATCAAAGAAATACAAAGTGTACCTTGTTGTGCTGAATTACATGAATTGATTATTGTGGAAATGGAGAAAGTATTCACCGTAAAAAGAAGATGAATATCATCAAGGATGTCTCCCACATCCTCAATGTGAGACTCCATGAATAGGCCTGCAATGGTGAGAAGGAAGTCATCACATTAAGGTAAAGTAGGAAGACATAAAGGGTTATGCTACACTAAATCTAAAGCATCTATGGCTGAAACAATATCAATAGGAGCAACAAGAGCATCTAGAGGTGTGATCGCATCTGGAGTTGAAGAAACCATAACTAGAGTGACTGGATGTAGAATGTCCTTTGGAGATGGAGGAACACATGGATCTCCATATGCTTCCCAAAGAGCCATCCAAATATCATGAGGAAAACTTGTCATTCTTCCCATTCTAAGAGGAGAAAAAGATTCCTTACAAATACTATCATACAACAAGTGATGAAGTTGCAAAAGATATATCCAATTAAAATGTGGTGGCAATGAATAGAGATAAGGAAGCAATTCTTGATGGTCTCTTACATAATCAAGTATCAAAGCACTCCATTGGTGATGGTTACTTGTTGTCAACTATGGTTTAATACCAGACTGAATAATCTGACAAGACTCCATGAGATCAATCAATGAACCCCCAAAGAATCAAAGAACCCACCCCAATGAATGATATAGGAACTTGGTAGCAACTTGCCAATTTAGGGCCTATTTATAAAAGTAGTATTTCTATCTATAAAACCTATAATATGATCATAGATATGGAAAGTAGAAAAAAAAATGCACTTCGAAAAAAAATGGAACCTGATTATGTGTTCAAATGAGCCCATACTAAGCATTTTAAGTGGCAAAAATTGGAATTTGAAAATTGTAGAAAAATTTAGGAATAGAGATCTCAAACCACCTGCACCAATGTGTAGATTATGAAATTCTACCCCAAAACAAAAAGAATTGCTCGCAAAAAGGAGTTCATATGAGGATGATATCATTGTTTGGAAATTGTTGTTGCTATTTTTTTTTTCTGAATCTCTTTCATCACACCTCCAAAAATCAAATGGCTCTAGATTTTGCCTCAGATGTCTGATTTGGATGAAACAAAATCTGATTTGGGAGTTCCTTGAACTTCTGAATGTGATGCAAATATTTGATTTGCACTAGCAAGCACAAATCTTCACTTGCAAAAAATCTTTCCTATGGCCTGATGGCCAAAAAATTTAGAAAATAATGCAAATCCAAAAAAAAATAGCAGAGATGTAGATGAAAAAATAAAAATCTAAAAATTAAATGTACAAATCTGAAATGATCATACCAATTCTGCAAATCGATCCTTTGAGTGCCGATTTGCAAAAAAAATTGCCTCAATTTCGATTATGCCTAGGGTAGGCAAAATTATAGTCAAAATTCACCAAATTGACATGCTAGATGCAATCACAAGGTCCACTTTGGCTCTAGACTCACCCAAGTACTACTATACTCTAGATTTAAGTTGAGGTGATGAAGCAAGAAGATGGTCTCAAATGGCTATTTGAAGAGAAATTCCCTAAGAGCTCTGATACCATGTAAGAATTTGTCTTAGGGAAAAATTCACCTAAGATCAAAGAACTCAAACACAAGCACAACTATAGACCAAAAAGAGTATGATCAATATATCAGAGTATGTCCTCATACATTACTCTATATTGTATGTGATGTACAAACACACTAGGAGTGCCTATATATAAAGGCCTCTCAAAAAGCACTTAGAATGTCTCTAGAAAGAACCAAGAGATAAGATAAGCATGAAAACTAAGCACATGTCTTATCCATCATTTTAGATGAGAGGATAAGAATGACAAGGTGTATCTCAAGTGGAGATGTTGTAGACACCATGTGCATAAAAGAGGTGCAAATTCCTATGTTGTCAACATGATAACTCACAAGAGTGCACATACTCCTAGTTGACTAATAAATAAATGATAAAAAGATGCATTAACTTAAGTAAACTTAAGTAGGTGTAAATAGTGAATACTTATTTACACCAATAGTTTACATTCAGTTCCTTACATAGACTAATTTTCATCTTAATAACCTTATCTACCATGAATAATGGAGCAATAAGAGAAGAATTCATCTCATGAGGTAATAATTAATGGAGAAACTATGAAGCTTCTGAATGATTGAGTGAATTCAAAGGTCGCACAATGGTTTCTAAGATGCACTGATCTTAAGGAAACATTGGAGATTGAGTTCCATATT
Organism: Cupressus sempervirens; assembly: GCA_028749045.1. Classification (NCBI taxonomy): domain Eukaryota; kingdom Viridiplantae; phylum Streptophyta; class Pinopsida; order Cupressales; family Cupressaceae; genus Cupressus; species Cupressus sempervirens. The sequence goes on along the minus strand of CM053789.1, from coordinate 113,111,282 downwards.
CATTCAAAATAATGAATGAAATTATTTCATCTTCTTCTTGATTAGCTATGAATGATTATCTACTTATCATCATTAATTGATGGATTAGATTGGCTTTTGAATCATCATCACCCAAGTCTAGACAAACGGCTTGGTCATCTAGCAATAATGGTTGAGCAAGGGAGTATAAAGTTAGGTTTTTGGTATGAACTTCATTGGATATTGTCATCTTCCTAGATCAGCAAGCTATATAAGCATTTGCAGTGGCTAACAATGGCCTCCCTATAATTAAAAGATATCCTCCCATATTAGCTTTTGGGGAGAGAACAACAAAATTCACTTGATAATCCTAGGAATTTAGGGTGACTATAACATCTTCTATCATCCCATCTAGTTTAATGGTAGAGCTATCAACAAGTTGAAGGATGGTGGGTGTCTCTCTAAGGCCAACTATATGCAACCAAGAAAATACCTCTTTTGTGATGACATTAATAGATGCTCTTGGGTCCACCAAAGCATTTTGAACTTGGATGCCATGAATAGTGACTATAACTATAGGACTCCCAGGGTCAAAGTATTTGGGGACAACTAATTTCTCCAGCATTAAGTTAGACAATTGTCTTAGGACATCGATGGATTTTGGATCTTTCCTCTTCCTTCCTAGCTACTTATTGCATCCTTTTTTAATAGCTTTAGTATAGGAAGGGACTTCTTTAATAACATCTAGAAATGATATTTTTACTATCATCTATTTCAATTGATTCAGCAAATCAATGATTGCATGTTTCTCTTTAGACTAGCCTTGTTCTATCAACCTATGGGGAAATGGAGGTTCTTTGGCTATAGGAGAGGTATATTGATTTGATTCATCTATATGCTTAATTAGAAGATCCTCAACTTCAGTTATTATAGGTTCTTGGAGTGCTTGTAGAGTGGTGCTTGATCTTAAATGAATATCATTCAATGAGATGGCATAGCTTTGTTATTGATTGTAGGAAGAGTGGTGCATGATCTTAAATGAATATCATACAATGAGAGGGCATAGCTTTGTTGTTTAGTATTGTTTGGATTCAGGTTAGGTTGAGCTAGTAGTTGGGTCTTCTTGGAAGGAGTTTTAGTAGTTACAGGAGGAGGCATTAGAGCTTGCTACTAAGTTGATGGTACTATGGTTGGTTGGCTAGATTGGGGATTCAAATTCTGAGGTTGTTGGCCCCTACTAAGGTTGCTACCAACCCTGCTAGGGTTTTTGCCAACTATGATTTCCACTAAAATCATTATTTTGAAAAATTTTCTATTGATTATTATTATAATAACTTTGAAGAGTATCTTGTGGCATACCTTGTCCTTGAACCCATGTCCTTCTTTGAGCAACATAGAGTACTTCTCCATTTTCATTAATGGATTTAAACCTGGCTGGCATTGGACTTATGTGGTAGGTCTCTAAGTCCCCTATCTTTCTTTATAGTAGCTCTAGAATAGTGCAAGCATATAGTTTGTATCTCAGTCCAGGTCTTTTGAGTAATGTCCCCTCTTGCCATAACGTCTAGAGATTCAATGCTTCCTTTATTTACACCTCTTAGAAAATGAATTTTTTTGACTCCTCATTCAATTGATGTTGTGTGTTACGTTGTAGGTTAAACATAAATTGAGAAGCATAGTCTTCCAATGTTTCATCATCCTTTTGGAACATCTTGAAAATGTCTTTACCCTTTAAATCCCATCCCTCGTAGTATTCCTTATCCTTTGTGAGAAATAGATTGCTCATTGTAGGCCAATCTGCTATAGCATTGGCACCCGACCCCATGAACCATCTCAGAGCACCTTCTTTGAGGGTAGAAGAAAAAAACTTTAGTTTGTGGGCATTAGTTGTATAGTCATAACTTCTACATAGTATATCAAACTCAAAGAGAAAGGTTTCAGGGTCTTCAATGATCAAGCCATAAAACTTAGGAAGTGCAGCAGTAAGTATATTTTTCAAATTTTGGCTACCTTTGCTGAGGAGGGGTAGGAAAGGGAAACATTAGTTGAGGTTGAGGTTGAGCCATTCTTGGAGGAGGTACTATTAATGGTGCTTGATATATGACAAGAGCAAGTGGATTATATTGATATTCAAGTTTAAGAAAGAGATTATTCAAATGCAAGGATTCATCAGAGGATGAGGGTATTCATTCTTGAGCAACAATGAATGGATTTTCAAAAGTTTCTTCTTCATTCTCATTGTGTGGTTCTTCAGATTTAGGATTAAAAATGTCTTCTTGAATATTACCAAGAAGAAATCTCCCAAATGGGTCTCTTCTTCTATGCATGCAATGTAATGCAAAATCTAATCTAACATAATATCTTCAGGGTTGAAATGAAATTTACACCTTCTAATAATGGCACCAAAAATGGTCAGTCAGCTAAATACCTTAGTAATAAAGGATTGGACATCCTTCTACATTGAATCCATGAATGAAAAGAATCATGTATTTTCCTACGTATAACATACTAACTTCATTTTATTTTTCAACTCGAGAGCATAATCTTGAGAGATTGGCTACAAAGCATATGCTTTGATTCCTCTTTAGCTCATTACAATTACAAAAGGAAAGCAGTGCTGAAGGAAATTAAGCTAGAAAATGAAATGAAATTTGCATTAAAGCTTAAAGTAATGTTGCAAAAGTAAATCTATTTCAACACCTATGTTGCAAAAATAGTTCAATGATTGTGTTATCAATGGTTGCAAGAATAATAGAAGTTGTTTTTACAAGGAAATAAACTAAGATAAGAAATCTATTCTAACAATGTAGTTCACTAACCAAGTGGGCCCCCTTGGATGAGTGAATAGAAAATAATTAAGTCTGAAGGTGGAAAATTGAACTCTAAATTCTATTCATTCATAATAAGCAATTACATTTGAAAACAAGATTCTACTCTAATGAATAGACCAATCTACTCTATTCCTTTTGAGAAAAACTAGGAAAAGATCAAAATCTCCTTTCAAGGTTACAACATAAATTATTTAAAGGAAATTTTTAACTTCTTACTCCTATGATTACTCCATCAATGAGGATAAATTACAAATCATAAAGTGTATAATAGAAATGCCATTAATTGTGTTTTAACTTCCCTAGAAATATAGCAAGTTGAGGAAGCTATCTTTGTGCGTCAGCATAACATAATTCATACCATGATCTACTTCTATGGTGAATCATCAATCATTTGGTCAGCTTTGACTTAGTGTTAGAATGTTGTCTTTAATGCGTGACAAACACCTACAAAACATTAAACGTAACAACTTCTACATACATGCATTTATTTCATCATCAATGTTAGAAAAGGTAACACTTGTACATTTGTGCTTGTTTTTCTACGAAAATTTCCACATTGGTCAAAAATCTCCTAAGCTTTCCCAAGTTGGTTAAAATTTCAACCAACTCAGGTCATAACAAAAATAAAAAAGTATATGCATTATATTATGTCATATGTTATATTTGAATGGCACCAAAAAACTTGGTCCTACATTCATGCAGGTAACATTTAAAATTCACAAGTAATCTTGGGGCTTTTCCTGATTCAATCTTGTGGGTGTAGAAGCACCTGCCTTGCCCTTGTCTAAAGTGGGATTTCAAGGACTGAGCCCTTTCTAATCGTTCCCCAATACCCCTAGTTGATCTCCACTCATTCTTCCATTCATTTCATTAGTTACCCAGCAGCCCAGTAGGGCCCTCAGGGTATGCATGCAAGGGAAAACTGATGATAAAGGAAAGTCTTATTTGTAGTAGTGCTAGAAATTCTAGACCTCAAGATGCTATCAGAATGGGTGTTCTAATGGAGGAGGTTAGTTGAACTTGACTTGTGAAATTCTCTTCCTTTGAAAGTACTTCTTTAAGATGGATCCTCTTATTAATATGTGACTATCCTCATTATGACAGTCTCATAGCCTTTAATTGTTTTGTATTTTACCTTAGAAGGTCTTCAAGATCTATTTTCTACTCATTATGCATTAACATCTTTTAGACACTCATCCATGATTTATGACTTTAAAACCTATACCTCGTTTAGTTTGATAAGAATGTTTCCTATTAAATTTATAGTATTATACTTGATAATCAAACCATCCAAAACTTTTCATCAATACAATAATGACATATTTTCTTTCCAAGAACCATTATTACCTAAACATTACCAAATTTGCAAAGAAAGGGGGATCTATCTACATGAAACACATTAGTATAGACAAAGTCTGGTTGGGGTCAATAACACCATCATTGGATGTGAATAAATTATAGTTCAAAGATACCTAGTGAAGGTTATCCATCTACGCACAATACCATGAAGAGCAACTTTGTTTCACCAAAAGAAAATACTACCATGGACTTCAAGAAAACAAATAAGGAAAACTTAGTGTCTAGTCCTTGCTAAGGATAGAAATAATATAGAAAACATACTAAGTGTGTGAGTTATTGATACCTTGCATGTTATCTAGTGTTTAATAGCTCCATGAAATAGCATAACTTTTGACAACCTTCATATAGGTTGAAGTTGTATTTGCATGGTCTTGTATTGATAGAGAATGATAACCTCTATAAAATCATTTCAACTCCATCCATTCCAAAGTAAGTGCATTTCCATGTTCAAAAATCCTTGAAACAAAAGGGAAAATTTTTTTATCCTATATGTGTCTTCCTATTTGGTTTGAGTTTTCTTCCAATATAATCTTGCATTAACTATGCACAAGTACCAATTGCCATGATATTATAGACATAGAGCTTTAGTAGATAATCAAAACCCTAACTATGTGTATTATCTCACTAAGGTTAATTTCTTCATTTATTAAACTCCTTTGAAAAAACCTACAACATGCCTTTGGCAAGACTCAAGAGAATACAAAGGTAACAAAGCTTCCTTTCTGACTCTCTGAACTATTACAAAGTATGGGAATGTGGAAATGACCACATCAAGATATTCAAATGGAAAGGTAACTGGAAACTTTAGAAATTGCTAAAATAGGTTCCCAAAGATAAAACATAACATATAGACCTTTTGATATCCATTTCCACAAGCATTGAACTAGGTTAACAGGTGTGATTCCTTCCATCTGCAAGTTTCTTTGCATCAAGCCCTATTAAAATGATGGCTAAACCTACATAATCTTGCTTTCAATGAAAGTAGAGAAGAGTGTTTATCCAAAAATAGATTGTAAAATGCCTTGTTCAGATGCTTGAATCGAGGAATTTGACATCTACAAGTCAAATCAAATTAACAACACACTTTAGTTTTCTTGTCACCTTCAAACTATATATATTCACCAGAGGGACTCATTATTTTCCAAAGTGAACTAACTATCTGACAGAACAAGCTTGTTAATGTGAACTAAAAAGTCCAGTTTGCAAACTTGTATATCAAATTAACTTTATCCCTAGGATGCACATTTCATCATTACATGTTACAAATTGACACCAATTTTTTACCAATAATGGCTTTCCCCACTTAGATTATATGTTGTGTATATATTTATCTATATAGTTGTCCCCTTCAATCCCTAATAATAATTTAGTCATACCCAAAACCATATCTCTATTGTTCCCTATCTCAAAAACTTGAAAGGACACTGATATATGAATGGTTAGGCACTTTTCATACTATACATACGAAGACAATAGAAAAGGTCCAGATCTCCATAGATAAAAGAAATTTTAGAGAATAAAAGAATTGAAAAAATACTTTTTAGAAACTAAAAATTAAAACTGATCGCTCCTTTATGACTATGGGTTTAATTTAGTCACCTTGCTATCCTACAAACCTAGCTTAATAATTACTCCACTTAACATCACTAGTAATAACCACGGGAATAATGTCCCTCTTTAAAATGATGGAACCAGTTCCCATCTCTCACAATAATTTTTCTTGCAACAACCTTGACTATAAACTTAATTGCAATGTGGCAATCAACACATACTTGAAGGTTTTCGCTACTCTAATGGGTGTTCCAGTGTATGAATTGATCAATGCATACGCTATTGCTAACTTTTCACTATGGTGACAGAGGAGTAATTCTTTTTCCTCCTCTTCCACATCCTTCAATGCATGTCTTGAATCAGATAAATACCTTGCCACCCTCATTTCTGAATTCAATTTCTCTAATATTGCATATATTTCCTGTGTCTGTAGGTGAGATCTATCTCCTACACAAAAAGCATGTACCATTCTGTGGTTTTCAATCCAACTGTATCCAAGCAATTTTTTAACTCCTCTATCTTGCATCAATCTTCTTACCTTTTGAACCTCGTCCAACTTACCCATACTCAAAATCTAGTTTTGACAAAGAGGAGAGTGAATGTGAAAAAGTGTCATAAACGAGAGCTTAGTTGAAGCTAAAGTTGTGCTATCTAAGCTATAATCTTTAATAGATCTTCCAATTACCAAATCCTAAACGCAGTAATGTCTCTACTATTGATGACCATACATTTCTTCTGTACTCTAAAATTGGTACCTGAGTTAACACAAAATTTTCTAGTTGGTAAAGCTTTGGTAGAGGAACAAGATGCCTGAGTATTCACTTGAGTCATTCCTGCTGACAAAAATACAAATAAATATTTCCAGTGAATTTTATCCATTTGGTTTTTAATCTGCACATCTCTTTTAAGTCTGCTCTCCTTCACTTCAAAGTTACCTTCAGTGGGTCCACCTTAATGAGTACAACTGTTTATGGAACAAACTACTATTATAGAGGTGGTTTGGCATATCCTATGACAATCATGCCAATCATGTGGTCTCTATTAACACGTGTGATTTCTCAAATTACTATAATGGTATATCTAAGAGCCTATGCCAACTTTGTTTTCTCACATCACTTAGCATACAAAAACATTAGCCACTATCATTCCTCTCTGTTAGGAAATTTATATTATATTTACTAATTTGATTTTCCTTATAATAAACTTTGTGGGATAATTCTACCCTTTCCTTGTTCCCTAAAACACATTACATTCTTCAATTTGTAGGTATCTTTTAATTTCTATATCATTCGTCAATCTCCTCTCTATATTAGATTCTTCCAACCTACCTATTTCTACATTCAAGTTTGATAGAAGAACATAAGTTATGGCATTCTCAAATCCATCTCAAAAAGAAGACGTTTTGTAAATAATCCCAAAAATATATTCTTATGTAATTTGCACATTGAAGAAACATCTCCATTGGCATTTTGATGATAAAGTTTAGAGTTTCCTCAAGATAGCCATCTTGGCCGAGGAGGTCAAGCATGCATACATAGTGCTTGGTTTTAGGCATAATGCAATAAGAGTCACTCATGCTATTGAAGTATTTAAAGCCTTCATCAGCTAAATCTATGTGACTGCATGTAAAAAAAACCCTGTGAAGCTTGCATGGTAAGAGTATGTTCCTTAACGTTAAATTTTTTCATAGAGTTTGAAAGCATCATATAAAAATCCATTCTATGGATATCTTCTAGCAATGACATTCCAACTGTTGACATATTTTTGAAGCATTTTGTCAAGTAGTTCACATGCCCTGTCTATGTATTTACATTTTTCACACATGTCTAGCAAGACATTGGTAACAAAAACATCATAGGAAAATCCATTTTTTATAGATATTTATATACTCTGTAATAAAGCTTCTAATTTTGCACAAGCTAGTAGGATGTTGGCAAAGACTGCAGAGTTAGATTTTACATTTGCCAATAGCATTTTCTTAAAGATATACAATGCATTTTAAAGAGATCCATTTTGTGTGTGTCCTGCAACCCTGGTATTCTATGAGATGGCACCTTTATTTGATAGTCTATGAAACACTTCATGATTTGAGCATGTTTCCAAAATTTCCAAGAGATCTATTTTGTGTGTATCCTGCAACCCTGGTATTCTATGAGATGGCACCTTTATTTGGTAGTCTATGAAACACTTCATGATTTGAGCATGTTTCCACAATTTCCATACAAGTCAATTAGGGATTTTATAGTTATAAAATCTAACAATTTCCACAATGTTAGTAGGATACTGACAAAGGTTGCAAAGTTCTAAAGAACTAATTCGAGCACATGTTAGGAGAATATTGGCAAAGCTTTAGGAGGTTTGTATAAAATCTTGTAAGGCTTTTTTACAAAATTCATTTTGTGAATATCCTGCAATCATTGCAATATATTAGAGTACAATTGATGCTTGAATGCTGCCTTCACATCTTATATTTGGAGTTGTGGTTATAATGTTTTTTGAAGTTTCCTTACATATGACATTGATGTGAGTATCTTTAACATTGCTGCATGTTTGCCTAACAACACGGGTTATGAGAATACTTTGCTGTATTCATTTCTTAGACAGTAAAATCTGCATGCTCAAGTATTTAATTACAGCAGTATGTTCTTCCTTAATATCTCATGATTTTGATGATTATTAAACTTCTTTATCAAAGTTATTAAAGGCACGGCTCAATGTTGATGCAGCATCTATGTATAACTAACATCATTGTTATGAAAAAGTAATTTGTATTCATGGATTGCAGCAAGTTACATGTGTTTTTGGAATAGATAACTGCATATTACCATTGTAGAACATTTGGAAGATTGAAAGGTTCTTTTTGGTTGTTTGGTTTGCGTTCTTATGTGTTCAAACACAATATCTTTGTGTCTTGTAATGGAGATCCCATGAATCAGCAATTCCTATTGTTACAAAGAATAACACAGAGAATCAGCAATTTATGGATGTGGCAGAGGTAAGTGAAGGAGTTACATGAATGTTCAAGGGTTTCTTTCAATCAGAAGATGATAAAGAACCCTTTGGGAGAGAAGGAAAGGCGGTCTATTGGAGTGTAGGAACCAATCATGGTGGTCAGCAAGGAAACTCTCAGCAATACAGGGGTTTGACAGTTGAAAGATCTCAATAGCAGCATATCTAGCTTACACCAAAATCCCCTTGGAATCCATGCTCTATCAACTTAAAGGGAGCTCTTACTCTTACGGCCAATGTTAGTTCTGATCACATTTCAGCTATGAATCTTTTCCTTCACTTCTTAAAGTATGTTTTTCTTACTCTTACTTTATATCGAGGTCCTAGAATTACTTTAGGGAATTTTTCTATATTATCAAAATGATCTTTGTTATCTATCATAATTAATTGTTCGATGTGATAGCATGCTTGAACATGAGATCCTCCAATTGCAATTCAAGATAGATCTGTGTAAATAACGGTACACTATCCATAGAGATTAATTTCAATTTTCAATCTTTCGAAAAGGTAACGTTAAAACTAACCGAGTTATCAATTCATTATGTTTGATAAATTGCATCTAGTCAAGAAATTTATACATAGCTAGAGGGTAAAGGACTTTTATCATGCTCTTCTACATACAACAAGAGATTGGCAAAGACTTGTTCATAGAAGAAAAATACTTTGTATTCATATCTATATTGCATAGAACATATTTTTACTATTAAAATTTTTGTTTGTTAATAGATGAACTTTTGTACATGTTAATATATTATGACTGAACTCAAGATCTAAAATCAATTTATCTCTTATAAAATATCATATTACTTAATTAATTGATGATGTACATTTAATTGCTTGATTTGAATATGTTTAAATTTATAGTATATATTGATTTGAATATGTTTGAATATGTTAAATATGATTAATAATTACAAATAGATTGTTTCCTCTAATTAATATACTTCAGATATATGTGGACTCGTATCAAAAATAGTGTTAGTGTTACTATGCGATTGATTATAAGAAAGGGAAAAATAATACAAAGTAAGACAATTTGAAGGAATGAGGATAATTCCTCAAGAAATTGTCAGATACTCAACTATCACTTAACCTATCTCTATAGATAAGCCGTGTCTGTAAGAGTAAAATTATTTCATTGCATGATATTTTGATCAAAATTCATTACAGATAAATTATAGTCAAAAAAATATTATTGGTTTTAGAAGGACGATACAATGACAAGGGCCATTAAGGATGGAATGGTTGAGACACCCTAGGAAAGCATAATAGTTGAAAGGGAAAACAAAAATGTGGGTCATTCCAATCTTTGTGATCCATTTTCTCTACCCACAATATTTCACCAATCCGTTGAAGAGATTTTAATTATAGAACATACCACAATGTTTCATGTTTCTACCCATAATGTTTCATTTTTTATTATTTTAATTAAATGACTTCTGCTGAGTCTACAAGAGCTAGAGTTCCTTCAAAGAGCACTTCTAGACAGACACCTAAGACTCTATAAAAAGGATGATTTGTATTTGCTAAGATAGAGCGAAAGAGGTTTGCAAAAAGGAGGATTAGTATTTCCTACTATTGGGTCAAAGAATAGGACTAAGAGATCAATTATCTATTTTAAAGGGATTGACAAACTGGACGAATTACTAAGTATTCTAATAGAAACTTTAAATATTAATGACCTTTAAATTCTTATTCACATTTTTACCTTTCTCTCATGTTTTTGAGCTTACAAAAGAAGTATTGTCAAGGCAAGCAAGGAAAATAATTCATATTTAGCCACATAGCATGAGAGATGTTCCTACTGTTACAAATTTTGCAACATTTCATTAAGTATATATAGATTACAATATGCTTTGTCAAGCTAACATAATGAATATACATGCCTTTGAGTTTGATCAACTAACAATTTCAAACTTCTAAAATTTAGTTTAAGGAGATCCAAGAATTTTGCATGAAAGAAGACATAAACTTCTTAATTAAACTTACAAGCATTTGAAATGAAGAACTTTGACTGCTAGAGGCTAATGGTTCTGTAACATTGGTATTGTGTAGGAGCTTTGATATAATTGGTGTTAAATTAGAAGCAGTTGGACCTCCTATCAATGATTCCTTGAGGTTCTCCAATGTCCTGGCCATGTCTCTTTGTGAAGGTCATTCTCTTGGCGATTCACTGCTACAAAGAAAACCAACATTAATGAAAGAAATAAAACATCTTTTGTCATCCATGTTTTCAATCACATCTGTCAATAGCCCAACATTAACAATATTAACCACTCTCTCTAGAAAAGTTGTCGCCACCCACTTTCACAAGTTCATATCTCCCTCAAACATCTTATCGCTTTCCCTCTTCTTTGTAATCATCTCTAATATTAGGATTCCAAAACTATACACATCTCCATTCACAGAAACATTCCCACCCAACCCATACTCTGCAACCAAATTTATTTATGAGAATCTATTAAGGAAAATGATAACGCCAATATAAAAGATACTCAAGAAAATAATTACCTAGAGCAATATAACCTATAGATCCTCTGAGTGCAAATGTTTCTATACTCAGTAAATTTATGGGGTTTGTAACAATTAAACGGGATATGCCAAAATCATTTACAAGGGTTGTCATGTGAGTATCCAGGAGAACATTACCCGGTTTCAAATCATAAGCTGCAGAGGAAAATCATATTGAAGATATTCCGCACCATGTGCTACATCTATGGCAATGCTCAAACATTCACTCAATCCCAATTGACAATATTTTTGACAATCCATCTTATGGTACAAATGCTTTTCTAATCTTTCATTAGATGCATATTAAAGAACCAAACCTTTCAAGCTGGGGAAGTAAAATGCACTTATAATTTTGATGAGGGTATGATGTCCAATCCTCCCCAACACTTTTCATTCTTTGTTAAATCTCTTATCAACTTCATCATTCTGCAAATTTAGTGTCTTGGGGACCACTTTTTGAAATTTAGGATCTAGTCATCCCAAATTTTAGTAAGCTCTTTGTTTGTTCATTAGCATCATTTTAGAGTTTATCTTTAAAAGTTTAATGTGTTTTTTATTTCTATTAGGTAGATGGTTGGAGATGCAATTTTAGAGGTGAAATATCCCCCCTCATTTTCTAGTTTCTCCAATAAGATGAAGTGTCCTAGTGTATTTCTATTTTGCCAAAGTATTTTCTCTTTTTTTATTGTTGCAAGATTAATCTAAGTTAATGTTTTATGTATAAAGAGTGGGTAATTTCCAATAAGGAATTTCTATGCAAATGAATTGTAGCTTTCAATCTCTTAGACTTTTCCTTGTGCATTCCTACTAGATAGTCATTACATTTAGTAGTCACTCTAACTACTTAAACTTTACATTTACATAAATGAATAGGAGAGTGGTGGAATAGTGATCCCATTGAAGTTAAAGTTGAAGCAAATGAAACTGGAGGTGTACCCATTATTTCAGACACTTTCACTATAAATGGACAACTAGGAGACCTCTATTCATGCTCAACATCAGGTACCCATTTTCTTTTTATTAGAAAAGACTTTGGATTCAACTGGGTATAGCTCAATAGATAAAAAATAGTTAATTATATATAAGTTGTCCATTTCTAACTAAACAAAATCAACATTGTGAGAAATGAAATTTGATGTATGCAGGAACATCAAGGTTGAAGTAGCACAAGGTAGGTGAATCCCCAAATGAGATGTCCTACCCCAAACAATACCACCACACAACAGAAACACAATAGCAAGAAGCCACAATGCAAGATCTGATACCAAACTACAATAATTTGTTCATAAAATATAACTGATTACATGCAATATGCTGAGTTGTTAAGCTTTCCCAATTATGGCCAAATACAAATTAATTACAATAATAGTTCTACAAGATCCCTCAAGATCCAATCCAAACCCAAGCTAGTCCAGATCCACACCCTGGTAGAAACTTCCAAGATCTCAACTTGTGCTCGCAAGCCACCAAGCAACCTCCTTGTTTCTAAACAATAGATACTAGCTCTTCTCCAATTTTATCCAAGATTCAAGTGTAAACTACCTCATATTTGGTGCTATGTCTACACACTCACAACTCCACCACAATCCTACTGTAGACTACCTCACATTCAGCACTTTGTCCATAGACTCAGAAAAACTTGCCCTTTAACTTCCTCCTTCTCTATAAGCTTCTACTAAGAAGAGATCACACCTTCAAGCTTGATTAGAAATGCTCATATGCCTTGCTTAAATAGGCAATTTCCACCCAAGATGTTACCAACACAACCAATGTAGGATAAAAGGTAAATGCAACTACCTTTCAACAAATATTTAATTCCCAGCCAAATACAACTAAGCACCACCATATGGCCCAACAAATATTAAATGCATGATTTAATAAAATGTCCAAAAACTTCTAGAATTCCATCTTAGAGACACCTTGATAAAAGGAATGGCAACCATTTTTATTTATTTTTCTATTTATGTCACCTATGCACCTTGAAAATAGAAATTCCTTTATTTCCTCCTTTTCTCTTTTTTCATTATTCTTTTAAATTATGTTTCCTCTAATTTTCATCACTTTCTTCTCCTCCATTTTTAAAATAAAAATCCCATGAATGATGCTCTTGCATCAGACTCCCCAGGTAGATCTGCATCACTCTATCATGCAAAGTATCCAGATCTGCATCACTCTATCAAACACTAGATCTCAACCATCCAATCAGCATGCTCACTTCCAAGAACAAACTAAACATAATGCTTCATTGAAAACCCCTCATTCACATTAGCAACTAGTGAATCCACACCAGTAAAAAAAAACTCCATATCAGCAACAATATGTAACTCCTTAGTAACATATGCCAAACTCACAATACTAGTGGTTTCATTTCTCACAACAAGATGCTCCACAATCTCCATGGTAGACTCAACTAACTGATCATGAAAACCAATCTTCATCCTAACATCAAAAAGGTTAGGAATATCTTCAGCACAAACCTCCAGTTGCTCTACAAGTTCTGTACCAGACTCCACAAATTGATCAACAAAACCAACCTCTTCCACCTTGACCTTGTTATGTCATCTTCTCTCTCAAACAAGTCTTTTAACCAGCCAAACAACTCTCTTTCAAATCGGTAGACTCCAGCTCCATAGGCATCTACGAAATTCCTTCCTTGTCCTATCCACATCTTGATCAACTGAACTAGTTTCAAAGTGAGCAACCATCTTCTTATTTTGATCAGCCAAACTAGCTTCAACCCAAGTAGACATTTTAGAAAGATTCCTCTCCACCACATCATGAAGATTCACAATCGTCTCAAGGCCTAATCCTCTCAGAGCCATCTCCAAACATCTTTGTAAACCTTCTGCAACAAATCCTTCCCATGCTCCTTGTGACAATCTTGAATTTTTTGCAAGTCAGATTGCAATCTATCACCTCACATGAACAATCAATAACCACATCACAAGTCCAAGACCACAGATCTGCAATCCAAAAACACTCTACGATCATGCTTTAACAAATTCAACCTTCCATCTTTGCATCCATCAATCCATCTACATGCCCTCTACAATTGCAAGTCAGAACCATGATTTTTTGCCTCACAACCAAGAGATCTAAGATTCCAAAATGAACAATACATGACCAAATCAAGATCAACTCAGATCTACTTCTCTAATCCAAGTCCTAATGCAAACTACTATAATTTCATTGATCTATCTACATGCTCAATGTATGAATTTTCCTAAGGGAAAAATTCACCCAAGAACTAAGAACTCAAACACAAGCACAACTGTAGACCAAAAATGGAGAGAGTATGATCAGAATAACAATTTATTCAATAACTTGCATCAGAGTACACTAGGAGTGCCTGAATATAAAGGCCTCAGGAGAGCTTCTAGAATGCATAGAAGTTAGCACCATGATGTGTCATACAATCAAGCACATGTCCACCAGATATGGATTATCCTCCATTAAGCACACAAGTAAGTGTGGTGATGTGAGGATAAGCCTACAAGGGTGGGACACACAAAATGGTGTTGTAGACACCACGTGCTCAAATAAATTTGCATTCTCCTATGTTGTCTACATGACAACTCAAAAGGTGTGCAAACTCCTAAGTGTCTCACAAATAAAAATAATAAAATAATGCAATATAATTAAATAATGCATTAACCTAAGTAAACTTAAGTAAGTGTAAATAGTAAAGTACGTATTTACACCAACACCCCCCCTTAAGTGCAAGTTAGGGGAATTCCCTTAAGCTTACGATCTAGGATGAAGATGCATAATGGGTCCCGGCTACTAGGCCATTTTAGGTACCCAAGTACATAATGAAGATGGAAATCTCTCATAAAGCGAGGAAAGAGGGAAAACCTCATGGGAAAAACCCTACCCCAAAAGAAGAGATAAGAGAGGATGCATTGATGGATGGAGTAATCATGACCCCCCCATTACAACATACATCCAATGTATACAAAAGAGAATAAAAGAAGGAAGAGAGACAAAATAGGCTCCCCCCCCCCAAAAGAAGAATGCCAATAGGTGAAAACTCCTCTGATGAAGAAGCTAGTCCAAGAATGCAGAATGGTATTCCTCCCCTTAGGAAGAAACAATGCCCAAGGTACAGTCCTGAAGATGTATGGTGGTCCTAAAACCTGCTCAAGTATCCCTGTACTAATTCTGAAGTTCACCCCATCCAACTATGCTAAAAAGAATGAATGCAGATCTAGCAAAGATGTCTGTTGAACCTGTTCCACTGAACCATTTGTCTCCTCTACTGACAAAGAGACCTCCACTAATTGTTCTTCATAAGGATCCAAAATCATGCCAACCTATTTAGATTGATCATGTAGAGAATGGACATGAGGGTCAGAGTGAGCCCTCACAACAACTGTAGAAGTATCATCATCAATGAGAAAATGTAAGTCCTAAATTCTATCTCCCAAGTCAAATGAAGTTGGAGCTGGAAGACGAGATGTACCATGTTGTGTTGGACCTTTCACTATGGCAATGTAAGCATGTGGATTGGACTGATGTGACCTCTCACTGCAATTGTCGATAGAGCTCCACATGTCTGTAGCTGTTGAAGCTCTATCACTGGTGTCACTATCAATTTCTACTATGTATGAAGTGTGAAGAGGAGTAGAGGATAAGCTCAAAGAACTTTCCTCAAAGTGAACATCCTTCTCCACAAAAATCTCATATGTCTCAGGATCTAGAAGTCTATATGCCTTCACACTGTCTTCATAACCAATGAAAGTATAAGGCCAAGATGATTGTGCCTTGCGACCCCTGGAAGATATGTTTGCCCAAGAAGGACAACTAAAGACTCTGAAGTGTGTCACAATAGGGTTTTTGCTGCACCATGCCTCAAAAGGAGTTTTTCCATCCAAGGCTAGATGAGGAGAATGATTAAGAATGTGAGTGGCACTAGAGATTGCTTCGACTTCTAATGATGGATCGAGAGACTTGGCATGAATCATGCAACTTGCCATAGACTTAAGAGTTCTAATCCTCAATGCTGCAACATCTATCTTGTGTGGACTGAATGCTGAAGGAGTCTGAAGATCAATTCCCTGATGTCTACAAAAGTCCTTAAGTCTTCTGTTCACATCCATGTTTCCATTATCCATGTGGAGTACTTTGATGGCCTTTCTAGATTTTCATTCTACATGAGCCTTGAAGTCTAGAAATGCGTCCAAAACTTCATTCTTACTATGTAGAAAGTAGACCCAAGTGAACCTTGAAAAGTCATCAACAAAAGTGAGTATGTAGTGACCCTGGCTGAATGCAAAAGGACCTGTTAATACCATGTGAACCATTTGAAGAACACTTGTTGCTCTAGAAGACTTCCCTCTTTGTAACTTCCACTCTAAATGCATATCCACTAAATCTGATGAACATTTACCCTTACAAAAGTTGATTTTAGGTAGACCTTTGACCATTTAGTATGTGCAAAGTTGCTGAAGATAGCGATAGTAAAGGTGACCAAACCACTCATGCCATAAATTGATGTTTGAATTAGAGTGAGTTAACAAGGCAGGAGAAGAACTCTTAGGCACAAAATGGGAGAATGAATAAAGCCTTTGGTCATCATTGACTTTCCCAACTACTACCAATGAATCATCTTTGAGACTTTGCACCATCACTGAATCGGAAAGGAACTCAACCTTATGACCATCTCCAAGGTGAGTGATTTGGTAAACTGATAGGAGATTGGAACTTAGATTTCCAATGTAGAGAAAATCTTTGAATTCCCCATCTTCCATTTCAACATATCCTTTCCCTTCGACTTCCATCTTAGTATCATCTCCCATGAAGATGTGTGGTACCTTTGACTACTTCAATGAAGAACAATCTTGCTTTGAAGAACCCATGTGGTAGGAGGTACCTGAGTCAAGTATCCATTTTGAAGAAGAATTTGATTTTTCCATAAGTGCTTGACCTTTACCTTTTGAAGAGGTAGGAGTAGAATTCTTGGAAGTACCTAGAACTTGAATCTTATTCTTCTTGAGTAGAATTTCTAACTCATCGATTCTTTTTGTTTTGCAATGATGCTCATCATGATTGGGATTTTTGCAGTATGCACAAAAGAGTTTGTCCTTCTTTTCATTACTTCCCTTCTTGTTTGAAGAAGAATCACCTTGTTCAGAGGATTCATGTGTGTCTCAGATTGTGTTTTCTGCTTCTACTACTTCTTCTTGTTGTTGCTTTTTCCCCCTTGACTAGATTTCTGACCATCACTAGCCACTAAGGCTTTGGCCTTAGATGACTTGAGAAGACCAAAATCCACCAAGTGAGATTGTTCAACAATCAACATGTCTGTAAATCCATCAAAGAAAGGTTTTTGTTAAGCAGATCCCATGGTTAACCTATGAGTATTAAAGCTTGAAACAAAGTTGGCATACTCAGAAGGTAGTTTCTTCAGGATGTGATGTATCAACCTATCATCCTTCATGGGATTTCCACAATCATTAAGAAGTGCCCTATACTCATTGTCTTTGATGAGATAATCCTAAATTGTGTCATAATTTTTAGGATCTAAGAGAAGTAGATCATCCTCAATCAGAAATCCCTTTTCTTCATCCACTTTACCATACAACTGTTCAAGTTTATCCCAAGCTTCCTTAGATTCTGAAAAATTTTTAATGTGGAAGAGAAGATCGCTATGTACACAACTCCTGATAACACCTAAAGCTTGTCGGTCTTGACTTGTCCAATCAATGAGTTCTTTAGCATCAGTAGGTTTGGTAATTGTACCATCAACATACAAAGTGTATCCTTTTTCCATCAATCTACTCCATGCAATATCTTTCCAAGTAGAATAGTTGCGCAAAGTTAAAGGAGGACATTTAAAACCCATGATGTATAAATGAAAAGAGCACAAAATAGAGACACAAGAACACAGTAGACACCCCTCCTTTTCACTCAATCAAAAGACCCCCCAAAAAAGATGCTTTTGGCACTTTATAAGTAGTGCGTTTACAATGAGCCACTTGTCAAAATGAAGAAAGTGGACTTTTTTATTTTTCTTTTACAACTACCTTATAAGGCTAAAATCTGTCACTTAAGCACTATAGCTCAAATTTACAACAATTCTGAAAAAGAATCAAAGCTTTACAATGCCAAAGAAGGCCTAATTTTGAAAGTACAAAATTGGTCCACACAACCCAGAATCTTACTTTAGATCTGAAAAGGAGACAAAAAAAATGCACTTTCAAAAAAAATGGAACCTAAAAAAGTGACCAGATGTGCCTGTACGAAGCTTTTGAAGTTGCAAAAGGCAGGATTATGCAAGTACAATCACCAAAAAAGCAAATTTTGCAAAATCTATGCACCAAAACCAGAAAACAACAGCACCACTAGAAAATTTAGGAAATTCTACTTGATTTCAAAAAAAATTGCACCTAAATTGGAGTCTGGATGTCCAAGTTATGAACTCGCAAAGTCAGGCTGCCAAACTAAAAAGCAATCTGGAGAGGGGTCTGGAGGAGAAATTGAAAAGTTAAATTTGATGGTCAAATGGCCATCAATGCAATTTTAAAATACCCTGGAATGACATCGAAATGGGCGTCAAATTTAACACTGTGAAATGATGACGCTAGCAAAAAATTTGGCCACTTGGATGACATGGCGCTGAGGTGGCAGTACGGATTCCATGTGTACGGATCGTATGGAAAAATATTATGTGGCAGATGATAGGGTGTATGGATCTGCTAGCACATTGCTGACGTGTACGGTGACTGGGCAGAGTCTACTGACTGGGTCTATTTCGACGAATGAAATTAGGCCACATGTCTACTGGTGGAGCTCATCTTGGTGATTGAATTTCCACTGCGTGGTGAGAGATGCAATACTGTCTGCTGCAGGACCGAGAAACGTCACTGGCCAGAGACTTTAATCTGCAGAAGAGGGGCACCAAGATCTAGTGAGTTTAGTCCCACATCACCACGGTGGGAAGAATTATGTTTGTTTAAAAACAAACTACTACGGGTGCTCCCATAAAGATAAGGGCCATCGGCATATGGAGAAGGTTCACTGGTGTTGTGTTTGCCAGTTGTATAGTAGCCAAAAATTAAATTGACATTTGAGGCAGGGCCGAGCCTGTTAGGAATATTGGGTCGTCGATTTGTTATGAAGTCCAATTTAATCCATTGTACGACCTATGTAATTAAAACCTTGCAAAAAATAATATATCCTCCATACCAAAAATGCCAGATCCGAGGTGTCACAGCCCAGATCTGTCAAAAAAATTTCTTTGGTAGATCAAAAAAAATTTCTGTGAAATATAATGACGGAAAAAATACAAAAAAAATAATTTGTAGATCTGAAATAAATCATAAATCTGTGAAAATGATCATACCAATACTGCAAATTGGGGCCTTCGAGTTTGGATTTGCAAAAAAATATTGCCTCACGGTCGACTTTGAGCCAAGGTAGACATGCTTATAGTTGATTTTCACCAGTTTAGCATTTTGGACACAATGGAGAGGTCAAATCTAATGTTGAACACTCCCAATTTCTGTAGCACTTCAAATTCAGGCTGAGGTGATGAAGCAAACAAGAGGTCTCAAATGACTTATAAAGAGAAAGTCTCCAAGCTTTGATACCATGTAAGAATTTTCCTAAGGGAAAAATTCACCCAAGAACTAAGAACTCAAACACAAGCACAACTGTAGACCAAAAATGGAGAGAGTATGATCAGAATAACAATGTATTCAATAACTTGCATCAGAGTACACTAGGAGTGCCTGAATATAAAGGCCTCAGGAGAGCTTCTAGAATGCATAGAAGTTAGCACCATGATGTGTCATACAACCAAGAACATGTCCACTAGATATAGATTATCCTCCATTAAGCACAGAAGTAAGTGCGGTGATGTGAGGATAAGCCTACAAGGGTGGGACACATAAAATAGTGTTGTAGACACCATGTGCTCAAAGAAAGTTGCATACTCTTGTGTTGTCTACATGACAACTCAAAAGGTGTGCAAACTCCTAAGTGTCTCACAAATAAAAATAATTAAATAATGCAATATAATTAAATAATGTATTAACCTAAGTAAACTTAAGTAAGTGTAAATAGTAAAGTACGTATTTACACCAACACTCAAGAACAACTATGCTCTAATAAACTTTTCCCAACCAAGGTCCTAGTACAAACTACCTCACACTTTGGCAATCTCTATGTACACTTAGGAACAACTTAGCTTTGATACCATCTGACGTAGCACAAGGTAGGAGAATCCCCAAAGGAGATGTCCTAGCCCTAAGCAATATCACCACATAGCAGAAACATAATAGCAGGAAGCCACAATGCAAGATTTGATACCAAATTATAATAATTTTTTCATAAAATATAACTGATTACATGCAATATGTCAGGTTGTAAGATCTTCTTGGTTATGGCCAAATACAAAGTAATTACAATAATAGTTCCACAAGATCCCTCAAGATCCAATCCAAACCCAAGCTATTCCAAATCCACACTCTAGTAGAAACCTCCAAGATCTCAACTTGTGCTCGCAAGCCACCAAGAAACCTCCTTGTTTCTAAATTGCAGCCACTAGCTCTTCTTCAACTTTATCCAAGATCCAAGTGTAAACTACCTCATATTCGGTGCTCTATCCACACACTCACAACTCCACCACAATCCTGCTATAGACTGCCTCACATTTGGTGCTCTATCAATAGACTCAAGAAAAATTTCCCTTTAACTTCCTCCTTCTCTCCAAGATTTTACGAAGAAGAGATCACACTTTCAAGATTTATTAGAAATGCTCATATACCTTGCTTAAATAGGCACTTTCCACCCAAGATGTTACCGACACAACCAATGTGGGATAAAAGGTAAATGTAACTACCTTTCAAAAAATATTTAATTCCCACCCAAATACAACTAAGCACCACCACATGGTCCAACAAATATTAAATGCATAATTTAATAAAATATCCACAAACTTCTAGAATTCCACCTACACACCTTGATAAATGGAATGACAACCATTTTTATTTATTTTTCTATTTATGCCACCTATGCACCTCAAAAATATAAATTCCTTTTTTTCTCCTTTTCCATCTTTTATTATTTTTCTAAATTGTTTTTCCTCTAATTTTTGTCACTTTCTCTCTCCTCCATTTTTTAAAAAAAAATCTGATGCAAGATGCTCTTGCATCAAAGGCTCACTATACGACATGGAAAAACATATCTTCTTCATATTATCATTTTTGTAGTCAATAATCACCTCTTTTTCAAGGGTGCATCACACAATCTCACAATGGTATAGATCGATGCCTCTTACACAAAGTCATACACAATGGAAACTCTCATGTTAACATATGCTCAGAATATAGATGTACTTCTTACAGATAATCAAGCCAAAGCCAAATACTACATGACCACCAAAATATACACTACTCAATCTAAATCAAATATTGGCGACAACACAACAACTGCTATTTTGAGCTACGTGGGTTCAAATGCATTTGCCACTCCAATCTTTCTAAACCTTCCAAATTACAATGACATTGCAATGGTGACCAACTTTACCAAATCCCTATGAAGCCTAGCTTCACAAGAGCATTACATGGATTTTCTCCAAACTATAAGTGACAGTAGTATCATAACAGTAGGACAATAGCAACAATTGATCTTCAATAGTGATATTGAAGGGTCTGAACATTACAGATCATTCTAAGAGAAACTTACATTGCAGAAGTTGGAGTATTATGATGTGGATTGTGCAAGGCATATGCTCAGCTCTACTATAAAGAGGTCATGCATTGTTTAAAATTCAGAAAAATACTACTTTAACCCACACTTTTTGGCTATTCACAGTCACACATCAAATCTTGGAAATGTATTGGAAATTTAGTTTCTCTAAAACATCTTATTTGAGTCCAAGCATCTTCCATAATATAGTTATTTTAGCATTGGTGGCATATGTTCTCATTGGCATTGAAAAAAACCTTGTTTAGCAACATGTGTATCATTACTTGTTGCAATAATTGATTTGAGGTCTTTATGAACTTTAATTCATATAGACTCCTTTTCATTTGTTCTATCTTTTCTTTGACCTTTTATTTGTTCCATTGATTATGATTGAGATACTTTGCTCGAATGCAATTTGATATAATAGAAAGATAAGTTATGGTGATTTTTTCCCTGTAATCATTGAAGATATAATAAGATTTTAGATGTTTATATTGTTACTAACAGAGAGAAGTGAAGTTAATGTTATGAAGTGAAATAGAGTGATTCTTTGTATATAAATTTTTTAACATGTATGGAGTTGGTGCCTTGAAAAGCTATTACCAGTGGGTAGTGAGGCATTAAACACATAATCAATGAGATTTCAGTAAGGCTTATTCAAGGTATTTTTAGAGTGTTGTTTTCTAGCATAATGGGTTTTCCACTCATAAATCCATGTGTCATGGTGTGCATATATGTTTCTATTGTTTTGCAGATTGGTATATGTTTTATGTTGATTTAGTACATTATTTTAATACATGATAAGTCTAATTTTTTATGCAAAGGAAGCATTTTCTTTATAGGCCACATATTCACAACCCCCCCATCTCAGTGGTAAATGTATTCCAACAAACTATGGGGAAGAGATATGCCAGTTTCCTCGATAATTTCTTCTAAATGACTAATGTTTCTTTTATGACTTCATGAGAGGATACAATTGAATCCTATTCCCAAGTTCATGTTAGATTTTCTTGAGCTTTATCAATAATAAATATTTTCCAAAGTTGATAGTCTTCATTTTCTTATATCATTAGGTCTCCTGACTCCTTTCTAATTGTAGTATTCCATAGGGCTTGGAGAAAATTTGAAATTAAACAACCAAAAACTATGTAAATTAAATAATATTATTAATGATTATGTAAAATGAAGATGTTTGAGTAGCTACTAAATGTTTTTATCTCATATTTGGTGCTCTTCACATGGAGAGAACCAATTGTACTAGTAATTTGAACATTGAGTCTCAAAATCATGTAAGCTTCAAAATCTCATTGATATAAGAGTTGTATCTTGATGATTTGTCTTTATTATAACATTGTTAATTCTACTTTATTGTTCTTTTTTACACTCATGTATTTCTAATGAACTTTCCTAAATCTTGATTGCTTCTAAAAGGTTGTCGATTTTAACAAAACTGCTATTAGACGTTCCTAGTCTTTTATTTTTTTCTACACACATTCCTTGTATTGTTCTAGGTAGAGATATATTATTAGGTATGCAATCAAATTATGTTTTAATTGTAGCACTTATGTATATTTAGTGTCCTATTAAAAATTGAATATTGAATGCAATGTCACTAGAATTGGATCTTTTGTTGTAGGCAAGAAGCATTTCTACTAATAAGCTCCGGCCTACCTATGCAATAGTCAATGATTGCCTATTTTGTACAAGTATGTACTTAATTTCAATTTTTCCTATTCAAGAGGTACTCTTACAATGTATAGACAAAGTTCAAACAATATGATGATTGTTTACAAAAAAAATTATCATAATGTTTATTTCTTGGTTGTAACATTTGATGCATCTTCTTTTTGACATTAGGTTTGCATTTGGATATACATAGGGATAGATGATAACAACATTTCTGAGTTAATTGGAAAGCTTTTCTATGCAGGTTCACTTTTTTACCTTGTAATGAAATATTTAACATTCTATTACATTAAAAGCAAGTGATAATTATTCATGATACATGTTAAATTCTATCTCTGTTATTCTTGAAAGTATCAAATTGTATTTGAAATCTTATAGAGAATCTTATATAATAGGAGGGTTTTTTCTAACTTTGATACACATGATGACTATAGCTATGACATTTTTTGTTGTAATTGGTTTCTTGACTTATGGAGGAATGTAATATAGCAGCATCTATCTACATTTACCTTTTCCTATTTAAAGTTGTGGCTTGAATAACATGATTTAGCATTGTTGTATTTCCTTTCACATTTTAAGCATCAATGCTATTGTTGGAGGTTCTTTTTTATGCTAAGGCATTTCCTACTAGAATCAAGAGGGCATAGAAAGAAGGTGCATGAGGTTTGCAATTTCTCTTTTAATCAACTTCGTGATATTTGAGATATTGCAGATGATATTTTTTTGTTTTTATAGAAACAAAAAAAATGAAACAAAATATGTTTTTTGAGTTGCCTCGTATCCTTTGTCTTCAAAATCTACAAAATTCTATGGTGAATTCTATATTTTAGTGTGCAATGTTCAATTTCTTAAGTGTGTTATATGCATTCTCTTGATCACACTTGTTTATGTATTTCATTTTTGGTTAAATGTTGAAGAATTGAATCATCTATATTTTAATATGAAAAAAATCAACATATTTCAATTTTGGCATATACTATTAGTATTTCTATATCTCATAGTAAAACTACTTGTCTTGTCATTTTGAGCATGCCTATAAGCTCACTATATTGAGGAATATATTTTTGGGTTTGCTTTTACCACCCTTGTAAAAATTTGGGCTCAATCATTCTATTATGGTTGTCTAAACACCTTGAGAAAGTTTCTTGTGGATATACTTTTACCTTTCTCCTATGATTGTGTAGGTTGACCCTCTCAGCCATGGGCACCTTTCCTGACAATAGTATTTTATTGAATTCATTTGGGATCTGGTACTACATTCATACTTTACTCATTCTTGGAAAAGGTTCCCTCGTCGCTCGTGATAAGTAGCACAACTACTAGATGATAGCTCGCCCTTCAAATCACTTTCTAGGAAACCACAACAACAACCGCTATCGAACCATTTTGCAAATTATGCTAATAAAGTTTCATAGAGATGACTTTGGGGAGCCCTTGCATATAAATTAGGATGATTCATAGCCCTCCAATAGAAACAATGCTAATGCCAATATTCAAAATCTAGAAAATGTGTCTTTCTTGAACACCAGCACTAATTCTATTGAAGGGTCACTAGGATCTTTCGTTATCAAACCTCCCATTAGCCATGATGGGTTCATAAAAAAAAAATCTAGAGCACTAAGTAGCCACTTAATGCTAGATGAGGGCTCACTATATTAGATCAACTACAAAATCATTGGACAGACACACTATATAATGCTAATCACTGCCAAGCCTCTTCCACAATTGTGCTAGTCCAAGAAGATGATCTAAGAGAGTCCATGAGTAGGCATTTGCTGGGACATTTAATCACTATAATTTTTTTTTAAAACCTCATAGTTTGGTCAAAATTTCCACCAATTCTTGAAAGTTTTTTACCAAACATTGGTGGAAATTTTGACCAATTCCTAAAAGTTTTCTACCAAGAATTGGTCAAAATTTTGAGCAATTCTTGAAAGTTTTCAACTAAACATTGGTGGAAATTTTGACCAATTCTTGAAAGTTTTCCACCAAGAATTGGTCAAAATTTTGACCATTTCTTGACATTTTTTGACCAATATTTGGTCAAAATTTTGACAAAAATGGAAAATCAGAGTTAGCAGAGACAAAAAAAATTGACGAGAAATATTACCACAAACTTTTGGTCAAAATTTTGACCAAAATTAATTGAAAATTGAGTCCAAATTTACTAGTATAATATTCATATTATCACTCTTGCAAATCCTACAACTGCAAGAAGGAACCTACCCAAACATAGCATGGATGAGAAAATATTTATCAACATGTAATATCCTTCATTAAACCATATAAAAAAACATAGATTCAAGTGAACATAACATTGTTTATCAATCTATACTTCAATCTCCATGTCTTAACATATAGATAGCATATTCATAAAACATAAGCTCTTTTTTTTAAACCATAGTCTTAAACTATTTCTTGCAAGATAACTTTAAAAAAAAAAGATAAAATGTTTTCAAAATAATGCCCTTTTAGAGGCTTATCACCCACTTCAGAAGAGTGAAAATTAGTAATTAGTTGCAATTGGTGGTTTTTCCCAAATTGGGTTTCCACGTTAAATCTTGGTGTCACTTGTGTTTATGCTATTTCTTTTATGTGTATGAAACTATGTTAATCTTAAGGCTAATCATAGAAAACATATTATGATTTTCATTTTCTGAGTTATTACTATTATTCATTTATTGCCAAGTTACAATATTTGCTAGAGTAAATCAAGTGCATTTGTGTTTGTCAAGTTACAACAGAATACAATTTAATTAGAGTTTTCATGTGTATTGGCATCTAAGGGGTCTGGGGTTAATTTTTGTAGTAACTTATTCAGCCCTCCCCTCTCAATTACTCCTCTTATATTTCCAACACCATCTCGAATCTTTCTTTCGAGATTACAAATCCAATGTACACTAGCTCTTCTTGCATAAAACTGCATTTCTCTAAATTAATCATCTACTTTTCTTCTGTTAGCCACCTTAACACCAAGTCTAGATGTTTCAAATGCTCCTCTTTTGTGTTTTTGAAAACTAAAATTTTATCTAGATATACTTGTACACTATATTTGTGTCACACTCTAAACCATTCTCTCCAAGTGATTCCATGAGTTTAGAATGCTTGGATGCTGGCTTAGAGCTCCCTATCCATAGAGTGCAAGAGAGTATGATTCAAATATGAGAGCTCTTAGATGAGACTTAGAGATACTATTCTTTCTAGTAAACCATGCAATGGGAGGTTCCAAAGATAAGATGCAAGAATGCAAATGTCTACAAGGAGTTCTTGAAGGATGCAATGCAAATGTAGATTAAGCTATATGAATATGTAAAATGCAACTATAGTGATAAGAATGAATGTGTTACAAATCCAATTATTAACCTATATGATTTAAGTGATTGCAAAAGAGAACTAAACTACATGCAACTATACTAAAATGCCATATGATCTTAAGCTAGTACATGATGGATGAGAGAATGACACAAGGGATGAGAAGTTCTCCACAAATCTCCAAGGAAATCTATTAGAAAACATGTAGCATAGCAATACTCAAAAGATGGATGGATCCCTTGATAAGGGGAGAGCTCTTTCTTTCAAATTCATATGGATGATAGAGATCAAGGTCAACATGATGGAAGATCAAGGGTGGAGTTTGAAAATGAGGTTGATCCATGTGCACACACGAGTCAACCAATAAAATAGAAGTTGACTTTTCAGATAAGACAAAGTCACAAAGCCTTTTCCTTTAATTTCAAAAATACAAAAATGATTTTATTTGTGCACTTTAAGTGGGATAGAAGAATGGGGTCTTTTATTTAATTAAAAGGGGACATGTTATTTTAATCAAATAATGAACTTAGGATAGTATAGTAAAATTATATGTTATAATTAATTTAATTGATTATTAACAATTTGGTTTAGGTAAATAATTAATTAAATTAGCCAAAATACTAAGAAGGTGGCTAATAGTCTAGATGACCATTTTTAGGTGATTACATTTTCCCCTCTTTGACTAATGTTTGTTTAAAATGGGAACACATAACATCAAAGAAATAGAAGCCAAGTAGGCAACAATAGATGGAAATATCTTATTTTGAAGAACAAAATGTAGAAAAAGATATCAAATCTTGAATGTACAGCTTGATAGTGGTAGTACTGAACACTTAGGAAAGAGACAATGTCAACACTCAAGAAGAATGTTCACACCAAGAAAAGAAGATAGATTGAAAGAAAATGAAAAGATCAAACATTTTCTCCTAAGAAATAGATAGTTTTAGCAAGGGATGATAGAATATTTCTGCACCCTAGAAATATAGCAAAGTCCAAAATGATAGATAGATGATTAGAACCAAAGAGTGACCATAAGGAAATGATAGAATGCCCCAGTTTGACTAGAGTTGACCACAAAGGATAAAGCATTAAATAGAGGTCAAAACAAGTAGAAAGGTCATTTTAGACATGAAAAAGTGAAATGAAGAAGATATGAAGATTCCCTAGTGATGATTCAAAGATTGGACCTCAAGAGGTCAATTGACTGCATACAAGAAGGTAGAATTTTTGAAATGCAATTTTGACTATCAAGATGAACTCGAATTTTTATTTCAATATTGAAAATGGATCTAGGATGTTGAAATTGTGTAAGAGATCAAAAGGTTATGTAGATGTGATGATAGTATTTAAAAGAGATGAAGTGAAAGATCAAGAAGATGAAAAGACATGATCAAGAAGGTGAAGAAGATATAAAAGAAATTAGCTAACATGTCCAAAAAAGATGAAGAGAGAGCTCTCCAAATATGTATGAATTCAAGATTAAGCAAGAAAATGAAAACTAATATGCAAAGTGGTTTACTAGAAGGAAATACATAATATTTAGACTCTAATTTTATCATTGAGCATTTATTAGGGACATCATGAGATCATGCAACCATCACTAGTATAACTACGAGGATTCAAATATTATCTATATTAGATATGAATGTGGAAATCCAATCTAAGCATTGAAGACATGTAAGTCAAGATGGCTACATACTGAGATTCCCTAAGTTTAACATAACAAGATTATACCTATATCTAGGCATAAGTGCGAGGATAACCCCCAAGTGCGGACTTGGGAAAATAGTCAAGGATGATACATTGTATGTCAAAGTGTCAAGTAGGTCAAGCTTGAATGCTCTACACACTATAGATGAACAAAACATGGCCACAAGTAGAAAGAAAGTAAAACATGCCCCATGCCCCCATTGTTCTAGTCTACAACATCCTTGAAAGATTATTAGGGAGGGAACACATAACAAATAAATCATCATAGATAGTACACAAAGAAGATAAATTTCATCATAGCTCTATTGGTTAAATGTTTAAGAGTGTATTTAAGTCAGTTGGCCATTTCTTCAAGACTTAAAACTGATAGTGAGAAATATCACAGCATCAGAGACTGTAGGTAGACTATCTAAAAAGTGTTGAGAAACACTTGATGTCAAGGGGGGTAGTGTTGAGAAACTATAGTGCCTACCCCTAGTTTATATCTCTATTACCATTGTCAAACTCCTTTAGGCTAGTTTTATGCTTGATGATTAGTAGCATTATTCTTGAGATTATCAGATATTATTTCATATTCGGTTGATTTTATGATGAGATTACTTGTTACCGTATACTTCATGTATGCATGATGATTATTATAGTGATATCAGTTATTGATGATGATTAGTTAGATGGATTACCATATGTGTTTTCTTATGGATACTTACCCCATACTATATGTCTATGGTGTGCATGTGTGTTTTCTTTATGTATGGCATTTCTGATGTGGCTAAGGAAGGGAGGTGTAGTGACCTACTAGTCGGGGTGTACAAGATGCACCACTTCCTACCATTATCTATTTAGTTTAGAATATTGTATTTGTACATGTGTGGATTTTATGAAGATTACAGGTACCAAGTATTGACTTCCCTAAATTACTAGGATGAGCATACCCTATTGCATTATCTCAATGGTAAGAGAGGGGAGATAAATTCTTAAGTCCAAATCCTAAACTTTTAATCCATTTATCTTAGAAAATTAGGACAAGTATCTGAGTTGATTACCTTCTGAATGTGTAGAATGATGTTAATTTGTGATTATAACCCTTTTAGTTTGATCTTGTATGTATTTTTCTATGATGGGTTTTCGTATTTTGTCCTATAAGTGTTTGGTGTTTTCCTATTAATTAAGTCAAATTAAATGATTAAATTAATGATTTCATTTAATGGAAAATTATTATGGTATTTTTAATATTTAGTTATATTCAATTAAGTGGGAAATTAATTAATAAAAAGAATTAAATCTAAATATAAATGTTGTAAGTTTAATTTTAGAATGTGATAATATTTATTTAATTTAATAATAATATATTTAGAGTTAATTTTTAAATAAATGCTAAATACTATTATTATTTAAGTTAATAAATATTTTATCAATTTACATTTCAATAATAAATTAAAAAGTAAAAAATATATTAATTTATTCAAAATTTTAAGATTAAATAATGTGTGCATGAGACTAAAATTTAATAAATTAATTAAAAAGGAGAAGTGATATTAAATAAAGTTATTTTATAATTTATTTAATGTGCATGAAAAAGATAAAGAAAAGATAATAAAGAGTTAATTTCTAGTGAGCAAGGAGTCCTCTTGGGTGATCACACAATTGGTGCCTTGATTTTAGGAGAGAACTCCTTATCACCAATTTTTTTAGGTGTAGCATTTTTAGCATCAGAATCTCGGTAGATTATTGTGATTAATTTGCACAATTAATTATGCTATTTCTTTTTCTATCTTCTTCGTGACTATGGTACGGTGATCTAAATATTTCTTTGTGATGAATACTTTAATTTGAGATTTGGGGTATGCAAGTGGGTTTCTTCTATATATAGGATAATTGAGATATCATTAGAATCCTTATACAAGTAGATTTAAAAAGTGAAAATTAAAAAAGGATGGTTGGAAAAGAAATAAAATAAAGTTGATTTGGTGTGGGGAAAAATAATTATTTATTTTAATATTAAAAATATAATACAAAAAAATAATTAATAAAATATATATTTGGTGGGGGAGATAGTGCCACCACACACCCACCTCCCACATCCCCATAGTCAGCAGCGACCAAGCTATTGTCATACGTACTACGACAGCAGTGCTACTGTAGGACTTGCAATAGTAGGAGCCTAAAGGACCACCATTAAGGCAAAGCAGATAGGCTTTATAAACATATGTAGAGTTATATGCTTTATATTATAAAAAAAGATTTATACAAATTTTGTTATTATTTAATAATTTTATTTATAAGTGTTAATATTAATTTTATTAATAAACTTTAATATTAATTTTATTATTATTTTATTATTAAGTTTTAGTATCAATTTTATTATTATTTAATAATTTTTATTAATAAGTTTAATAAATAACTTAATTATTAAATATATTTATTGATAATTAATTAGATATTCATTGGAGTCTTAGATTTATTTAATTATTATTAATAAATTTGATTTTGATAAAATTGCAAATGATTTTATTTAAAATCAATGATATCTATTTTAATAATTTAAATAAATAAATAATTACCCTTTGATTATTTTTAGAAAATTGATTTAAAATATAATTGGGGGGCGGGGGGGTTTGTAATTCTATATTTTATTCGAATAAATGAATGGGTTAACTTGTAGGGTAAAATGAGAATCTTATATACTTGAAAACATAAATTAAATGAAAACTAAAGCCTTACATTTAACTGAACAATATATTTTCAAAATCAATCCAAACTATGAAACATACACTTTTTTTTCTATATGTTGTCTATATTTTGGGTTTGGGTTGACTAGGGTGTTGACCAATTCTAGGACATCTACCAAAGGCTTCAGAGTTTTGTGATTGTGGCATTAAGCTTAATTGATCTTTGATCTTGTAAACTCAACCATGGTAATGCATCTAGTATGCTTTATGATGAGTTTGTATTTATTGTTCATTATTGCTTTCTAGTGTTGTGTGAAGCTGAGGTAAATGTATGATATATTTGACTTAACCATTTTGAGTCTCCAATTAGTACTTTTGGGATGCTTTCCAATTGCTTGTGGAGAACTGATGTGTTATTGTGAATTATCTTTCGATGCTTTCTAGTCACTAGTATAGGGCTGCGGTGAAATCTATGATTCTTTGATTTATATTTTTATGAGCCTAGGGTAGGTAATCTATATGTTAAGTTGGGAAGTGGCTTGCAATGGATGTTGGAGCCCAAAGTGTCTGCCAGGGTAACCCATTGTAAGTGATTTAATAAGTGATAACATTTCATTATATTGGTTTAAAATGAATTAACAAGATATGTGTACCACAGAAATTCATTAAGGGGCTAGAGGATTAAAAGACTACCCAGGTAACCTTAGAGTTGACTCATTAG
Organism: Cupressus sempervirens; assembly: GCA_028749045.1. NCBI lineage: Eukaryota > Viridiplantae > Streptophyta > Pinopsida > Cupressales > Cupressaceae > Cupressus > Cupressus sempervirens. The sequence continues at coordinate 113,079,273 of CM053789.1, read as the reverse complement.
TATGCCTTGTCAATAGAAGAGGATACTAGTGCCACATAGGGTCACTAGGGGGCTAGAGGATTAAAACACTAGCTAGATAAACCTAGTGTTGATTCATATGATGACACTTGCCCACTAGTAGTATAGATTTCCTATGTGTGTATGTGTTTGCCTTTGGGTCTAGATGTTGATTTATCTTGGAACCTTTGAGTTAGATTACTTTTAGGGTTTCGTAGACTTAGAGATTACTTTTGATATTTGGATTGATATCTTCTTTGGGACTTGAGACTATTTCCTCAGCACAGTGGGAGTGGGCCTTTTTGGGTTACCATGCATTCCGGTGGTAGTTCTTTTTCTATTCTTACCATTGACATTCATCTATTGATACCATGGCTGGAGTTTTCTTGTCTACATTTCCTTTCATTCTATTCTTGTGTATTATGATAGATAGTTATATTTTTATGATGGATAATTTCACTTATTGTATTGTGCTTTGTTTCATGGATCCGAAAGGGGTAATGTAATCTATTTTTATAAATGTATATTCTTTTAGCCTTTCATACCCTATGACATGTATAGTGGATGATTAAGCATTCTAAATTTTATTGCTAAGTGGCATTCAAAACAAATCTATATTATTTAAATGGACTTTGGAATTTTAATTATTCTTTCATGTGGATGTGGTATATGTTAGACTTAGTATTAATTAACTTAAATGTGATTCAATGTGTTGGGATCCTTAAGGAATGTAATCTATTATGTTTGCTTCTATATGAATGTATGTTATTGCTTTCACTACTTTATGATTGACATGTATTTTATTCTTTCTATATATAAAGAAATGTTTGGTAAACTTAGTCAAAACTTTAGGTTAATTCTTTTGGATCCCTTGATGGGGTGTTATAGAAACACTATTTTGGATGATACTACCAAAGAAAAATCTCCTTGCACAAGAAGATCCTTGATAAGCCAGACAAACTATGCCCCATACACTATGACATGAGTTAATTCCAAGCTAGGAAAGGCAAGCTAGAATAGTAGTGGATGGGCAATGAGCATTCAATAAGCTTGATAGACATAGAGTTAATTCTATTGTTTTTGGCTAGACACCAAAGTATTTAGGAATAGGCTTTGACTAAGATGGTCATTTTTTTCAGCACATTTTCTAACTTTTAGGATTTTTTTAAGCATCATATATGATTATATTTTTTTGGATTTTTATAATGACTTGGAGATTACTAGTTGTCAGGTAAGATCAAATAATTTTATTCCAATGTCTAGAAAAGTGTAGCATATGATGCAGCAGTGAGATAGTGGATAAGAAAATATGGATATGCAAGGAATATCAAGCAAGTGAAAGTGATTCTCAAGGACTTGACTCCTCAAGAGTACCCAAACTAGGGAAAGATAGCCATATAAAGAAAGTTTTTGGATAAGTAATGGAAGCAATCACCAAGATAGTATATAGGATAAGTATGAAGCCAACAAGTGAGATAACATATGGCATAAGTAGTGGAAGACAATAAGTGAGATAGCATGAAAGTGTGTAATCCAAGAGGTTAGACATGTCAAGAGGGCCTAAGAACCATGTTCTCCTTTGTGTGATCAACACCAAGGGATCAACTAGATAGGATAGTGATGGGATAGAACAATAAGAATGAAACTAGATATGAAAGCTATGAGTGGACAATCAAGCATAATATGGAAGCACATGGATAAGATAGCCAATATGCAAGGATAACATGACATTGTCAAGATAAAAGAGGAAGGGAGAATGGATTGATGATGGAAGAATTATGCATGACTTTTACCAGATTTTCATTATGGTACTTATCCAAAGTGCTACAAGAAATGGTTTTCACCATAGCATAGATTTATTTCTTTTTACTTTTGCTACCAAGGTGCCACAAGAAGTAGTTTTCACCAAGGCACATTTTCTTTTTCTTTTCTTTTGACATTTTTCTTTTTGGATTTTTAGAAAGAGCTCAAGCTTTGTCAATTTAGATAGTGCTCCTATAGGAAGGATACATCATGATAAGCTAATACCATAGATAAGTATTCTTAAAGATGTTGATAGGGTGAAGGAAGAGAGATGGTAGTACGATGAGTATATGGAGGATAAGAATTTGTGTCTTAAAAGAGCTAAATGAGAATGGATAGTAAGTAAGTGTAATCATTTGAGGATTTCATGAGGGTGGGTGACATATTGTGTAAGATCAACATTGACACACACCTTGAAGGGTTGTGAAATGATGGATTAATCATGGAGGAAATAGCTTTAGGTTTAGATGTATAAAGTGGTAGAGTAATCTTGGAGGAAGATGGAGTATAAGGGTTTGAAAGCTTTTGAGGAAGATGTTAGTGGAAGCTTTTGGAAGCTTGAATGTCAACTTTGAAGTATTTTTAATACTCAATTCCTTTAAGAAAGACTTGGGAATCCATATATATTTAGAGTCTTCATTGGATGATTTAGAGTTCATTTCTTTAGTAATGGATTTAGGAACCCATACTTTCTTTATTTTAGCTCTTTGAGTAGTGAACCTTTGTAGTATCTTTTGTGCATTTTCTTTCTCAATATTCACATGTCGATTAGAGAAGATGTGGTGAACTTTTGAAGATGGATTCATGCATTTGTGTTTGAGATGATCATCTAAATTTCTTCCAAAAGACTTGGGACTTATGGATGAATAAGACAATGAGCTAGAAGTGGAAAATGGAGATGAACGAACATAAGGTCCTAATATGGAAGGAAGTTCTAAAGGCATTAGCTTAGATGGAAAAGGATGAAGGATAGACTTAGAAGATGCAAATGGATATTGGAAAGGGATAACTTGATGCATCTTTAGAGGGAGAAACATGGTCAAATCCATCAACAGACGCATGAGTAGCTTTGATAGGAGAAATGCCTTTGATAGGATCATCTGAAACTTGAGCATAATTTTGAAGTGGATATGGAGAAGTAGAACATGAGGAGATGCTTTGATCTTCACAAGTAGCTTTGGATAGCTTAGGAAGATAGGTTTTCTCATAATTTTTAGTAAGCTCAAGGGAAATTGTGGATGTGGTGTCTTCATCATATATAGCAGGTGGATAAGATATAGGATATGAAGGGGAAAAATATTGAAAGATATGAAAGGGTGCTTGATCCTAACCTTTCTTGACATGTATAGCTTTTTCTTTTTGAGAGTTATCTTGACATGGAGCCACTTCTAAGGACAAGGAACTATGAAAAGAGAATGGAGTAGTTGTCAAAGTAGGCATAGTAGTGGATGAAGATTAGGGGTCTTTAGGCTTAGTAGCATGGAAAAGATTTTCAGAAAAGTGAAGATTAGCTTGAGTTTCTTTTAGAGGTAGCCCTTGAGGATAGGCACAGTCAATGTGGAAAGAATTATGTTCTTTATTTGATGGGGGCATGTTGGAAAGCTTTGAAGTGTTGGGAATTTCATGAGTGTTATAAGAAGTGGATATGTCAAGGATATCATCACTAGACATAGGTTCATTAATATGATCTTTCTTAAGAGAAGTATTCTCATCACATGAGTCATTAGAGTTATCAAAAATCCCATCATCAATAAGATCTTGGACTTTATGTTTTAGCTCAATGCAATCTGAAATACTATGCTCATTATGTTGATGATAAGCACAATAGATATCCAAGAATGTGATTCCATATATGAGCTAGACTTAAGCAATGTGATGAGCTCAGTGCCAAGAAGTGTTTGCAAAGTGTCATCATAGGAATCTTCCAAGGGAGTAAAATTCAATCACAAGTATGTCTAGATTCCTTTTGTTGTTTCTCAAGTAAATAATAAGCTTTCATGTCTTCATCATATTGGTCAAAGATAGGATTGTCATCAAATTTTGGCATATGCTCAAGGATTTATCATTTTCTAGCTCTTTAAAAAGGCCTTTAGATCTGGTAGGTGAAGACAATTGATGTCTTGAAGTACAGCATGAACTAGAAAGAGAATCATCTGATGATGTCATTGTTTCTTGGCCATTTTCTTAAATCTAGCATATGTTTTTATCATGCCCTTAGTGAGACTAGAGTAAGTAGGTTTCAGGATCTCTTCAAGTTTATTGTATTGAGTGTGTAAGCTTTGCAATTATCTAAAGAGCTCAAACAACTCAAGATCATCCAAACTTTGTTGACAAAATCACCCAAACAATAAGAAAATTCAAGCCAAGGAATAGTCTTTGCTAGAAGACTGTCATACAATATTTCTCAGTATACCTATGTAACAATTTTCCTTTGTGCGATATTTGTACTTAATTTGGGTGATAAAACTTACTATACTAAGGTGATACAATTCATTATTACCATGTGATACTTTTGTAGGAAAAGTGTCGCATTCAAGTACTAACAAATGTCGCACGATATTGGAAAAATATCATCTAAAATATGCGACTGTAAAAAAAGAAAATTTGGCAATAGAATGTAGAAAATGTGGAAATGCAGCAGGATGAAGAGCAAACCTAAGGCATTCTACCACATGATGGGTGCCAAAAATGTACACTATATTTGTGTCACACTCTAAAATATTCTATCCAAGTAATTCCATGAGTTCAGAATGCTTGGATGTTGGCTCAAACCTCCCTATCCATGGAGTGTAAGAGAGTATTATTTGAATATGAGGGCTCTTAGCTGAGCCTTAGAGATACTCTTCTTACTAGTAAACCATTCAATGGGAGGTTCCAAAGACAAGATGCAAGAATGAATATTCCCATAGGAGCTCCTCAAGGAGTAATGCAAATGTAAATTAAGCAATATGAATATGCAAAATGCAGCTATAGTGATAAAAATGAAAGTGTTACAAATCAAATTATTAAGCTATATGATTTAAGCTATTGCAAAAGAGAACTAAACTAAATGAAACTATACTAAAATGCCATATGATCTTAAGCTAATATGTGGCCGATAAGAGAATGAGACAAGGGATGAGAAGTTCTCTACAAAGCTCCAATGAGACATGTTAAAAAACCTGTAGCGTAATAATACTCAAAAGATGGATTGATCCTTTGACAAGGAGAGAGATCTTTCTTTTAAATTCATACAGATAGTAGAGATCAAGGTCAACATGATGGAAGATCAAGCATGGAGTTTGAAAATGAGTTTGATCCATGTGTACACACAAGTCAACCAATAAAATAGAAGTTGACTTCTCATATAAGAAAAAAGTTACAAAAGCCTTCTCTTTTAAATTTAAATATAGAAAAAGGACTTTATGTGTGCACTTTAAGTGGATTAGAAGAATGGGGTCTTTTATTTAATTAAGAGGGGACATGTTATTTTAATCAAATAATGAACTTAGGATAGTATAGTCAAACTATAGGTTATAACCAAATTAATTAATTATTAACAATTTGGTCTAGGTAAATAATTAATTAAATTAGCCAAAATACTAAGAAGGGGACTAATAATCTAGATGACTATTTTTAGGTGATTACAATATTATCACAAACTTTCTTGCAAACTCTTCAAGAATCTCACTCATGAGTCTCATAAATGTGCTAGGAGCATTAGACAATCCAAATGACATTACTTTCCACTCATATCATCATTCATTTGTTTTGAACATTATTTTCCATTCGTCCCTTGTCCTAATTCTTATTTGAATATATACACTTTTTAAATCATTTTTTGAAAAATACCTTGCTTTAACCAAAAAATCAAGTAAATCTTCTATCCTAGGCATTGAAAATTTGTACCTTATGGTGATTTCATTAAATGCTCTTGAATTTGTGCAAAGCCTCCATGTTCCCTCTTTCTTAGGTGTGAGGACTATAGGTACTACACATGGACTTAGACTCTTTCCAATCAAACTAACTTCAAGTAATTCTTTGATATTCCTTTCTATTTTATTTTTCTATTATGGTGTTAGTTTTCATGCAGCCTTGTTGGGTAACATTGAACTTGGTATGAGATCAACGCACTGGCATATTTCTCACATAGTTAGGAGACTTCTTGGCATTCCATCAGCTATGGTTTCCTTGTACTCATCTATAATTGGTTTAACTTCTTCTATGCTACCTTCTGTGCTTTATTTTCTACCACTTCCACCTTCATGTTCTAATTTTCCATTTCTGATTTTTCTTCCTCAATATGATTTTCAACATTCACCTGTAATTTGTATTTTAGTATAGGAATTAGTGCAAAGAGTGGATACTTCTTTCCTTTAACTTCCTTTAGAAATTATTTCTTACCCATTACCATGATCTTAGCTTCTATAGATTTTGTTTCTTCTTGGCTTGGTTCAATTAGAGGTATTAGTTCAATTACCTTTCCATTCTTTGTAATGGTGTATGTTTTATTTACTCTATCATGCTATGCCTTGAGATCATATTTCCATGGTCTTCCACAAAGTAAGTGACATGCATCTATACTAACAATGTCAAACAAAAATCTGTCTTTGTATGCTCCAATTTGAAATTCAACCCAAGATTGTTCTTCCACTATGCTTTGTTGTCCTTTGTTTAGCCAAGACACTTTGCAATAACACATATAAGGTGTTCTTGGTAATTTAACTTCCCTACTATTTCAAGAGCTATGAAATTTTCTGTGAACCAAAGTCTACTAATACCTTGTAAAAATTTCCTCTAGACATACAAATAATTCTGAAAATATATTTCCTTTGTGGTGTTTATGCTTTTATAGGCATCTTTAGAAGTGTTCTTCTCATCATAAGGGCTTCTCCTCTCATTGGATAACCATAAGTGTCTAAATCATTTTTTCAATAAGCTTCTTGTGCAAGGTATATTCTCCATTGTCTATGAATACTAGAGGCAGACTTCACTAGAAATTTGTGTGCTATGTGACCTTCTTTGTTACAATTATAGCATCTTAATTGTTCCCTTCATTCTTCCTAGTGATTTTCCTTTGAAATTTGGTCTTCTACCTCTGAAACTTCCCCTAAAATTATTAAATCTAGTAATTTCATTATGTGTCTTGGTTTGTAGCTAAAAATTTGGTCTTTTCCCTCTAAATGTGCTTTTTCCTTTGAATGATTGTCTTCCCCTACTTCTATTTCTTTTCTCTTGTCTTCTCTTAATTTTCTCTTCCATTTTCAAAGCTAGTTCGTAACACTTAGCTACTGTGTTGGGACTCAACAACTGAAAATCCTCTTATATGTTCATTCTTAGACCATTTAGGTATCTTGCTACCTTGACACTCTCACATTCTACCAATTTTGATCTTAGACTCCATATTTGGAATTCCTTTGAATAAGTGTAGATATCCATATCTCTTTCTTTGAGATTTTACCTCTATTGGTGTAACTGTACTTCATAGTCTTTAGGGAGATAAGTCTCTTTCACTATAAATACCATTTACTTCCATGAACAAATTTTCTTCTTGTCTCCCTTTACTCTTTGTTCTTGTAGAAAATTCCACCAGGTAAGGGTTTCTTCTTTCATCCTAGATTTAGCCAACTTGACTTGCTATGATTCTTAAATCTTCTTACATTCAAAGTAATTCTTTAAAGCTTCAATCCATTCCAAAACTACTTCACTATCCATCTTTCCTATAAATATAGGTAACTCAGTGGATTTTCTTCCAAAAGGTTTCAAATCTTTAATGAATGGCTTCTCAATTTATAATAACTCATCCTCATCATTATCTGGGACTTCTTCTTCATCTTCTTCTTCTTTCATTTCTTTCTCTCAACCACATTTTTCATATGTTCGAACTTATTTGCTAATTATTCTAATATCATCTTGACTTCTCTACTCTTTCTAGTAGAGCTCTTCTTGCTCCTCAACTTTTTTGGCTAGTTATGCATTGTCACCATCTTTCTTGACCCTAATGAGCACTCTCGATTAGGTATATAAAACATGTAACTTCACATAATCCAAGGACTCTCACTCTTATACCAAAAATGATGTGGAGCCTCAGCTTAGAAAAATTAGGAGGAAATAAATCACTTAACTAAGTCTGCACTAAGGGGTTTGTGAACCTTTAGGATCGACTATTCCACTTAACTCAGCTTTATATCTATCTGAATCTCTTAGTACTAACTAATGTGCAGATATGTGATAGGAACCCATTTGACTTCCTTTAGTAACATTAGATCTCTTATACAAACTTAACTTAAACCAACCAAATTTCTCTAAATTGAAATATATGGGAAACATTAAGCAACTTTAGATATCAAACTAGAAACCAAGCCAACTATCACCAACTCATCAACCAATATTAGTTAGTTTTTTAGTGTATACTACCTTTTGACATGTGTGCTTTTAGAAAATGATAACAGAAAAATTGTCAAACATGACATTCTCTATCATTAACAAAATATAGAGACATGTGCAAAATAGATTGTGAGAGATAAAGACATGGTGAGTGAGAGATATTGTGTAGATATAGAGGGTAAATAGGGGAAAGAGATTGTGAGAAGAGTGAAAGGGGAGGCTTAAAGAGATTAAGGAGGTAGGGATGCAGAGAAATGATGTAGAGATAAATGGTAACAAAGGAGAGGATATGGTAAATAGGGGTGGAAATAGGACAAAGGGAGAATTGTAGGAAGGTATGAGGTAGAAAGAGATAATTTCAAAGGGGAGAGAGATTAGGTAGAGAGAAAGAGACTAATTAGGGCATCAAATGGATGAAAATGGTGAGGGAGGGAGAGAGAGAGAGAGAGAGAGAGAGAGAGAGAGAGAGAGAGAGAGAGAGAGAGAGAGGTAATTAGGGGACGGATGAAAATTAGAACAAAATATTAGATAATATATCAAATTTTGAAATAAGGTTGAAATTTATAAATTTGGAAAAATATTAAATTAATGAAGTTCAACATATAAAGTTAAAATTAAAAGAAAGTTCTAAAGTAATGCTAAATTTGTTATAAGAAAGTGTTATAAAGTTAGCTTTAAAAGAAAGTTTAAGTTTACAAATAAAATCAAGCTTTATAAATTAATACAAAATATATACATATAGTGTAATTTCGAAAGGGATTTGTGGGTGTGGGTGTGGGTGTGGATGTGGATGTGTTGTGTGGGTGTGGGTGTGGTTGTGTGTGTGGCAGTGGCTATGGTTGTGGATGTGTGTTTTTGTGTTTTTGTGTGTGTGTGTGTGTGTGTGTGTGTGTGTGTGTGTGAGAGAGGTGGGGAAGGGGGATATGGGGAGTGGGGAGGGTCTACAGTATGAGGAGGGGGTGGAGTGTGAAGAGAAGGAAGGTTGGATAAATTATAGATGGGAACATGTGAGAGAGAGTGCGACAAGGGGATGAGGGTGAGGCATGAAGTAAATAATATGAGAGAGAGTGAGAGATAAAGATACATGACACAAAGAGAGCAGGTAGTAGGGGACATGATAGAGGCTATGGGGGGAGGGCATGAGAGACACAAGGTATATATATATATAGAGAGAGAGAGAGAGAGAGAGAATTTGAGAGATAAAGAGATATGAGGAGGGGACACGAGAGTGAGATAAGAGGAAATGTGGTGAGAGACATGTGTAAGAGAGATTGTGAGAGATAAAGATACATGAGTGAGAGATATGGGGTAGATATAGAGGGTAAATAGGGGGAAAAGATTATAAGAGGAGGCAGAGAGATGATGTAGAGATAAATGGTCATAAAGGAGAGGATATGGTAACTAGGGGTGGAAATAAGACAAAGGGAAAAATTAATGTCTTTCATTTTGCATCATGAATGCGACTAGCTTATATATGTGTATATATATATACACACACGTACGTACGTACATACATAAGCCAAGAGATATCCTTCTCAAGGCATCTATTTTCATTATCTCACTCAGTGCAATAGGCACCTCAAAAGGATATCTCTCGGCTTATTTTATATATATATAATATATATAGAAGCTAGTTTAAGCTTGGTGGGAATTTTTCATTCTTTTATTTTTATTAAAAGTTTAAAACAACCAACCAAAAACTAAAGAGGAATCTAAAATGATAAAATAAATATAAAATTTCATTGTGAAGATAAACATGCTAGAAATATTAAGAAACCAACTTATCTTTTTTGGAATAGAATAAGAAATATTAGATGAAAATATATATCTTTGCCATTATAAACATAAACTAATTATTGAATAAAATAAAAATTAATCTTATATATATAACACTCAAGTATAATTTTTTAAATATTGAAAATACTGTTAATATTCTAATTTATTGTATAAATATTTTTAAAAGTAAAAATAAATATTTCACCATTGCCTAACTTACCATGATGACAACCTGACACCTTTGACGTTCCACTCCAACCGGCTTCTCCCTCCAATGGCCACCTTATTTTATTGTTTTTGACAATTATTGAGAATATGTTTGTTGCTTTGTTTAAAGAGCCCACCGTTCATATTCTCATCACATGTCCCATAGGCTATTTTTAGCCTCGTAGACGTTAAATTTTTATCTATCTATCTATCTTCATCATTCGAAATTTCCCCATAATATCTTAGCTGTCTTATTCCCTCTCAGCCATCAGTCTTCCAAAATGACATTTTCTTTGCAAACCGGTAAAAATTATCCAATGCAATAGATGGATATCTTAAGATCTAAAAATTATCAGAATTAAATAATTTTATAGCTCTCATGTTTTTTAAAAGGATATCTATATAAATGTATATATTTTGTAAAAGCTTGTTGAATTTAAAAGATATAGCTGAAAAAGAATTTTCCAACTATATCTTTTAATATGGGAGAGTAAGGGGAGAAATTGTTGAAATATGCGGTGTGGTTGATTGGACGAGAGACGGAGGAGACAATGGTGATGATATTGTAAAATGATTGATACCAATAAGGTGAAACATAAGATGACCGCTAGAGAGAGGGCTATATAGCTTTCCAATGACCGCTAGAGGGAGGGCTTGAACCTCCGACCTTGTGGTTAACAGCCACACGCTCTGACCAACTGAGCTACTCCAGCAGACATTTTAAAATCTTTTTATGTCATTAAATCAAAGCAGATAATGTTTTAGTAGCTTTAAATAAGCTGGGTTACAATCATTTACAATCTGGATGCTTTTTAACAGAAAGCAACTCCTTATGTCCTGATTCTAATTTACAATTTTAGGAAAGTTATTAATGTTTTAAATTTTCTATCAGGATTATTCAAGGGGTGATCTTGTATCCTCTAGTGTTTTTTTTTGAATTGTAATCGGAGTATATTTTATTAATAGAAAAAGACTATTAATCAAGAAAAATTTAAAAAAATCTATCAAAATATAATGAATGTGAAGATTTAAGATCGTAAATCTATTTCTTACTACAGTACTATCAATATATTGTCCACATAGAAAGTTATAATAATATAATGATTGTTTTTAATTCAAGAATACAAAATGATCAGATTTAGATCTTATAAATCTCAACTTCAAAATATTTGAATTAAAATTTTGATAACAATTCTGGAAACAATTAAAGACCATATAGAGTTTGTTGAATCTACAAGCTAGCAATTTCTTAATTTTTACAGATAATATTCAAGGTACAACATAGATTTCTTTTTCTGAATCACTACTTTGAAAATCTATCCTGATTTTTGCTTGATTAATCTTAAGATTAGAAAAACTGCTATAAATGTTATAAACGGAATTAAAATAGATGTTAGTATGACAGCTAAATAAACAAATAACATTAAAGCACAATCAATTCTCTTAACTGAAGATTATCCCCATATTACAAACCAAAATAAAAATGATAATGACATCACACGTGGATATTATAATTCATTAATATTTTTGTTTTTTCATACTACATGGTTCGTAGGATTTGCCCTGACAATCATTTGAACATAGGTATAGGAATCGGGGTATAGGAATCGGGATGTTGTGTGCACGGGTTGGACTGTCTGAAATCTGAAATCGGCATGGAGATGGTGGTTTCATCTAGGGATTGTGATCAAATATTGACTATCCGATCTGTATTTAATCTCTACCATGCACTTATAAAATGTATTTGTATAGAAATATAGACAAACGTTATATTGAAAAAGAGGGCTATGTATTCTCATATCATTGGTAACAATTGTCGGAAGCATTGTATTATTGAGGATATCAAAAGTGAGTAGCTTAAAATATTGGGGTGAAAAAATGACACATTAGTATTTTATCACTTTGATATTATATAATATATTCAATAATAATAATAATAGTGGTCGATATTATTCTTATAGTTTGTATATCTACATCACTTGTAATATTTATGCTAATGTTTCATTTTCATGTCTAAAAAGTAGTATGAAGGGAAGTCTAGGTATCTTACTTCAATTTAACGTTCAATAGATATCCATCAATCACAAAACATCTATGATGTGGTTACAATTTGAATTGTGGGGATTTTCTATGCCCTTCATGGCAAATTTAATAGACACAAATTAAGAATTGCAAAATCGTTATTGGCAAGCCCTCATCTAACCAAAATAAAATCCAAATTTTACTCTATCGAAGAGAAGGCTATCAAAATTGGTGACACCAAATCTAGAAATTAATTGCCAAAATATTTCAAAAGAAGTAAGGTCAACTTTGCTACCATATCCTACTAACATGTCCATCTTCTCATAAAGCGTCTAGACACATTACCACTAGGTTGATGTCTTCATGGACAGTACAATCATGGGTTTGGATCCACAATTGTCCTGGCAAAAAGGCATATTCTCTTACACATTTTGAGTTCAATTTCACATTCATATTTATACATCTTTAATAACTTTGTATGAGGACTTGCTTGCATGATATAATTTGGGTTTGATATTAGCATTCCATCTAAATTTTGTCTATTATTAAATTAAATTCATTAGCTTCAACTCACCACTAAACAGTTAAAGGTGTGAAGTATCACAGACGTACAATAAATATAAATGATACAAATAATCTAAAAGTTTAAGTTTTCTTCTAAAAATAGCAAAAAAATCTAATTCCAAGAACCATAAAGGATCTATAGATTCTAAGATGATCTATGTGTTACATTAAATGTTGACTTATAGAGAAATATTTGACCATAATCCATAAAATAAGAAACTGTAAATGTGTGTTAGTCATGTAAATTCCAAATAAGTCTGGAATCATATTTAGTATTGCATCATGTGTTCACCAAATATACATATCACCCTAGAAAAATGAATTAAATACACTAGAATATAAAGTGGAACAATGCTCAAATTTCTACTTCAAAGATGTCTGCTACGATAAGTTTATTAGACAATGTGTGTAATGTGAGTTGTGTATATATTGAATATTTGCCACATGGCAAGGGGTCCTCAAAGATAAATCACTACAATCAGAAAAAACAATACAATCGGAATTTGAAGCAGTTAGATATCCTGGGTAAAATTGTTAAAAGGAAAAAGATTGTTGGAAAAGGTTTTCCAAAGGATATTTGTCAAATTGTAAGAAATCATGAGATCCTTAAATTGTTGCTAAACCAAAGGCTAAATCAAAACAAGTTTGCAATATAAACAAAAGATTTTTCACAATTATCTATGGGTGAACTAATGGGTTCATTGTTATCACATGAGTCTAGAGTTAACAAAAATAACAATTCATCTTTTGAGAATGCTTTGAAAGCTCACACTTCATTAAGAAGAAGAGGATGACCAAAATTTAGAGGCATAACTAGATAAGTGAGTACAGATCAAGAAGGAAGGACAAATCAACCTAATCAAAGTTTCTCATTTTTCTAATGAATCCAAAAGGAAACAAGCAAATCTAGATAATCATGGTGCAAATTATTCAGATGTATTAGATAATAATACATGTAATGTTGCACAAGAAAGTTCTAAGGATGTAGGGTTTTTAGATAGTGGTTGTAGTAACCACATGAATGGAAATAAGGAATTATTGTCTAACTTGGATGATTTTGTGAAATCTAAGATACAATTGGGGAATGATAGTATAGTAACTTTAATGGGGAAAGGTGTTATTCATGTATTGGCTAAAAATGGAAAAAAAATGTTTATTCTTAATGTTTGCTATGTGCGTACATTAATGCATAATCTTATGAGTATCGATCAATTAACTAAGAAAGTGCATAAAGTTATTTTTAAGGATAATGCATGCATAATTTTAGATGGAAATTCTAGAGATAGGCTGATTGCCAAAATTGAGATGAGAAGGAATAGGATGTATCCTCTTGAGATCCATTGTATTCAAGGAATAACAGAAGTTAACTTCAAGGCAGAAGCCCAAGATAAGACATGGTTGTGGCATTTGAGGTATGGACACCTTCATTTTGATGGCTTGAGTTTATTGCAAAAGAAGATTATGTTTAATGGGTTTCCTCCTATTACAACACCTACTGATTCTTGTGAAAGTTGTGTAATGACAAACAACACAGAGAAAGTTTTTGTGTAGGAAGTTCAATTAGAACAAGAGATCTTTTGGAGTTGATTCATACTTGTATATGTGGTCCTATGCAAACCCCATCTTTGGGAGGAAGGTTATATTTGTTAATATTTATTGATGATTTGATTAGGAAAACCTAGAGCTATTTTCTAAAGGAGATATTAGAGGCTTTCAATAAGTTTTGATATTAAAATTAATGGTGGAAAAGAAAAGTGGATTATTCATCAAGGTATCAAATGTATCAATAGTTCTAATGATTTTTTGGATTTTCGCAAATATCATGGGATCAAGAAAAAATCTACAACTAGATACACATCACAATAGAATGGTGTAGTAGAGAGGAAAATTAGAACCATAATGGACATAGCAGTAAATCTAATGAATTTTGGGTTGAAGTGTTGCATGTGCAGTATATATCCTAAATAAAAGTTCTATAAAGAATGTGAAAGATATAGTCTCGCAAGAAGCATGAAATGGTATGAAATACTATGTATCTCATTTTAGTTTTTATGGTTGTATTGCATATGTCTTGGTTCAAAATAAATAAAGAAGAAAATTGGATGATAAGAGTGAAAAATATATTATTGGTTATAGTTATAGATTATATAACCCTATTTCGATGAAGATGATTACAAGTAGGTATTTCATATTTAAGGATGAAGAAGCACATGGGATGCAAACATGGACAAGGTAATAAAAAATGGAGCACCAATACCTAATGAAGAGGAACAACAAGAGAAAGTGGATCAGCCAAATCAAGTAGGACCAAGCATTCCACAAAGGAATTATGTACAAGGTCACCATCAAATTATGAAAATAAGCACATTCCAAGTGTAAGTAATACATATTCCACAAGAAGAGGTAGAAAAATGAGAATTTCGAAAGATATTTATAATCAAGAAGAAGAGAGTTTAGTTTTTGGTTCATATTTTTGCATTTTTCTCTTGTGATCCATTGTGTTTTGAAGAAGCAATTAAGGAGGAACACTGAATCAAAGCCATGGAAGAAGAAATTGAATCCATTTAAAATAATGATACATGGGAGCTTGTATATCTACCTAAAGATAAAGATTTTATTGAAGGTAAATGAGTTTTTAAAACCAAATTTAATGCACATTGTGAAGTTGAAAGGTATAAAGCTAGATTGGTAACAAAGGGAATTTTACAACAATATGGTGTAGATTATAATGAAACTTTTTCTCCAATTGCTGGACTTGATATACTTAGAATGGTTGTAGCAATAGCTGCACAAAATGGTTGGAAAATTTTGCAAATGGATGTGAAATCTACTTTTTTCAATGGTTTTCTTGATGAAGAAGTTTATATTCCACAACCATGAGGTTATGAGGTACATGAAAATGAAACTAAAGTATACAAATTGAAGGTTCTTTATGGTTTAAATCAAGCCCCTAGGGCTTGGTATAAGAGAATTGATTCATTCATGACAAGTAATGGTTTTTGCAGGAGTCTTGATGATCCCACTTTTACACAGATCAACAAAGAAGGTCAAATTTTAA
Organism: Cupressus sempervirens; assembly: GCA_028749045.1. Classification (NCBI taxonomy): domain Eukaryota; kingdom Viridiplantae; phylum Streptophyta; class Pinopsida; order Cupressales; family Cupressaceae; genus Cupressus; species Cupressus sempervirens. The sequence continues at coordinate 113,063,480 of CM053789.1, read as the reverse complement.
TTGTATGCTTATATGTTGATGAATTAATTTTCTTTTTCTATAGACATGTTTATGAAATCAATGATAGATGAATTTGAAATGACTGATTTGAGTTTGATGAGATATTTTCTATGTATTGAAGTTATTCAATCTAATAAAGGGATTTTCATTTGTCAAACAAAGTATGCCAAAGATGCGTTGAGAAGATTCAATATGTTGAATTGTAATCCATGACCAACACTAGTTTTAATAGGAACAAAGTTTCGCAAAAATGATTTTGGGTCATATGTTGATTCAACTCTATTTATTGAAGAAACTTGTTGGGAGTTTGATGTATCTCATAGCTGCAAAGCCTGATATTGTATATGGTTTTATCTTGATCTCAAGATTCTTGGAGTTATCAAAAGACTCACATTGGCAAGTTGGAAAAAAGATACTCAAATTTGTTGCAGGGACCAAAAAAATGGAATTTTTTAGACCAAAGATAACAATTTTGCTTTGATTGATTATTTTGATAGTGATTTTGTAGGTAATATTGATGATAGAAGGAGCACTTTTGGATATCTTTCATTGTGGTATAGGTGCAATCTCATGGGCATCAAAGAAGCAACAAATGGTAACGATTTCACTAGCAGTCATAGAATATGTAGCAGTCATACTAGTAGTATGTCAAGAAACTTGCATGAGGAGGATTTTGAAAGATCTAATACAAGAAAAAGAGAAGTTAACACAAATTTTCTATGACAATAAATATGTTAGTGCACTTTCAAAGAACCATGTTTTTCACAAAAAGAGCAAGCACATTGATGTGAGATTTTATTTCATTAGAAAACTGATTCACAATCAAGAAATTCATCTTGATTGAAGCTGAAGAAATTAAAGACAAATGATAAAGAGCATTAAATTCTTTTACATGCATCGTTTCTCAAACAAATTTTCCATTCATTGCTTTTAACTGACAGTTCTCATCAACCAAATAAAGATTTGTGTGCATGTTTAACATGTCGTAGTTATAAATTGGTAAATTTAATAATACATTTACCTTTGCATGTAATGACGAGATTTAAAATTATGAAAATTCAATTTTAATGGTAGTTATAATAAAGCGGAGACTTCCACCACTATTTTTAATCTGTCTTGGATTAGTTTTTGGTCAATCATGCATTAGTTAGGATAGCATGCATTTAGAAAAAGACCGAGGGTTAGTGATTTGAGAGATTCTTTAAAAGGAGACAATGTAATTCTTTTTGTTTAATGCAGAATGAATAAAATTTTAAGTTTTATTTGTTTTATTTCTCTACTGTAGCAGCGTTCAAGTGTTTTGGTATTTGTTGTAGCAATCGTGTTTCAGATTTTCTATGATAATATAATTCTGTAGCATATGTATTTGGTGATTATTCTTTGTTTGATTTGTTCTGAGTTCTAAGGAGTCACCTGGAAGATTATCAAACGGACTGTAATATTCCATATCAGGCACTTGTATATCAGCCTGACACAGCCTCTCGGGTTTTGATCCTGCGACAAAATTCCATGCAAATTTTTTCAAAGATGTATGTTTGACATTTATTATTGCATCAATTTAAAGGTAATCTTCCCTCTCACTGATGTAATATCTCATAGGTGAACTTTAAGATGAAAATATGAGATACACAAAAATAAATATTGAACTACTTGAAAAATCAATGACAATAACAAGGAAAACCTAAATGCTCTCTATAGATTTTTAGATATATATTGAGTATCTTAAGTTGCAGGAGCTCAAGTGAAGCAGGAAAGAAAAGTTGACCATCACAAAAAGAAAAGTTGAGCATCACATAACATGTCGGAGGCACAACACAAATTTCCAGTGCGAAAAACGGATTCGATAAGTTTCTGTTTAGCTCAAAAGTCAAGTGTTGGAAAGTTGGGAAAACTTAAGCGAAATTTTGAAAATCAGCACCATTTCTAGCGGCCCAGAGATAGGCCATTCCAATCATTAGGAAAATCTTTGAATGCTGTCAACTTCTAAGAAAGAGTAGTATATTTTTCCGAAAGCCTTTTGCAAGGAATATCTTCATGCCCTAATGCTTTACAATTTAGGATATCGCTATCTTCTAATAGTTTTCCATAAAGGGTTTGTTCGTGAATGAAATAGCCGTGATGATTGGGAAAGCTTCAGACAATGAAATTAATATTGGCCGTATTGAAGGATGCAGACGAATAAAATCAGTGCTATTCTTAAATATTATTTATTAAATATTAAGTATTTGTGCTATCACAGCACAAATATCCAGCATTCTCCATCAATTAAAAAAAATTGGGAGCGGTTACAAGCTTCTAAATTAAATATTAAAAAAGAATTCTCGAAATAATAGCTGGTAGAAATAATAAGGCTCAAAAAAGTAGTACCCAAAAAAATAGGGGCCAACAAAAAAATAGGGGTGAAAAAATTTCAATATGATTTTATTTTTTGGTAAATATAATTTTGCATGCACATTCATACTTATTTTTTGTGGAGAGTGGGGGGATTTGAAACAAATTCATGGAATGTGTGATGTCCCCAGAGTGGGCCCCTAACGGAAGGTGACGTAGGTCTGTCCTTGCGGTTTGCCGCTACCACGTGTCCGGGGTCCTCGCTAGCGAGGCTATCCTGGGGTTGCCACCTTAACGCAGGGAGGTTCCGTTTACTAACAGTCCGGGCTTTTGGTACAACGGTTACTAACTTGGTATCAGAGCCGAAGGTCTCGAGGTCGAGACCCGCAGAGCGTGGTGGGCTGTGATGTCCCCAGAGTGGGCCCCTAATGGAAGGTGACGTAGGTCTGTCCGTGCGGTTTGTCGCTACCACGTGTTTGGGGTCCTCGCTAGCGAGGCTATCCTGGGGTTGCCCCCTTAACGCGAGGAGGTGCCGTTTACTAACAGTCTGAGCTTTTGGTACAACGATTACTAACTTAAAAATGCCACCTGAGCTGCTGAGTGGGTAGTGGTGATAGGAAAGAAATGAGCATATTTTGTTAATCTATCTACCACCACATAAATACAATCCTGTCCTTGTACCTTGGGAAAACCTATGATAAAGTCCATGGAGATGCACTCCCACTTCCTGTCAGGGATCGGAAGTGGCTTTAGGAACCCTGTCGGATAGGTGTGTTCTTGTTTGTTTTGCTGGCAAACAAGACACTCTCGAACGTACTGCAAAACATCAGCTTTCAGCCCCTTCCAAGTGAACTGCTCTCGAACTGACCTGTAAGTCTTGAAGCACTCGAGATGGCCTGCTGTCGGTGAGTCGTGAAATGCTCTCAAAATCAGTTGCTTAACCTTTGATCCTGGGACTAGGTAAATCCTGTTCTTGTAAATGATTAAATCATCTACAAGTGTGTATCTGGTATCAATCACTGTTCCCTCCATTATATCGAAGGCCCATGTATCCCTGGCATACTCTGCTATAATCAAGTGTCGCCAATCCTCTGATATCTGAACCATAAGAGTGAGGTGTGGCCTTCGAAAAAGAGCATCTGCAACAACATTCTGAGTTCCCTTAACATATGAGATGTCAAAATCATATGCCTGCAACTTACTTACCCACTTTTGCTGGCGATCATTCAGGTCCCGCTGTCCCAAGAAATGCCTCAAACTGTTATGATCAGTTTTAATAGAAAACTTGCTACCCACAAGATATTGTCTGAATTTGGCCAAAGAATGCACGATGGCCAACATCTCCTTATCATATATACTGAATGAACGCTCGGGGCCTCTGAGCTTCCTACTCTCATAAGCTATGGGGTGCTTATTCTGCATAAGTACAGCACCTACTCCCTCTCCAGATGCATCACATTGAAGCTCAAATGGCTTTGTGAAATCAGGTAATGCTAGAACTGGGCACGTAGTCATTACCTCCTTAAATCTCATAAAATAGTCCTGTGCCTTCTAAGTCCACACAAATTCCCCTTTTTTCAGTAGATCTATCATGGGAGCTGCATGTCATGAGTAGCCACTGACAAACCTACGATAGAAACCACATAAACCAAGGAACCCCCTCAACTGTGTGAGGTTCTCTGGTGGAGGCCAATCAACAATAGCGCGAATCCTTTCAGGATCCATCCGCACTCCATCTGCACTAATAATGTGTCCCAAATATAACAGCTCGGTCATCCCTAAGTCACATTTGGACTCTTTTGCATACAAGGACTCCTTCTGTAAAATGCTCAACACTGTCTCCAAATGCTCTAGATGCTCTTGCCATGATCGGCTATAGATCAAAATGTCATCAAAAAACACCAGCACGAATTTCCTCAACTGATGGTGGAAAACTCTGTTCATAGTGGACTGGAAAGTGGCAGGTGCATTGGTCAGACCGAAAGGCATGACTACAAACTGAAAGTGCCCACAATGACATCTGAAAGCAGTTTTCTCAATATCCTGTTCACAAACTCTGATCTGGTGATATCCTATTCTCAAATCAATTTTCATGAAATAACAAGCCCCATGCAATTCATCTATCAACTCATCAATGCGAGGAATGGGATACCTGTTCTTAATGGTTCTCTTATTTAATTCCCTGTAATCAACACACATCCGAAGAGTTCCATCCTTCTTTTTTACCAAAACAACAGAAGATGCAAAAGGTGACTTACTTGGTCGGATGTGCCCCATAGCTAGCAACTCCTCGATGGTCCTTTCGATCTCATCCTTGAGTCGCTTTGGGTGTCGATATGGTGTGATCATGATAGGCTTAGCACCTTCCTCCAGCTCAATAATATGCTCAATGCCTCTGTCCGGTGGCCTGCCTGGTGAAATCTCACTGAATACCTTTTCGTACTTAATCCTCAATTTCTGAATATCAGGATGATATTCCGTCTTATGTTGCTCCTCCTGTGTAGGTGTCAAAGTACAAACTACTGCCCACTCTATATCATTATGCCTAGTTAATCTCTCCAGCCGCCTAAATGAGATAGTCCTGATGTCTCCATTACGGATAGCCTTAAGCACATGAGTCCTACCATTCACTTCGAATTGTATCTCCATATCCTCTAGTCTCAGGGTAACCACCTTCAATGAATGTAGCCACTGCATTCCAAGTACTATATCCATGTCACCCATGTTGACCACATGATAGTCTGCCTTAAACTCATAGTTGTTCAGGCGCAAAGGTAGGTCTCGTACCATCCTGTCACAATTAAGAGTGTATCCATCAGCTACCTTGACTCTTAGTCCCATGAACTCCTCAGTAATGAGTCCACGCTTCTCCATGAATCGTGCATCAATAAAATTATGTGTGGCACCTGTGTCCAATAATGTAATAACCTTTTGCCCAGCCAAAACTCCCCAAAGTCTGAAAGATCCCTCTCTCTGGATACTAGACAGTCGTGCTTCCTATAAATGTAGCTCTGTTCCTTGCTATTGCCCTGCACTGTCTATCTCTTGCTCTCCCTCTGCTTCATCAGGATCCTCATCATGATGTTCTGAACTATCTGAATCTGAGCCTTCGTAATAAGCCCACATTGCTCGGTTGGCCTTCCCTTTTGGCCTCATAGGACAGTCATGGCCATACTCATATGGGCCTTTGCAATAGAAGCATAGCTTCTTCCTACGCAAGTCATTAAGTGTCTCCTTGTCCAACATCTTACTTTCCTCTTTAGGTAGCTGTGCCTCTCTATGAAAGGGTTTCCTGTCCTTATCTTTTCCTAAAGGGAATTTCTTTTCCTGGAATTTATTTTTAGAAGCTGAAGAGGAATCCATGTCACGAGCTTTCTTAATGGCTTCCTGCAAAGTGGGAGGGTTGAGAGCTTTAATCCACCCTCTCAACGGATCAACTAGCCCATCCATAAATAAAACCAATAGCCTCCGTTCAAATACATCTGTTACTAATACTGCAAGTTTCTGAAATTCTGAAATGTATGTTTCCAATGATCCCCATTGTTTAAGCTGAGCTAACTCCTTGAAATGGAGTTCTGGATCCTTCTTATCAAAACGTGCAATCAGTCTCTCCGTAAACTCCACATATGAGGTAATGTGTGCATGACCCATAGTGATCATACCATGATGCCACCACTCATGTGCTAACCCATCCAGGTGAATTGTTGCATACTTAATAGCTTCTTCCTCAGACATAGGGTTCAATTGAAAGTATGTGTCAAGTTTTTGAACCCAAGCTCTTGCTGTAGACTTCCCCAAGCCATCATAATATGGTAACTGAAGTTTCCCTACTTTCTTTCGTAACTCATAGCTCTGAGTCCTGTCATGTCCATGGGGCATATGCTTCATCCGCACATCCATATACTCTCTAAAAGTGATTGCAGCTATAAAATCTGGACCTCCTACTTCCCAATCTCTCCTCAGCTGATCCTGTATGTCAGTGATCTAGGATTCTGGTACTGGCTGCTCTGGAGCTCTAGGAAGGAATGTGGGAATCATAGGTCTCGAACTCACTGTCCTAGCTTGCTGGGGTGCATGGCCAAAATTGTTCCCAATTTGTTCACCTCCATTATGTATCCCATCCTGATTATTCCCATTCTGATTGTTACCATTCTGATTATTTCCTCCACCTATGTTAGCGTTCAACCCCATTTGACGAGCCATCATCTACATCATAAGCTCCATTCTCTGATTCTGTTCCTGTGCTCTTTGTTTGGCTAATCGCTGTCCCTGTGCCAAGGTGTCTAGTAACTATAAAAATCTTTCCTCTTGCTGATCTGGACCGGCATTCCCGCCTCTATCCATATTGTAGTCGTAGTCTTGATCAAAGAATACCTCCCCTGTGTTTGTATGACTGGATTCTATATCCACCTGTACAGATGAGCTAGACTATTCGCTCTGCAGGTCTGAAATCCTATCTTGTCTTGCTTTGGTATTGCAGAAATTATAAAGCCTCTGTCACATGCTTATAAATGTTTTGATTTTAGTGTTTTGACATTTCGTCAAAAAATTTCCCTTCTATCCAGCTGTTCCAAATTCCCTATAAGGCCTCCACAAGATGGCAGGACTTATAGCTCTGATACCACTGTAATGACCCTTACTATAAATGCCACTGAAACCATCATACTGGACTTAGGAATTTTGTCAAACAGTTGGCATGTAACTGAAAAAGGCTGCAATATTACTAATTGTTGTACAACGAAACCTCAATATATGATGCCAACAATGTATGACCAACAATTCCAGATTATAACACTACCAATCTAAGAGATAGATGACAATATGAAACTCAAATATGAAGTCCAATGCAATTCTGATTTTATGATAGCAAATAGAACTGATTACAATGAGAGACTGTCACAACTATGCACTTCTAATACATCAAGCTCTTGAAAATGCAATGTTATGACATGAACAATAACCCAGTTTAGATTTGGAATGCAAATGACGAAACTTTTACAATAGTTATTAATGATTGGAAATAACTATTTATGCAATGACAGTGCTGACTGTTCTAATCCATAACATGCAATATTTTGGCAATAAAAACTTCAGTTTGTGCACCTGGAATAGCTCCAATTTTGCTGGATATGAATGCTGAATTAATGCCACACGAAGACCTCACAATCTGCCCCAAACTGACTCACAAAATTGCTGCTGCTGTCCAACTGACAGGGCCGTACAGGTACGGCCTGGTACGGCTGCTAGATAAAAATATTGCAGCATTTTTGTCACTCCAAAAGCAATAAATCTAGGTGCCTAGGGTTGCTGAATAACCCCCTAAAATATGAAATTCATCTGTCAAACCAACTAGGAGTTATGAGCAAAAACATGGGTCCAAACCCTGGACTGGCAGACTAAAAATAATGCACAACTGTGTCTTCAAACCTTGTTAATCAATCCACAAATGCTAGGGCACAACTGAAACCCTTATTCCAACCAAAGTAAACCCTTATATCTGAATCTCAATGAAGTCTAAATGAGATGGCTGAATTACCAACTCCTCAAATGCAACAATTCAGGTGATATTTCACACCCTCAAAGTCGCCAATCCAAGGGAGTGATTCATTCCCAAAGATCAAATAATAATTTGCAGACCCAAGAGACTACAAATTTTCTCCACAATGGAAGAAGTAGAAGAAATCTCAAATCCAAGCATCCCAAAATGAGAGGCCCAGCCCTCTATTCATTCACTTTTCTAAGAAGTTGCTAGAACTTCTAGAAACATCCTTTATAAAATCTCATTATAATGCACTTTTTCTAGAACTTCTAGAAACATCCTTTATAAAATCTCATTATAATGCACTTTTTATAATAAAGTAATTTTATAAAATAAAAACTGCAACTCAACTTAAAATTATAACATGTAGGCCCCAATAACACATAATAATAAAATATAACCTCTTAACACTTCTTCAAGAGCAAGATATGACCATCTGATCCATAGAATTGACTCTCTCTCCACACCATTTGCCTACGAGAGTCTAGAATAGGCAAAATCCATGATCAATGTTATATCGAACTAAAGAGGGGACATTACAGTTGGTATTAGAGGTTTTCTTTCGGGAGGTTTTCAGATTGCACGGATTGCCTCGAAACATTGTGAGTGACAGGGATAGCCGTTTCATGAGTCATTTTTGGTAGGAGGTATTCCGGTTATGTGGAACAGAGCTTACACCCAGCACTAGCTATCACCCACAAACCGATGGTCAGACGAAGATTGTGAACAAATGGGTGGAAGGGTATTTAAGGAATTATGTGGCAGCTCAGCAGCAAGCTTGGGTCAGATGGATATATCTCTGCGAGTATTGTTACAATACTACATATCACATCACTATATAGATGACACCCTTCATGGCACTTTACAGTTATGAAGCACCTAGTTTCTTGGATTTGTTGTTGGGCGACAGCTGGGTACCCAGTGCAGGAGAATTATTACAGGAGAGTAAGGATATAGTTGCTACTCTCAAAGATAATATTGTGAGAGCTCAAAACCTGCAGAAGTAGTATGTAGATCAGAAGAGGACTAAGCGTAGTTTTGAGGTGGATGATATGGTTTACCTCATATTGTAGCCATACAGGCAATCTACTCTTACGAAGAGTGGTGCAGAGAAACTCAATCCATGCTATTACGGACCATTCAGGGTTATCAGGCGAATTGGTGAGGTGGCTTATGAGTTTGAGCTTCCGGCAGACAGCAGGGTGCACAATGTGTTTCATGTGTCCCGCCTCAAGAAGGCGTTGGGTCAGAATGTGGTGCCTTCCACAGTATTACCTCCTTTAGACGATGAGGAAAAATTGATTTTAGTGCCAGAATCCATCCTGGAGAGCAGAGAAAAGCAGCTTCGCAGACGAGTGATCAGAGAATACTTGGTTAAGTGGAAAGATCTACTTGTTGAAGATGCTACTTGGAAGGGGGAAGCTATTTTGCAGCACCCGGCGTTGAGATTGCTTGATGCCAAGCAATTTTAGGAGGGGCGGACTATAATGTCCCCTCTTTAGTTCGACATGACATTGATCATGGATTTTTCCCATTCCAGACTCTCGTAGGCAAATGGTGTGGAGAGAGAGTCAATTCTGCGGATCAGATGGTCATATCTTGCTCTTGAAGAAGTGTTAAGAGGTTATATTTTATTATTATGTGTTATTGGGGCCTACATGTTATAATTTTAAGTTGAGTTGCACTTTTTATTTTATAAAATTACTTTATTATAAAAAGTGCATTATAATGAGATTTTATAAAGGATGTTTCTAGAAGTTCTAGCAACTTCTTAGAAAAGTGAATAAATAGAGGGCTGGGCCTCTCATTTTGGGATGCTTGGATTTGAGATTTCTTCTACTTCTTCCATTGTGGAGCAAATTTGTAGTCTCTTGGGTCTGCAAATTATTATTTGATCTTTGGGAACGAATCACTCCCTTGGATTGGCGACTTTGAGGGTGTGAAATATCACCTGAATTGTTGCATTTGAGGAGTTGGTAATTCAGCCATCTCATTTGGACTTCATTGAGATTCAGATATAAGGGTTTACTTTGGTTTGAATAAGGGTTTCAGTTGTGCCCTAGCATTTGTGGATTGATTAACAGGGTTTGAAGACACAGTTGTGCATTATTTTTAGTCTGCCAGTCCAGGGTTTGGACCCACATTTTTGCTCATAACTCCTAGTTGGTTTGACGGATGAATTTCATATTTTAGGGGGTTATTCAGCAACCCTAGGCACCCAGATTTATTGCTTTTGGAGTGACAAAAATGCTGCAATATTTTTATCTAGCAGCCGTACCTATACGGCCTTGTCAGTTGGACAGCAGCAGCAATTTTGTAAGTCAGTTTGGGCAGATTGTGAGGTCTTCGTGTGGCATTAATTCAGCATTCATATTCGGCAAAATTGGAGCTATTCCAGGTGCACAAACTAAAGTTTTGATTGCCAAAATATTGCATGTTATGGATTAGAATAGTCAGCACTGTCATTGCATAAATAGTTATTTCCAGTCATTAATAACTGTTGTAAAAGTTTCGTCATTTGCATTCCAAATCTGAACTGGGTTATTGTTCATGTCATAACATTGCATTGTCAAGAGCTTGATGTATTAGAAGTGCATAGTTGTGACAATCTCTCATTGTAATCAGTTCTATTTGCTATCATAAAATCAGAATTGCATTGGACTTCATATTTGAGTTTCATATTCTCATCTATCTCTTAGATTGGTAGTGTTATAATCTGGAATTGTTGTTCATACATTGTTGGCATCATATATTGAGGTTTTGTTGTACAACAATTAGTAATATTGCAGCCTTATTTGGTTACATACCAACTGTTTGACAAAATTCCTAAGTCCAGTATGAGGGTTTCAGTGGCCTTTATAGTAAGGGTCATTACAAAAGTTAGTAACCGTTGTACCAAAATCCTGGACTGTTAGTAAACGGCACCTCCTCGCGTTAAGGGGGGAACCCCAGGATAGCCTCATTAGCGAGGACCCCGGACACGTGGTAGCGAAAAATTGCATGGACAAACCTACGTCACCTTCCGTTAGGGGCCCACTCTAGGGACATCATAGCCCACCACGCTCCGCGGGTCTCAACCTTGAGACCTCTAGCTCTGATACCAAGTTAGTAACCATTGTACCAAACGCTTAGACTGTTAGTAAACGGCACCTCCCTGCGTTAAGGGGGCAACCCCAGGATAGCCTCACTAGCGAGGACCCCGGACACGTGGTAGCGACAAACCGCACGGACAGACCTACGTCACCTTCTGTTAGGGGCCCACTCTGGGGACATCACAGAATGTGAAGAGATGTCTGTTGGAGGATATTAAGAGTCTCTTACAAGTTATAAAACCAAGGCTCTTCATTTCATTTTCATTTTATGTTTTTGCAGGGAAGAAGAGGTGGAGGTGATTGGAAGATTAGATTAGAGTTTTTGAATAGAAGAAGATTGAAGTTTTGGAGTAACTTTTTTGCATGTGAGATTTCTATTTTTTATTTACATTTTCATTTAGATTTAGATGTAGATGTAAATTGAAATTCAAAATTAGTTATGATATTCTACTTTGATTTAAATTTTAATTTTAATTATAATTAATTTCATTTAGATTTAGAATTCTATTCATAACTATTTAGGCTTTCATTTAATAGTTTAGTCTTACATGTTTGATTTAGATTTAGATTTGTATTCAAAATCCATTTGATTTATATATTTTATAATACTTTTCATACATATTTTAAATGTCCATGTTTCAAACTAGTTTTATATTTGCATGTTTCATATTAGTTTTAGATTTGCATATTTCAAAATAGTTTTACATTTGCATGTTTCTAAGTATTTATATTTTCATGTTTCAAAGTATAATTTTATTATTAATCTAGATGAGAATGCCATCATATCAATACAATTTGTATTTTATTAAAGTTAATGATTTATTTAAAGTAGATGAATCATATATTTAGTATATATTTTATTATTATTGCATTATAAAATAAAATAAAATTCTCAAAATAATAGCTGGCCAAAATAATATTAAGCCAGATGGATGTGGAAATAATAGGACCCGAAAAGAGGGGTCAAAAAAAGGACCCAAAAAATAGGACCCAAAAAAATAAGGACAAAAAAATAGAACCCAAGAAAATAGGGCTGAAATAACTTAATTTAAATTTTAAATATAAAACATTTTCTTTTTGTTAAATATATTTTTGCATGCACATTCATGCTTTTTTTTTGTGAGGAGTCAGGGAATCTAAAAAAAATCATGGAATGTCAAAAGACATCTATTGGGGGATAAGAGGGTTCTCTCATCAATTATAAAATAAATGCTCCTCATTTCATTTTCATTTTGTATTTTTACAGGAAGGAAGAGATGGAGATTATTGGAGCGAATTAGAGTTTTTGAAGAGTAGATTAAAGTTTCATATAGTTTGGCCTTGTATGTTTGATTTAGATTTAGGATTCAAAAACTATTTGATTTAGATATTTGATAATACATTTCTTTTGCAGATTTTTAATGTGCATGTTTCAATTTAGTTTTACATTAGTTTTAGATTTGAATATTTCAAAATACTTTTGGTTTCTATGTTTTAGATTTGTATGTTTCATAATAGTTTTATATTTGCATGTTTCAAAATATTTATATTTTTAATGTTTCATAATTAAATTTAATCGTAGATGTGGATAGCAAGGTCACCTTATCAATAAAATTTGTATTTTATTAAAGTTAATGATTAGTTAAAAATAAACGAATCATGTATTTGGTTTATATTTTGTCATTATTTAATTAGATTATATATGTGTTTATTTAAATATTTTTCATAGTATATATAGATTTTGATTAATATTTATGTTTGTAATGTTTGAAAAATGGAAGACAATGCTACCATATTTCAAATATTACAATCTAACTATTTCATTTGAAATAGTTTTGATTTTTATTTATGTTATTTTGAACATTATTCATTTGAAATAATTTATGTTAACTATTAATTGTTTTTCATTCTAATTATTTCTATATGTTGATTTTTGTTTATAAGTTTGTAGGTTACTATATGAGTTACAGATACCTCAAATAGAGAATCAAACATTATTGGATACATGTATTTACACCATCACAGATATATTTTTCTGTATATAGTTCATTCTTGTCTCCAGTTTCAAATTTTTACTTCTAATTAGTTGTATTAGCAATTTTATTTCCCCATTGTTCAATGTAACCGTGTCTCTTATTTTAGTGTAACATTTAACCATTTATTAACTCTAACCATAACATCAAGTGTCATATAAATGAAATTGTAAACCTTGGATCCTAACTTTAACTCTTACTCTATATATGATTATACTAATTATTAGTAAATTATATACCTTAGCCTAACCCTATATGTGCAAGTAACTAGAAATAATATTATATTTTTTATAAGTGAGAATATGTATATACACACACCATAAGAGAGAGGGATAACCCCACTAAAATAATATTTAATAATTATTAAGATACAAAAAAAGTAATATATATATATATATATATAACTAATAATACTTGTATTTTAAGTAAAGATAGATAAATAAATAAAGAAATACTATTGTACAATATATAATGATTAAATTTATAAATAAATGAAATAATATAATTAAATAATGTTTGTTTTTAATAGATGTTATTAAAATATTTAATCTACCTCATAAACTTAATATTTAAATAAACTAAATACTATAATCTAATAATATTAAATCTTGAAATTTAATAATATAATTTCTTAATATTAATAATATATTATTTAAGTTAGGAGTTATTATATTCTATTTTAAATGAAATAGTTGAAATGATATTAAAAATATACAAATTAATTAATATTATTATATTAACAAATAATAACCTATATTGATATTAATAATTAATTGAAAAGATGTATCTTTTCTTATTATATCATATATAAGATAAATAATAAACTCAAGAAGAAGGGCAGAAATCAAATTTTAGAAAGCTAGAATATAAATTAATGAAAAAATTCGGGATGACCAAAAGGAAGTCATTACAATTGGTATCAGAGCATGATCCTACCATCCTGTAGAATATGAATATAAAAAGTTGCAATGAATTTCGATTTATGACAGCCAAAGATTTGAGCCCACTATTTTCATTTTATATACACATCTTGAATCATTTATGAAGAACCTACAACTAATTTATGTATGGCAGCATCTGTGATGTGCATACCAACCCTTATATCGAATATCACTGCAATCAAGCATATTCATATATTGGTGGTCTCATACATCATTTTGATCAACATATTCATATAACATTGTGGCAGCAATTTCATCGATCAAAGCTTCCCTTGTAGGAGCGACCTTGTCTTCAGCGACATATAATGTACGGTGGCAAAATTGAATGCAAAGACATTGTAAGCACCAAATTTTATGGTATATTGCTTCATGCAGGACGCTGAAATTAAGCTTTTATTTGTTTAATGGTTGGGATGCCATTAGTTGTCCGTTGTTTTATTGACCGTAAAGAGAAACAAGAGTACAAGAAGCACTGCACTTATTTTCATGTTCCCCATATTGAAGGTTGAGAGCTTTAGTTGAATGGAATGCCCAAGGAAATCTTTATGTTCAACAGAATAATCAGGCAGTAAATGAAGATTGAGATGGAATATGATGCTAGGTAATAATGAACCATTTATAGAGGGAGATATAAATTTAGAGCCGCAGTAGTAATATTCATTGTTGAAATGAGGCATTCAAAGTCATGACTTAGCACCGACGGTGAAATTCAAGGAACTTTCCCTCGAAGATTTGCAAAACCCTAATTTGGAGTATTCATGCCACTAGCCAAATTATTTTATTTTAAAAAATGATTGATACCTTTTCTAAGATATTTTCTTTACTTAAAAATTATATTATTTTAGTGCAAGAAGGTTAAGTCAGGCATGTGGGAGTATGAAGAAGAGTGCGTGGAAAGAGGATTATCAAGATCAAGGTAGTATAAGTAATAAAGAAGTTTTTGAGTCCCCCATGCAACCCTAGATAGGAGTGTCTACATTGCAATGGAAAAAAAGCTTAATGTTGGGTTAGCAAATCCATTAACGAACACTGATATTTAAGAATAAGCGTCATAGAGAAGTAGCTAAAACCGTTGTCAGGCAGACATATTACGTATAAAATAGCTGAACTGATTGAGGAAGCGATGCCAGTTTCAGGACAGGATTTAGAAACATGCGCGGGTTGCTACTACATTTAGGTCTAGGACATTGTAAATACCATAATTACGATAACTTGTGAGAACCACAACAAGCAGCATATACAATCATTCCTTATCATCTTTAAGGTGATCTCATAGTAAGTAATCTGCGTTGGTAGCCAGAGGTATCTAGAGCGATTTTAGTTGCAGCTGATGCCCTTGTTTGAACTCGAGCACGACAATTTACACTAATGATCATCTAATAGTGTTCAACACTTGGTAAGATAAGGATATTAAATCTACAAGTCAGAAAATAAACTACCGTCCATCTTGGATAATCTACGGGAGAAACTACATCAAATAATAAGAAATATATATTCATCTAAGGGGCGATTTGCATGAAAGAGTGAAGGAATAGAATCAAGCATTTTAGATCAAACAAACAACCTACATTTTCTAACGAATGGCTAATCCATCAGTTTGAAGGGCGAGACATGAAGACTCGTGCTTGACAATCTAAATATTAAGCAAGGGAAAACCCGAACTCTTACTGAGAGTTTCAATGAACATATTCGCCCACTACTAGACATTGTTGACACCATGTGTGGTCTAGGAGTAATGAGAGATGGTATTAATCTTCCAAGCATTGTTGTCATTGGAGACCAATCATCTAGGAAGTCAAGTATTGCATATGAATAATGCCAAAGCATTGAAAGAAAGAAAAGGTGTGCTCATGATATGAGGTAAGTATATATAAAATGGATTTTTCTTATATTTCAATTAAAATTACATGTTGTTATTTATTAGTTTTGTGTATGAAATAAATAAATTAGTATGATAAATTATCGATAAAATTATTAATGATTGGAATAATAAATTTGATATATTGTACATTATTATTATAGATAATTACATATATGTGGGCAATAATGTTTTGTGTGACATATGTAAACCAAGTTTTTGCCTAAGTTGAAAAAAATAAAACTATAAGAAAAATTGAGAGAAATCTCTCTTGGCTCTAAGAGAGAGACATTATTCAAAATATTAGTGTTTAAATTCATGATGGATAGGGAGTGTGCACAGGGTGAAGAGTAAATTGGTCGCGTTCGGATAAAATGAATCCCAATATGGACTAAAGTCTGAGGGAGTCCTAAGCTGAGCATGTCCAAACTTAGACCCATAGTAAATCTTCCATCCATGTCAAAATTAAGCATGTTCCTAGTGGGCAGGGAGTGTGTATAGGGGGAGGAGTAAATCAGTCGCATTGGGGCATGTGAATCCCAATATGGACTAAGGTCTGAGGGAGCCCCAAGCTGAGCATGTCCAAACTTAGAGCTGCAATAAATCTTCCATCCACGTCAAAAATTAAGCATGTTACTAGTGGGTAGGGAGTGTGCACAGGGGGAGGAGTAAATTAGTCGCATTGGGGCATGAGAATCCCAATATCGATTAAAACTCTAAGGGAGCCCCAAGTTGAGCATGTCCAAACTTAGAGCCGCAATAAATCTTCCATCCACTATGGAATGATACACCCTATTATAGTACTAGTTATGGAAAATATGCATTTCCAATCCAATGTTTGATTTTGACAGGGGAAAGGAGCACAACATTCATGATCAAGGTGGTAAAACATTTCCTTTGCTTATTTCAATTTTTAAGCACTATGTTTTACATTGTGTCTTCATGCACCAGTGTGTTTGCTTCGTGTCTTCTTGCTTTCATGTGTCTACATCATGTTTACATCGTGTCTTCATGCATTAATGTGTCTACTTTGTGTCTTTATATATATGTTCTTGTAAATGTTATTATATACTAACATGTTTACTTTTTAGGTGTGTAACACACATGTAAGAAAGAGAATAAATCAAGATTATATATATATATATAATTATAAATAAGTAATAATACTTTTATTTTAAGTACAGATAGATAAAGAAATAAATAAATACTATTGTACAATATATAATGATTAAAGTTATAAATAAATGAAATAATATAATTAAATAATGTTTGTATTTAATAGATGTTATTGAAATATTTAATCTACCTCATAAACTTAATATTGTGAAATAAACTAAATACTATAATCTAATAATTTTCAATCTTAAAATTTAATAATATCGTTTCTTAATATTAATATTATGTTGTTTAAGTTAGGAGTTATTATATTCTATTTTATATGAAATAGTTGAAATGATATTAAAAATATACAAATTAATTAATATTATTATATTAACAAATAATAACCTATATTGATATTAATAATTAATTGAAAGGATGTATCTCTTCTTATTATATCATATATAAGAGAAGTAATAAACTTAGGAATAGGAGCTGAAAGGAAATTTTAGAAAGCTGGAAAATAAATAAAGGAAAAATAGTAAATGACCAAAAAGGGGTCATTAGAGAGAGAGAGAGAGAGAGAGAGAGGGGGGAGAGAGAGAGAGAGAGAGAGAGAGAGAGAGAGAGAGATTAGGGGTGCATCTAGAGAGCATAAAGGGGGAGAGAGATTAGGAGGAGTATCTGGAAAGTAGGGTGAGAGAGATAAGTGGGTGTATCTAGAGATTAGAGAGACAAATTACAAGGCATATCTAGAGACTAGAGAGACAGAGGGTAGGAGGGATTACATTATTAAAAAGGTTAATAACTAGAGACTAGTTAGTGGGGTGAGATATTAATGGGTGTAGTTAGAGAGAGACAGGGGCGAGGGGAGAGAGAGGGGCGGAGGGATTACATTATTAAAAAGGTTAATAACTTCTATCACAATAGCACTAATCATGGGCACTATAATAGAACTAACCCAAATTAAAATTTAATCTGTCAGTTATCCTAACACCAAGGTAAAGTGTAATAATAGCACTAACATCTGCTATAATATGATTAGTAACCCAAAAATTATCTTAACCACAATAGTAAAACAAACCCTAACTCTAACTCTAACTAGATAATTCTAATTTTAACCCTAACCCTAACCCTAGCCCTAACTCTAACTCGATCTCTAACTTTAATTCTCCCCCTAACCCTAACCTTAACCCTTTATAATCCTAAATCTAATGTTAATTCTAACCCTAACCCTAATTCTAGCCCTAACCCTAAGCCTTACTATAACTCTAATCCTAACTCTAATTATAACTCTAACGCTAATTCTAACCCTAAATCTAACCCTAATTTTAACCCATATTATAACTCTAACCCTAACCCTAACTCCAACTCTATCTCTAACCCTAAACCTACCCCTGCCCCTAATTCTAACCCTAACTCTAACTCTAACTCTAACCCTAACTATAACTATAACTCTAACTCTAATTTTAACCCTAACACTAACCCTTATTCAAACCCTAACTCTAGCCATAATCCTACCCTTAATCCTAATCCTAACACTATATATAATGCTAATCCTAACCCTAACACTAAATATAACTCTAACTCTAATCCTAACCCTAAACCTAATCATAAACCCAATCCTAATTCTAACCCTAACTCTAACTCTAAACCTAAATCTAACCCTAACTCTAGCCCTAACCCTAAATCTAACCCTAACTCTAGCTCTATCTCCAACTTTAACTCTAACTTTATCCCTAACTCTAACTCTAATTCTAACCCTAACCCTTACCCTAGCCTCAATTCTAGCCCCAATTCTAACCCTAACACTAACACTAACACTAACACTAACACTAACACTAAAACTAACACTAATTATAACCCTAACCCTAATGCTAACCCTAACTCTAACCATAACCCTTATGCTAACCATAATCCTTGCCCTAATTCTAACCCTACCTCTAACTCTAACTCTTGCTCTAATTCTAATTCTAACTCTAACTCTAGCTCAAATCCTACCTCTAAATTTAACCCTAACCCTAACCCTAATTCTAACCCTAACTTTATTTGTAACCCTAATTCTAGCCCTAACCCTAATTCTTACCCTTACCCTAACTCTAAGTCTAACTCAATTTGTAACCCTAATTATATTTGTAACCCTAATTCTAACCCTAACCCTAATTCCAACTCTAACTCTAATTGTAACTCTAATTCTACCCCTAATCCTTACCCTAACTCTAACCCTAATTATAACCCTAACCCTAATTTTAGCTCTAACACTAACCTAATTCTAACCCTAACTATAACTCTGATCCTAACTCTAACCCTAACTATAACTCTAGCTCTAATTCTTAACCTAACCCTAATCCTAACACTAATTCCAACCCTAATTCTAACTCTAATACTAATTCTAATCCTAACCCTAATTCTAACCCTAATTCTTACCCTAAATCTAACTCTAACTCTAACTCTAACCCTAACTCCAACTCTAACTTTATCTTTAATTCTAACCCTACCCCTAATTCTAACCCTAACTCTAACTCTGACTGTTTTTGTAACCCTAACCCCAATATTAACCCTAACCCTAACTTTTCTTATAAACCTACCCCTAATCCTAACCCTAACATTATATATAACTCTAACTCTAACCCTAACTGTAATTCTGATCCTACTCCCAGCCCTAACTCTTACCCTAACCCTAAATCTAATGAAGTAACTTTAACACTAACCCTAATATAACCCTGAGCACAACTCTATCTCTAACTTTAACTCTAAATCTAACTTGAACCCTAACTCTAACTCTAATTCTAATGATAACCTTAACCCTAATCATAACCCTAATTCTATCCCCAATTCTAACCCTAACTCTAACTATAATTCTAACTCTAACTCTTATACTAACACTACACTAACACTACCTCTAATTTTAACTCTAACTCTAATTATAACCCTAATCCTAATGCTAACCCTAACCATAACCCTAACACTAACCCTAACCCTAACTCTAACACTAATTTTAATCATAACCCTAAATATAACCCTGGCTCTAACTCTAACTCCAACCCTTATTCTAACTCTATCTCTAACCCTAATGCTAACTCTTATTCTAACCCTAACACTAACCCTAACCATATTTGTAACCCTAATTTTAACCCTTGCCCTAATTCTTACCCTTACCCTAACTCTAATTCTAACTATATTTGTAACCCTGATTCTAACCCTAACAATAATCCCAACTCTAACTCTAATTTTAACCCTAACCCTAACCCTAACCCTAACCCTAACTCTAACGCTGACACTAACTCTAATTTTAACCCTAACCCTAACCCTAACCCTAACTCTAATTGTAAGCCTAACCCTAAGAAGAACCGTAACTCTAATTCAAACCCTATTCTTTACCCTAATTTTCATCCTAATGCTAACCCTAACTCTAACTCTAACGTTAACACTAACCTAACCCTAACACTAACCCTAACTCTGACTCTAACCCTAATCCTAACCTTAACACTAACCTTAACCATAAACATTAATTTGTCCCTAACTCTAACCCTAAATCTAACTCTACCATAATTGGAGTCTAACCATAACCCTAACCCTAACTTTAATCCTAGCTCAAAACTTAACCCTAATCATAACCCTAGAACCTTAACCCTTACTCAAGCCCTAACCCTAACCCTGCCCTTGCTATAACCCTAACCCTAACCATAACAATAAGTCTAACCATGAGCATAACTCTAACCCTAAACTTAACCATAAACATAACTCTCTCCATAACTCTAACAAATCTAACTCTACCATAATTAGACTCTAACCCTAACTTTAATCCTAACTAAAACCCTAACCCTAATCCTAAATCTAACCTTAACCCTAACTCAAACCCTAACCCTATCCCTACAATAACCCTAACTTTAGCGCTATAATAACCCTAACCCTAACCCTAACCATAACCATAAACATAACTCTAACCCTAACCTTAACCATGAGCATAACACTAATCCTTAACTCTAACCCTAAATCTTACTCTACCATAATTGGACTCTAACACTAACCCTAAGCCTAACTTTAATCTTGACTCAAACCCTAACCTTGACTCTAACATTAATCTTGACTCAAACCCTAACCCTAGCCTTACTATAACACTAACCCTAACCATAACCATAACTCTAACCCTAACCTTAACCATGATCATAACTCTAACCCTAACCTTAGCCATAAAAATAACTCTAATCTGAACCTTCACCATAACTCTAACAATAACTATAACCATAACTCTAACCCTAACCTTAACCATAAACATATCTCTAATCCAAACCTTAGCCATAACTCTAACAATAACCATAACCATAACTCTAACCCTAACCTTAACCATAACTCATACCCTAACCCTAACTCCAGCCCTAACCTTAGTGCTAACCCTAACCCATATTCTATCCCTAAGGTTAATATTAACTATAATGGTAACTTTGTCCCTAACCATATATCTATGTTTGACTATAACATTTTACATTACAATATGCCAAAAATAAAATTGTATTAATTTCTGGGGAAGATTGTGTGAGAGTTTTTTCATCAACGTTTCGGATCATACTGTATGATCCATCATCAGGATGCCACTGAGTCACTGAGAGCAAAAAATGGATCATGCAATATGATCCGAAATGTTGATGAAAAAACTCTCACACAATCTTCCCCAGAAATTAATACAATATTCATGGATTGTGGAAATCTATTTGCTTTGAAAAATAAAATTACTTTTTTTAAATCTAAATTAAACTCCATAAATTAAAATTTTTAAATAAAAAAATTTGAAACATAATTTTATAGTAACTTTATAAAATTAATTAACAATTTTATAATAACCTTACCAAAATATAAATAAAAAGTAAATGTTCACTAATATATATAAATATAAATATATATATATATATATATATATATATATATATATATATATATATATATATATATATATATATATATATATATATATATATATATATATATATATATATATATATATATATATATAGACATACTCTAACCTTAATCCTAACTCAAACCCTAACCCTAGCCTTACTATAACACTAACCCTAACCATAACCATAACTCTAACTCTAAACTTAACCATGATCATAACTCTAACCCTACCCTTAACCATAAACATAACTCTAATCTGAACCTTAACCATAACTCTAACAATAACCATAACCATAACTCTAACTCTAACCTTAACCATAACTCAAACCCTAACCCTAATTCTAGCCCTAACCTTAGTGCTAACCCTAACCCTTATTCTATCCCTAACGTTAATATTAACTATAATGGTAACTTTGTCCCTAACCATATATCTATGTTTGACTATAACATTTTACATTACAATATGCCAAAAATAAAATTACTTTTTAAAAATCTAAATTAAACTCCATAAACTAAATTTTTTAAATAAAAAAATTTGAAACATAATTTTATAATAACTTTATAAAATTAATTAACAATTTTATAATAACCTTATCAAAATATAAATGAAAAGTAAATGTTCACTAGCTTATATGTGTGTGTGTGTGTGTGTGTGTGTGTGTGTGTGTGTGTGTGTGTGTGTGTGTGTGTGTGTGTAGACATAGACATAGACATAGACATAGACACACACACACACACACACACACACACACACACACACACACACACACACACACACACACACACACACACATATATATATATATATATATATATATATATAGAGAGAGAGAGAGAGAGAGAGAGAGAGAGAGAGAGTAATCACAAAAATAGGCACCTCAAGAATGATTACTCTACGCGTAATATATGTAATATATATAGGTATATATAAGCTAGTTCATAAGATAATCCTAGATAATTTATCACTATTTCCCATTAAATGGTGGTGCAAAACTTACTTCTGAATATTTATGTTTCAATAATAAATTTGATAGAAAAGTATTATTTCAAAATGGAAAAAGTTAGATTACAAATATTATTTTAGAATTATTATAATGTACTAATATAAACATTTAAAATTAATTGCATGTATTTAAAAATAATAATTTAATTATAAGCATTGCAATTCAAATTACTACTCTCAATATTTTTAAATCATACTTTTTATAGTCAATACCTCTTTGGAATGTTTAGAAATGACAAAGCATATAATGACATTTTGTAATTCCCATCATTACTCGACAAAAAATAGCCACCTTCTCTCTTAAATGTCATATTTGGTTATGAACACTTTTCAATTGTAGTCATACTCAAACATTACAAAGAAATTGAGCTTAAAAGAATAAGATAATTTTGATTATTTAACATTTTTAGTTTACAAATCAAAATTTAGTGTGTGATATATTAGGTTGTAGATAAAGCCTCTTATAGCAAATTCCTAAAATTTTGGAACATTAGCTAGTGTATGGAATAAGAGGATTAAGATAAAAGCAGTTGACAATTCTGAAAATTTGTTTCGATGTCATACAATTATGGTGGGAGAAGACAATTGGAATCAAACTTTAATGGGGAGGCCATCACTACAAAAAAAATATGTTGAGTAGTCTAAAATGGAAGTGGTGTGTATGGAAATAAACATAGTCTCTTCTAAGAAAATAACAAATATGTTTGATTAAGTTTAAACCTTTTCTATAATACATCACATATTAGACGAAAATATTTCTAAAATAGTAAAATAGTGTACAATTAGAATATAAATTACATAGATAAAATACATTAAGTCATATATTAGAATCTAAATTAGGAAGCTGTATACTTTTAAAACATAGGTTGATGAACATGAATATCATAACACGACACATTTTAAAATGTTGCACAACTATTAAAAAAATAATTATATATGTAAGGGAGGTTCTCAGGCTTTGTTTTGGTCTGATGCTTGGGATGGATTCCCTTCCATTTTATCCATATACCCTCATCTTCAGCCTCTTTGTGACTCTTTTCTTGCCGCTGGATGGGATAAAGTGGCTCATTACAAGACTCCTTATCAATTGGGATCTGTTGTTGGTTACAGATGGAAGCATTCCTCTGATTGGCCTCTTGGAGGTACAGACATGGATCATCAGGAGCTTTCTCAAATTCTGGCCTCTAGAGAGTGTTCTCCTTTGCTTGGTCCAGATGTTTTGGCTTGGGGCGGTACCTTGTCTGGTAAATATCATGTCTCTGCTGGGTATCAGGAGATAACTAGACAATTATTTGGGGATGTTGAGGTCCCTTGGTTGAAGCAAGTTTGGAATAAAGTTTCTTGGTCCAAGTGCAATTTTTTCATGTGGCTAGTGGCTCACAACCGTTGTCTTACCTAGGATAATCTTTGTAAACATGGATTTCAGGGCCCCTCTTATTGTGTTTTGTGTGGTAATGGAGAGGAGTCTGTCTCCCATCTGTTCTTCCATTGCTCCTATTCTACTCAGATATGGCACCTTTGGTGGAGCACTTGGGGTTGCTCTTGTCGGCATGCTTCCTCTTTGCCTGAGTTCTGGGCCTGCTTGGGTAGTGTTCCCTCCAAGTCTTCTTCTCTCCATGCTACTTGGATTGCTGGCCCATCTTTCATGCTTTGGCATATCTGGTTGGAGAGGAATCGTCGCATATTCCAAGATGTTCGGCTTGGTGTTTTGCATCTTTGGTGGAAAATATCACATTCTCTTCAGGAAACTATTCTTGTGAAGTGTGAGCTTGATGGGGGTATGGATCCGGTTGATCTTGCTATCTATAATTGCCTCAATTTTCATCTGTAGGATGGGGTTGTAGCTCATAGGTTTCCTTCTATGTCTAGGCAGCTTCACCATCAGAGGAAGGGTCAGGTTAACTGGGATGGGCACTGGACTCCTCCTCCCTGTGGAGTTTTGAAAATTAACACTGATGGTTCTTCCCGTGGGAATCCTGGTCCGGCTGGTATTGGCGGAGTGGCTCGTTGTAGTTCTGGGGATGTTAAATTTTTCTTCTCAGTTCATAAGGGTGATTATACTAACAATCTCATGGAAGCTCAGGCTATTTTATATGCTGTGGAACAGTGTTGCTTGCAGGGATGGAGTAAGATTATTTGTGAGTCTGATTCCCAAGTGGTGGTGAACATGCTTTCTTCGCAAGAGCTTGAGGATGTTAGTTGGCAGCTGGCCACTGTTGTTAAGAAAATTCTTTTCTTCTCTTCCTCTTTTCAGTTCATTAGGTTCATGTATATTCCTCGTGAATGGAATAGAACTGCTAATTGTTTAGCCAAATGGGCTTCTAGTCATGATCCGGGTTGGAATATTAGGGATAGGGGGCAACTGTCCTTTGAGATGGTGCAAGAATTTGATGATCTTGTTGCTCAGGATCGAGCTCCTTGTTGAGCTCTCCTTGTTGTATTCCTTTCTGTCTTAATAAATTTTTACCCCTCTTTTTTCTTATGAGATGGGGAAGGATCACCCTCGAAAGGTGTTCATCACGAGCTAAAGTTCAAGGGGAAAACCGTTGGAATGGATTTGACAACTAGGATTTTAAGGCTGAAGTGGTGGAAAACTAAGAACACAACAGTAATATTAGGCACTTGGAACGAGGCAACAAACTCTGTCGAAATTAGTTGAAGTTATGAATGGAGAGGTAAGTAAGTTATGTGTATTGAATTGTGTGGGTCGAAAGAAGTGGGAATTCATGTTATACGTTATATTTATTTTCTAGTTATATATACTTTCAAGTTTTACACATGTGGGAATTCATTATAGTGTGAAAGTAGTCATAAATATTGAAAAATACATATATTCTATATTTAATTATTCTTTAAAGAATATTAAAATGATTCACCAAGAATTTATATCCAAGAGAGCATGGTCTTGTTTTAATAAGATTGAAAATTATCAAAAAAATTATCATTTTCTTAATGTAGATTCAAACATCAATAAAATATAGAAAAATTCAAAAATAAATTTAAGCTGCACACAAATCTATATAGATAAATTTAATATATATTACCAAATTTATGTATTTAAACTTAATTTCATTTAAATTAAGAAAACAATCAGAAGTAAATAATAACAAGACATTTTATAATTTTAATTTACATTGAAGTAGGGGAATTTTTTAACTTGAAAGAAATTTAACTTGACAAAGAAAGTCAATTTAGACTATTTAACTTTTTAAAGTCTTAAAATATAATGTTTACACCATAACAAAGCCTTTTTGAATTTTCTATCTGCTCCTCACAATGAAACCGTAATATTTTAGATCTCAATATATCTTTTCACAATATTTTTCCTAATCAAATTTTAAAAGTTCATATTAATTTCAAAGAAAACTTGTGTTTTTAATAAGACATTAAGATAAAAAGATTGACATAGTTAAAATAAATTAAATCATATTAGAACTAGAATTTACATTTTAAAGCTGAATACTTCATGACATGGCTTGCTAAGCACAAATCCATCACCGTGAACAATATTTGGTGGTATGTTGTACAACTATTCGATAAAAATAACCATTTAAAATTGAAACCTATAACATGAGAAAAAGTAGTACCCTAGAAAGGTGTTGTTCATTATATATTTATATTAGATTTATCTAAAAGGATATAGAAGTGCTCTTGTACATATTATATTATCAATATGAAACACAAAAAAATTATCTTATGCAAGTATATGAAGATAATATTGAACGTCATAATTCCTCATATATCACATCTCTCAAACTTTATGATTTGTGATTTTATTATTAGTCACTGCCATTAGGCAGCAGACTATACTTTTCACTATCAATTTTGGCATTAGTTTGAATCTAGAAAATGGTGCAATATCTCTTTAACCTATGATCATATAAATGTTTATATTTATTTTTTTTGTTTCTATTTTTATTGGCTATCTGAATTTGTCCAGGTAGTCTTTTTGTTTTTACAATTTTAAAATTCTAAAAAAAAAAAAAGCAAGGCAGATGATTCAGTGGCTTTACATATGGCAAACTTTAAATAGTTATAAATTTCTATGGACATGTCTATAACTGCAACGTGTCTTTTTGCATGCAATGGAAGCCTTTTTCATGGCATTTTATCAAGTAATTAAAGTGGGCCAAAGGAGCTAACAACTATACATGGAAGATGAAATTAAAGTTACTTTTCTTTCGATTGTTGCATTATGCACACATTATGGCTATGGCTACTCCAGATTATTCCATCATTTTTCTTGGTATTACCGTTCCCACAAAATTCAAGCACAACTACTTCTGATTTTCTCAGTTAAATTCTTTAAGATATCTAGTTAATGGCATATGTGAGGTAAATTATACAAAAAAAATTATTTCTGAAATTAATTTTTTTCTTCAAGAGTTTGTTTAAAAAATTCCGAGCAAAACGCAGAGCCTGTACTTAACACATAATTCCATAAAGTAAAATGTGAGATTTAAGCGGTCATGGTGATCTTGTAGAGTCAGAATTTTCAAATAAATAAAATAGAGTCCATGTAACGCTATCCAACACAGAGAGCGAGTATCAAGGAGCGAGCAACAATTTTGAATACCAAAATGATGAACGCATAGGTGTGAATAGATCCTTTGATTGTGAAAGAAGCATAATCTAAAGATAATAGTAGCTTACTTACCATTTATGAGGGTGACCAGTATAATCCCGACAATAGGCATGGCTGTAAAATTGTTTGTGCAGATTTGTTTTATGGTCTAGTTCAATTTGTTATTTTTGGGCAAAGAAAATAATATTTGTTTTGGTCTAGTTCGTTTTAGGTTTGTGAGAAAATAGAATCGAAGGTGGAAACTCATAGAGAACTATATCATACAAAATTAAATGCAACAACGAGGAAATCTATATAACACAACCAAGTCTCTTTGCAACATGACATCATTACACATCAAGTCCTCCTCTATTTTACTTAATTTGTCTTCTTTCTGTTTCTCAATATCTTAGGCCTAACGCCATCTCAAGTTTTGTATTTTCTTCCACAAATTTGCTTGCTCTTTATTTTCAATTCATTCATGGTCACATTTTAACTAAAAGAGGTGTAAAAATTTCATTGAATACAAAGAGAACAAAATAACAGAAAAGAGTTTTATCTTAGTCAACAAGTTGAGCCAGCTTATGAGATAAATCAGAGGAAGCATCCTATGATCAACAATGTACATGAAAATCAGAAATCAAGAAGAATATTTTTCATTCTTGCAATCACATAAAGCTGTACAGGTATATATATAGTTGTGTGCCATATACATAAAGCTACAAGAAAAGAAATAACTTGTCCCCCTTAGAGCCATCCATCGCTAGAGCTTGATGCAACTTGTCCGAACTCTTTGACACCAAGTCCAAGTAATATAGCTTCCCTTGCCTAACACCACAACTAATCATTTTTCTCATTTGGATGTCCTGAAACAAACAGAAATCAGGCCAAAAAAATATGACACAAAGTAAAGTAGTGGTGATTTGGGAAACTGACAACAATTTGTAATCCAAAGATAGAACCACTAAAACATAATCTAGTTTCAAAGTATAAGTGAGAGGTAAAGATCCTTCTCCAATAACTGGGGCTAGAGAGCCATTCATAGTGGAAACAAATTTTTCTGAGGATGGTTTAATGGATGAGACCTATCTAGAATCAAACGTCATTTGATCCGTAGCATCGAAATCAATTATTTTTGCACTATTAGAAACAAGTGTAGACATATTTTAAGACTTACCACCTTTACCTGCCATTGCTACTAATGTTAAGATCTATCTGGCAACATTATCCCTTGTCCGTGTTTCAACAAATGCTAGACTAGAGGTCTTCTTGGAATTCTTCTTCCATGAATCATTGTTACAATCCCACCATTCTAGATATCCAACAAGTTCAAAGCAGTGACTTTTGGTATGACTTGTTTGATTGCAATGGGCGCATTTGTAGGTGGATTTATTACTAGAATTAGTGATCTTAGGTAGGTTTTGAGGAGGTCCATTTTAATTAGATTGGTTTCAAGTCACCATGGCCAAACCTTTAGTCTTTTCTAGTTCTCCAATCATTGTTGTGCATCGAACGGATTCACAAGGTACCAATGCATAACATGCTTCTAATTCTAGAATAGGATCCTTTCTCAAAATTTCAAAGTCACCATCTAATCCAACAAGAAAAATATGCACCCTTTGTCACTAAACTAATTTTTGGTAAGATTCAACATCATTCTCACTTTCCATGATCACTTTATCATGATGATCCAACTCACCAAAAATTTTGGTTAATTCTCCATAATACATAGAATGTTCTACCATTCTTTTTGGAAGAGGTAGTCCTCTAATTCAAGAAAAAAATCTACAATTCATCTACTCCATCATAAAAAGGCTTAGAAAGAGCTTTCCAAATATCTTGAGTGGTGGGTAAGCAAATGTATTGCTTCATAATTTCTAGGGACATAGATGTCAACAACCATCTTTTGAGCTTTTGATTGTTTGTGTAGCACTTCTTGTATCCATCATCCTTCTTGTTAGGTGGCTGTGAGTTACCACGAATGAAAGAGAGTTTCTCCTTCTCAGCAATATGCATCTCCATGATTTGAGACCACAAATCATAGCAACATGCATCTCCATGATTTGAGACCACAAATCATAGTTTGTTTTATGAGTGTAATCCCTACCTTGAATGATGCAACCTTTAGATTGAATAGTAATGGGAGCAGATTTTCTCTCAAATGATTTGCTCTCAAATACTTCTAAATCTAAATCAATTATGGTTCAATGAAGAGATACGAAAGATTCAAGTTTCAAAGCTTTGATACCAACTTGAAAATTAGAAATCAAGAAGAATATTTTTCATTCTTGGATTCACAAAAAACTATATAGGTACATATATAGTTGTTTACCATATGCATAAAGCTATAGGAAAGGAAACAACTACAAGAAAGAAAAGAATCAATTTAGGAAAGAATAGTTTAGGAAAGAATCAGTTTAGGAAAGAATCAATCCAATATTATAAACAATCCAATATTGCAATAGTTCCAATCTAGCACATGTTTAGAGCACATTTAATCAAGCAATTAGCCATGCTATTCCACTCCCAAGATATGTGCATAAAAGATACAGAATCACAATAAACAAAGAATGTGCAACGTGGTCATAAGACTAGAAGAAAAGGTGATTGCGGCTGCACACAATGAATTTTTATCTACTGGGCCGATGTAACTATTTGCAAAATTGTTCAATCAATGATTTTCATTATAAAAGTAGATTCAGTCAATTACTTGAGTGTCATGATCGAAAACATTCCTTACCTACATAACATTTTTTTATTGGAAGGGTGAGTGCATAGCTTGCTTGCGCTTGGACTTTTGCATTTTTTGAGCTCAAATGTATTTAATTATCTATAGAGTAACTATATATGCTATTTATTAGGGTCCAACTTGAACAACTGACCTCTTATTTACAATAAGGTACTTTAATAAAAAAAAATATAAATCTTTAATATTATACATCAAAATTGCCGAGTTTTCTGCCATCGAATCACTCTGATTTCTAATATGTCAAATAACTTTCTATCGTAAATTGAAGTTTCTAGTGAAAATATGGCCAAAACAACTCCATTTTTTTATTGGAAACCTTAAAACCACCTAAAAGGATGACTTTTTCACCACCAAATTTTCCAGATCATAGTTGTAAAGGCTCTTCTACACCACCAAATTTTCCAGATCATAGTTGTAAAGACTCTTCTAGACATAAAAAATAACATGGAAGCCTAGACCAAGGATATGGAATTTTTGACAAAATGCCTTAGAAATGTCATCTGATGAAATGCATTTAATGTAGGATATCCACATAATAGATTTGGTGACAAGTCTTTTAAATCCTTTAAGGAAATGCAATTGACACGTATAAGTTCAAACTCATTGTTTTGTTCATTTTCTCTTTATTCTAAGTTATAACATTTCTTCATGACTTGGACAAGCTTTATAGTTGAGAGCCCCAATCACTACTTGGTCCATGCAAACTCACTTTATCAATATCATTTCACACTCACCTAGACTGTCTTAGATGTCAAATTTTGCCTTACATTTTTCTTCTTTCTTGAAAGAATTAAAATTATAAATATTTCTAGAGTATGAGACAATTTGATAAAACTGTTCATCTCCTTATTGTATTTGTCCAATGCAAGTCCACTTGTTGAATCATGTAAGCTTTTAATTAGTTCAAAAAATTTACTATCCACTAATGTAAATCCTTTTAGTTATTTTCTATTATAATAGACTTTAAACTTATGTTTTTGTTCCCACAACTATAATTGGAAACTATAGTCCATTTTGTTGTATTTCAATACAATGACTATAGTCTAGTGTCTTTTGAGATGTTGACTGAAAAAAGGATTTCTTGTATAATTTTACTTTCTTGTCTAAACACTTAAATTTCTTGCGCTAATATCTTGAATATGATAGAGCTTAGAATGAAGTTTCTTTAAGACAAGGATCAGTGCAGAAATCTACATGCTTTCAAGAAATCTCACCTACTTTTTCTACCTTACCCATGGCACTCTTACATTTCCTACTTTAAACAAGGTAGGGACTGCTACTCGATCAGAGCTCTTGTTTTAGGATGGTATCAATTTATTCATTAATAATATCTTAAATCAGTAATTCTAATTGTATTGCAAAAATGTAAAGTAGATACTATTTTTATCATTTTCAATTTATTATATCAAATATAAATATATGTATATTAATTGATTGATACTGTATAAAAGGAATAACTTATCTTAAAATATATCTAATTATAAATGTA
Source organism: Cupressus sempervirens (assembly GCA_028749045.1). Classification (NCBI taxonomy): domain Eukaryota; kingdom Viridiplantae; phylum Streptophyta; class Pinopsida; order Cupressales; family Cupressaceae; genus Cupressus; species Cupressus sempervirens. Next base: position 113,031,905 of record CM053789.1, on the reverse strand, counting down.
TTAAATAATTTAATAATAGAATTCTAACATATAAAGTAATACAAGTTATTTCTTTGAAAATTGTTTTGAATTTGGTTCATTTTTAAACAATTATTTAACATAAAAAGGTACAATTCTAACTCATAGAAACTAATATCCCTATACCTTTAGATAATGGGTAGCATCTACAAGACATGACATGTAAATTAAGAAGAAAGAAAGACCTTTAATATCTTGACTACCTAAAACTGATAAATATGATTCATTCATTTAGGTCCATTTGGTTGATGGAAATGACAAGAATTGGCTTTTGTGAGAGTCGGATTTAAATTTTTTTTTTTGTTTCAAAATTGGAAAAATGGAATTAGAATACCAGTTTTCTAGTTTTGTCTCAAAATTAGGTTTTCGGGCTTTCTACTAGCAAGTAGGAATTGAAAATCAAAACCTAATTATGCTTTATGAGGAGTGTAAAGATTGTGCTACTTTTTGTAGTCTACAAACAAACAGTTTAAGCAAAATCCCCAAAAATAAGAATGAACATTTGTTGGCTAAATCTAATTCTACAAACCAAATAAATTTGATCAAAGAAATTGGTCAACTATCATATTGGGATCTTTAATTACCAATGTGTTATAACATACCTCTATTATGAGAAGTGTGTAGGCTTGAGTCCTCCACCATGCAGGAGCTTTTATGTTATTAATCTCATTTAGTAGAGTTACTCCAATTTCTGCCTTTAGTAGAATCACTCTAATTTCTGGCTATATTTTCTTTCATAAAAAATAACAAATACCATAGACGTATAAAAAATACCAAAATCCTTCTATTTTTATTCTAATTGTAGAAGAAACAATTATACTTTTTTAATCATGACAATTTTATGTTGCTATTAATGTTCAAGGAACCGCAAAAGTACAAGCAATTTGTTTCTACTAGATTACCACAAATAGTAGCATCCATGAGAAAATTATATACAGATAACATACCCAGCTATTTTGTATAAATTAAAAGAAATACAGAGTTTCAAAATAGGGAAGAAAAGTCCCATTGATGGTACTCATCAAATGGCATGAAATCTTGAACCTTTAACTTGCAGAGTACTTCTAAATCCAATGAAAAGTGAATATAACTTTGGAAACAATGGCTCATTCAGAGAATAACTAGAAAGGTGAGGGAGAGCAAGAAGAACAAAATTAAGATCGCTCCCTTCAAAGCCAATTGATTACTTATCTTCATGTGAGCAAATACAACTGGAACACTAACAAGCAACTGAGATTTCCTTCCCATTATCATTTCCATGTTGAGAGGAAATGGTGGTTGAGCAATGACCCATGTTAGAGAGTGCAAGGGTTTTTATCTTGCGACCAAAGAAACCAATATAATCTTGTTTGTAAAATAACATTTGAAATCTACATTTAATCACGATTACAATGGCATTTCAAAATCGTACATTTTCTAGTCAACAATACTGATGGAATTCTTAGGAGTTCAACTCTTACAAAATAAAATCAAAAAGAGGGAAAGATTATTAAATGGGGCTAAATATTATAGATAAGAATAGAAAAAACCAAATAAGAGGGCCAAATATTATCAGTGTATCTCCACCATTGGCAATGCTAGTTCCAGCCACCATGAGCATTGTCATTCCAATCATTACAGAAAATAAGTATTCATATTTTCTGTCATTTGAGTTGGTAAAGACACATTTTCTTGCACACTTTCAATTTTTTCACCTTGGGTGCTTTTCTCAGTAGTTGTGTCAATGGGGAATGCATTATCTTGGTTGGGCTGCATATTAGGGGCAATCTAAGGTTGCAAGGGTTTATGCTAGACAGATTCTGCCCATGACATAGGAGAGACATCCCTAAGAGATCTTTCTATGAGCAATTTAATTAGGACATGTTGAGTAACAAACTTTTCCTTTCCTTTTTGGGTTTCCTCAGCACTAATGCATAACATATTGTACAAGAAATTGGGGAGATTTATTGAAAAATTATGCCTTACATAACTGAGTAACTTAAAATGATGTGCATGCAAATTAAAAAATCTTCCTTCATAGGTAAAATACTCGATAATTTGCTTTGCCAACTCATTGTACAATGGTAGAAGAGACAGTCTTTTGCATCTGTGCTTAGTAATATCTAAAGGTTACTTTAGTTGCAAACCTTTGCCATTTGGCAATCATGTCTCATGGATTGATCATCATTTGGTGAATAGCACATGCACCATAGGTCAATTGCATCACTAGATATTTATTAGATTTGGGTCCAATACCCATGGTAGTCACCCATTAGTTATTACATGATTGGTCAAAAATATCAGTCCGATTGCCAATGCAATATACATTTTGGATACATTTATTTTAAATATTTCGCCATCCTTTGCATGTTGTTTCTTATTGGCCCACATTCTTTTTCCATTACTAAAAGCCGAATAATTTTCTCTTGGGTTGGATGTCACCTACCATTTTCCTAACTTGTGTCAACCACCAACCCTGTTTAGCTAACTATTTCCTATTGTGGGCTTGCATACAAAGGTGCATTTTGCCTACATTTGACATTCTCTCTTGTTAATCCTACATAATTTACCAACCTAGATTGGACTATAAGATATTATTATTCTACACAATTTTCTCTTTTCTGGTCTGGAGACACATTTCTTATTGCTACCAAAGTTTCAGAGTGCTGAGTGCATTGCCCATTGACTCGTGGACCATGGTTTTCATCAAAGGCAAGTGATTTTTAATTTATTTTTTTGTGTCAATAGTTGTACTGGTACAGTGGTATTGGTTATTTCTTTAGTTTTACTATCTAGTATCCCTTGATGATGTCATGACTAGACATCTCAGATGCTAAGATAGCCTATAGGTTTGCAAATTATATTGGGTAGTACCGTAGACTATAGTACCGTAGTAGTAGTACCTTTTTTTTGAAAAGAAATCATATTATTGTTATTATATGTAGTCTAAGTTGTCAACTCTCACTATTCATAGTCTTTGACTCATCACTATTTGAATCTTTTGTTCAACAACTAATTTGATTTCTTTTTTGCAGCCTTTATCGGCTTTCAATGTCAAACAAGAGGGGTGATAAGGGTTTTGGTAGGATTCCTAAAAGCCAAGAGAGGCCACCATTAACAAAACATAGAACCATATTGGCATATTTTGGTGGTGGAATGTTGGAAATCTACAAGATTCACAAGTTAGATCTCTAGTGCTTATTAAAAAATGAGATTCATCGCAAGCTAGAGACTCAAACTGTATTCAAGAAGTTCAAGTTGGTGAACCTAATATCTTAGTCGAAGATGAACTTGAACACAATTTGGAGGCACTTCCCTTGAGTAGGGAGTCACAAACTGATATTAGAGAGCTAGATTCGGTTCCAAACCAGTTGGGTGAGAAAACCAAAAGTGATTCCATAAATCATGTTCATGCATAAAAGGGGAAAAGAAAATTGGAATCAAAGAAAGATCGATCTTGCTCAGATCTATCCAAAAGGAATTTTCAATTAGAATGGGTGGAAAAGTACTAGTTCATTGAACTAGTGAAAAATCCAATTGATAGTGAGCCTCCTATAGAATAAAAATGTAAGATTTGCATAGAGATAAAAAAGAAGGAGAAGAGGTTGAGACTTAAATTTGATACCATAAAAAAGCATGTTGGTAAAGTTTACAAAAATGAAACTATAGATGGAGTTGAAAAATCTATGCTAACTTGGAAAATAAATGACAAGTGTTTGCATATCAGGAATGCCAAAATATATGAGTTACCCTAGCAATTATGGGAGAAGTGTTTTGCAATAAAAGGTTCCATTGAAGATTTCACTAGGAAAGTAATGGAAGTGCAAAATATGGGAAAAGTAGTTCAATTAAGTGTGGTCCTTTATATTTTGTGTAGAAGACATCATATGATGGACTACCCTTCAATTACTGCCTTATTGCACTTTTTCAAAATTTAAAACTATCTAAATAGTCACTGGTTAGTAAACAACGAGTGGGAATGGGCTAAATATCTTGCATAGGTTGAAAAATAATATATGAAGGAAAAAAATTTAAAAACTCAAATTTTATTGCATTATCTCTAGATGAAGTTACAACAATTGATAAGATTTAATGGGTGTGCATGCATGTTTATACTATAAACAATTTTTTTCGTCAACCCTTTCTACGATATGTTTCTAAATTGAATTGTAGTGTGACAACTGAAAACTTATATGTTTTATTAAAGAGTACTCTAATTAAATGGGGAGGTTTGAATAACATGGAGATTACAAAAAAGTTGGTATGTATTGGAGTGGATGGAGCTTCGGTTATACAAGGTCATAAAGGTGGTCTTTGCAAAAAGATCAAGATTGATTTGACACCCTACGCTATTCCCATTCATTGCATGTCTCATCAGATAAATCTAGCTTTTGGAATTATAAAAAATTTTGGTTGTGTAAGTAAAGTAGAATATCTAATTAAAGAGATTTACCAATACTTTTTTTGAAGTCCAAATGAGTCCGGAAATTTCAACACTTTTCTCAAGGACTTACAGATGGGAGGAAGCTTCTTAAAGACAATGATATCAAATGAATCTCTTTGGATGGACTAGTGCATCAAGTATTCTTTGAATATCCATCATTGCTTAGACTAATCCACTCTATGCAAGATAGATTCTCTTGGTTATATTCAAGTCTAACTAATGTTAAGATACTCTTAACTTTAGTAGTCATTCTCCCCATGCTACTAGACATGAGAAATATTATAAAAAAAGGTTCAACAAAGAGCTGTGTACATTACAGAATATAGTAAGCTACATAAAATGACATGTAATAGCCTGGATGCTCTATATTTATTACTACCATTAGATGAATCAAAGTTTACAAAGTGGATAGAAATAAAAAATTTGAACAATCCTAAGAATTTTTTACATATTGGTGCAAATGATGAGTTATGTGCCAGGATACGTGGAGTCAACATACTAATGCAGTAATATGTTTGTATCAATGTCGACTCCCACCCCAATGAAGTAGGAGGGGAAGTAAGATTAGAATCATAGAAGATACTTTCACATGTTACAAGTGAAGACTTCAAGAAGATCAAAGACTTTATGCTTGACTTTGTCAAGTGAGTTTGCTACAATCTTTCATCAAAAATTAGGTTCAGATTCCCTCTAGAGGAACTGCTTGAAGCAATGTCAATTTTTTTTCTTCAATATTAGTCTCTAAACTATCCAACTAAATTTTGTAGAAGGATAATGACTTTGATTCAACATTTTTGTAAACCTAAAGTAATCAATGAAGTAACTATAAATTGAATTTTAGATGAATCTCGACTAAGCGATCAATCATATTCTTTTGCAAACATAATGATGGAATAGTATGTTCTTATGGAGAATCCAAATGAAGAGGGAGCAGTAACAAAGCTTTGGAAAAACCTTGGTGAGAACAATAAGTTGATAGAGTCAATACCAGAATATTTCAAGCTTACTGATTTATGTTTGACAATTATATTGGGTTCAATGGAGGATGAGAGGGTTTTTAGTACTTTGGGCTTCCTAAAGTGAAAGGTTACAAACAAATTAGACAAAAATTTGGATTATTTTTTGAGGCTCTATAAGTCTAGGTATGAGGTAGATAGTTTCTCTTATTACAGGGCTCTCAGCATTTGGAGAAACCAATGTCAAAGAAGATGAATAGCCAACATTTCAAACTCAAGTGGATGTGATAGTGGTGGTGGCAGTGGCAGTGGTGGTGACAGTGGTTCATGTCTTGATATTGGAAGAAATGAAAATGATGTTGACTTTGGCATGCATGCTAACATTAATAGTGAATCTAAAGAAAACACAATGAACAATGAAATTTTATATGCAATAAATGAGAAGGATTTTGATGATAGTGATGATGAGCTATTCCAAGCAGAGTGACAACTATAACAGCTTCTCAACTTCAAGTTATAACTCCTATGTGAGTCAAGTAGTAAGCTGATCTAAGACTCTATCTACTAATTAATTATGTTTGTAGAAGTTAACTTATAGCCTTCATTCACTATCCTTTTATAGATGCTTAATTTTATTTTTTAAACATGTTGATGCTACAAACTTACATGTTGAGATTTTCATTGAAACTAGATTTTACTTTTAAAATCTACACATGTTAATATTTTCATTGATTGTATTTTTAAAACATGTTGAAATTTTCATTGATTCTAGTTTCTTTAAGAAATTGTAACATAATGCATTTAACATAATAAGTTCTGTTTTTTTTTTAAAATGTATTATAATTTATAATTATAATTGATCTTGTAACATAATACATTTTTAACAATTACAAACAATTATAACCCTTTAAAAATGACTCAATGTCAAATTGTAATGACCATGAATTCCCTTTTGTAGATACAAGGGAGCAACAATAGTTGTAGGTTAGTTTGAAATTGTATATATAATCAGATTATTATTACATAATACATTATGTGTTTACAATCACATTGTCAATTGTACAATTTTTTCAAGTAGGAGTAGGGAATTTTTTTTGTATTTTCTCTGTGTAGTAATAGTATGCTAGTGCCTAGCTATCCAACTATGTCCAACTATCCTGATATACTAGCTCTTGATTCCTGTAACAATTAACATTAAACAAAGTTGAAATTAAATCCAATATTTGAAATCAAAGAGCAAGTAAAAAAATGATTATAGTACTATCAATTACTAAGTTGTTATTTCTTAGTGCTATTAGCTATGACTACCACTAAAAACAATAGTAATAGTTTGAGAAGATGACTCAACTCCAATGAAGTTCTTTAGGGTGTTCCATTCTACATCATTTGAAAGCTCTAGTTGTTTGAAGTTGTAGCTAAATAGTTGTAACCTCATGAATAATGAATTCTTCATAGATATAGTTTTATTTGAATTGAGGAATTTGTCTATAACTGCATTCATTGTTGATAGCGGTTTGGTGCAACTTGCAATTCCTTTGGAGTGGTTTCCATAGGCAAGTTACCTAAATGAGAATTATGGTGTTTTGCAACTTTTTCATCTAATCTTCTTTTCCAATGAATTTTTTGTCTGAGTAAGATGGATTTGGTAATCCAATATTTAGCAAGTTTAATATGCTATGATTCATCTTCATTAAGTCTTTCGAACCAAATCTAAGAGCTTCATCTATTTCCATTACTTGTTCACAATTGTGACAGACAGCAAAGGTCATTATAGAGGCATCCAAGTGGTTATTTATTTCATGGTTTGCCAAATCCCTACCACTGGATCTTTGTACTTTATTCAAAAAAAATTAGCAATATTTTTAAGGTATTGGTGAAGATGTGTCTTTTATCCTCAACATTTTTTTTTACTTTTTTAAAGACAAGTCTAAGATTGATATTTAAATCAAATCATTCAAACAAACTATCATTTTTCTTCATTATTTTGTCCCAATTTTCTTTTTTGATAAGCTTAACCGTGTTTGTTATACTATCCTTGACATGATGGTCTTCAGAAGATGTCATTCTATTTTGTGCTATTACATTCTTCATCTTTATCTTCATTTCAAATGTATCTATTTCACTCTTTTTTTATATTTCCTCTACTTGCCTTTGCTAGTTAGTTTCTCTCTTCCTCTCATCCTCCAACTTCTTCTTCAAATCTTAGATTGTCCTTGTAGTACTTACCTTTTTTTTCTTTTCATCCTTGATTCCCCTTTCCAAATCATGGATTTTCTTCACAGTGGACTTTTTTTCCTTTGCATTGTCCAATTCCTTCTTCAAATCATGGAGTTTTGATTAGACTCCTCTTTCTTCACGTTCTCCAATTCCTTCTTCAAATCCAAGATTTTCTTTGCGTTCTCCAATTCCTTCTTCATATGGTGGATTGTGTTACTATTTGCAGTAGCTCTAGACTCTATTTCCTTTGCATTCTCCAATTCCTTCTTCAAATCAAGGATTATTTTTGCAGTTGACTTCTCTTTTTTCTTCATATTCGCCAATTGCTTCTTCAAATTGTGGATTGTGTTTGCACTAGACTCCTCTTTTTTCTTCTCATTCCCCAATTCCTTTTGCAAATTATCAATTATACTTTCCTTAGACTCCTCTTTTATCTTTTCATTCTCCAATTCAATCTTCAAATTATTATTTTCTTTGACAGCAAAGCCTAGGTTAGTTTTTAATTTATTGTTGATGTATACAGTACTCTCTATAGACTTGTACAACTATGCAGTAGAGGCTTTTCTGTAGAAAATCCCTTTCAAGCCACGCCCACTTCTAATGGTGAGTCAATTATCATTCATTCATGTCAAGCAGGAAGGGAAGCATCTTTACAATGCTCCCTGTGCCTTGCTCCCAACACTTGTCTGCTACATCTTCAAAAGGGATGCCAATGCCCAACCCCAGTACCTAGTCGACTAATATAAGAATTTTGACATTATCTTCTAAAATTGTTTCTTTAAAAATGTTATGCAGAAGAATTAGAATGTCTATTTGACTACCTCCAAGGTTAAGAAGAGATGTAAGGAAGTAAGAGGTAATATCTGTGGACACGTGGTACCTCTTATTGTTTCTTAAGAATTCATGGCTGAGGACAATGAATATAACATGGTAGATAAAAGGACTTTGTGCATCTAGCTTGCAAACCTTAGCAAGGGCAACATCCAAAATCCTGTCCGAAAAGGGCTTTTGAAGAGCCATTGTAGTGCATTTCAACAAATTCGCGTATCCATGACTAAGATTCAAGAAACTCTACAAATTGAATTCAAATTGAAGAATTTGATAAATAATAATGAAAGAGGAATTGAAGAGGCTATTTAATGGAAGTTGCATTAAATTGTTTGGCATTCGCGATCTTTCATATCTTTTTTTTCGTATTCTTATTAATTTTCAAGTTTGAAAAATGCCAAAATGTACTCGCATTAATATCAGACGGTAAATTTTTTTTGACATTGAGTACAATCCAGTTAATTCCTTAATGGTTTCCATGCCCACGTGTCTCCATTCCAGAGAATTTCATGCGAGTCCAAGTCTTTTCAAGAGAGTGGCCCTGAAATGCATCTTCTATCTTTGATCTTTCATTAATTAGCGGTCGATTAAACTATTATATTAACAATGCAAAACTTGAAAGTGATGGTAGCCAACTTGATAATAGTGACACTGACATAACGATGTTATGACATTATTAATAATAGACCTAAGATAGTACACAAGTTGAAACTTGAAGTGACTACCAATTCCCTTTCAGATTAAATAAATGATCAATTTACCACTAAGGATTAGCCAAGACCATTATTATTCATTTTCCTAAAAAACATGTTATTCACCTTTGACATTATTAATTCATTTTTGGCAAGGGAAAAAATAGCCATCATTTATTTATATGTCAACAAGAAAAAACATTAATTCACCACATTTAAAATGATTTTTGCTAGGGCAAGAAAAAAATTGCCAGCATATAATATTTTATTTCCATATATGGAAAAAAAATTGCTCTCGACATTAAAATTTTCCTGCCCACAAAATGTTGGATTCGCCAGCATTTTAGACTTTTTTTTTTTATCAGGAGGGGTTTCTTAAAGTTATCACTGGTAATATCCAATTTAGAGTCACTTGGTAAGAAAAATTGGGCCCTAGCTGATCTAGCATCGTGCGCATTGGGGAAGTATTTTCCTACTACTGGCAGCATGGTTACTTCCTCTATTTGTTCCTCTATGGAAACAACTGTTAATCCCCATGCTATTGCTTCACCTTCCTCAAATGTATGTATAAATTCAATAGCTTTTTTTTCATCAAACTTTGTTAGTTTCAAGAAATATTCTAGCTAGCCACATGTAGTAAATCTTCTTATTTCTTCTACATCAGAAAGTAAAATACTATGTTCTACTAGTTTGGGTAAGTGCAAGAAGTTGGGTCTTACTTTAGGGCAAAAAGTGAAAATTTTTTTCCTATTTTTGAAATTTTTTATCAATTGATATCAAAATTTGACGCATTTAGAGATTGAATATAAGAGCACTTAAAAAATTAAAATTATAGTGTTCAGAATCTACTTTTTGAATATGTAATTTATTTCTATACCCATATGATAGATTTTTTTTGATATGGATCTTTAAAAACCACTTTTTTAAAATGCATGTTTCAAGACCATACCACACCTATGTACAAACACTATAATTTGATACAAAAAAATATTTTTTTGTAAATCCTTTTAAATGAAGTTACCTAACACAAAAAATATTGATGACAATATTTTTCCTTTATTTTTTATTCAATATTTTTATTATTAATAATTTTTAATTGGCTACAAAGATAAATTTTTAAACCTCTCATGTATAGACAACATAATTTGATCAAAATTTCACTTTTTCCAATTTCTTTTGTAAACTTCAAAATAATTGAATGTAGATTGATGCCATATAAATTAATTTAACAAAAATTATAAAATAAAAAATAATATTAAATTTTTAGTGAACATTGCTATTTTACATTTAGGTACTACCTTTAATTAAAAGATAATACAAAAATAGTAAATAAAATCATAATACTATAAAATTTATATTTCTAAAATTAGAACAATGAGGGCTCTAATGGTTTTTTGTTTTGTAAAAAAATTTGATCATGAATACCCTCTAAAAAGTATGGCAAGGCATGAATTTGTTAGTTCAATGCCTTAGCCAAATCTTGAGAGGCCAAGGCATAGGCTTAGTCTCACCAAACCAAAATTTGAGGTAGGAAAAAAGTTCTTGGCTCATGTTATAAGAAATGGGTACCTATTATTTGAAATTCAAAAAATGGGTACCTATTTTGAAAAACTGAAAGTGACATTTAAAATCTCCCCAAAAATAAAACATTTGAATTTTTTAGGAATGGGTACCAATTTTTTGCTTTTAAAAAAAGGGTACCTAATTTTTAAAAAATGGATACCCATTTTAAAAAAAATTAACTTTATTATTTTTTCAAAAATGGGTACCCATTTTTTGAAAATAAAAAATGAGTACCTAATTTTAAAAAAAAGTGTGCCCCTTTTTTAAATTTAGGGTCAGGTACCTAAGCTGAAAATGGGTACTCATTTTTTAAAATTGAGTACTCGTTTCTAAGAGGTCTCATTTCACGAATTTGACTTCTGTGGAATTGTGGCCCAACTTTTTGCATTCACCCATTCACATCAGTGTAACTATCCTCTCATTCGTACTTACTAATCTCAACCTCTGCTCTATTTGCAACAATTACCTTCTTCCCTTCTATGAATTTCATACTCTTTTTCTTGAAAACTACAGACACTTTTCTCATTCCTTTCTACAAATTTCCATCATGAATGATAATAATATTGTTTTAAAGGATCAAATAATAGATATGTGAAAATCGCTTCAAAATTTAATTCAAGTTACATATTAGTCTAACAATGAGGGATTATTTAGGAATAAAGGTATGACAGTTGATACTTGCGTACTATGGCAAGTGGATTTTGATCAAACAAGGAGAGAGTACAAATTTGAGGATCTTTAATAAATAAATAGAAATGGCATTGGAAATTAGTAACCTTCCTTGTCCCATATGAAACGTGGATAAGGGTCCTCACTTATCATACTTGGCACGAGGTACAGATCTAACATAATGCCACAATGATATATTTAATGTAGTAATAGATATAACCAACTAAATGTATGTACTAAAAATGAATAAATTTTAAAAAGATTATACCTGCAAATTTGATCATTGCTCATGCTAGATAAAGGTGGTGAGAGTGGAAGAATGGCAGCAATAACATATGTAAGCAAACTCACCATATTATTGAAAGCATAGGAAAATGATGGTAGGGAAGGTGGGTGGGTGGTAGAGAAAGAAATGAGATGAGTTGAAAAAGAAGAATTTAGAATGTAATGGAGAATTTGAACTTTATGTAAACATAAAGTTTTTATTATGGGCATGCTCAAAGGAATTCTTATTAGAGCTATAGGTATAATATTAGCAACTTCTTCTATAGGAAGTGTTACCTACTATGCATTTTAAACGGGCTATTGAAATTGCTACACGAAGTCTTCTTTCATTTGGGGTTGTTTATAAAACTTTAGCCAATGTTCATTGAGTAATAACTTGAAGTGTATTGGATCAATTGTGGTTAACTAGATGACTCCATTTGCAAATAAATGGTTTATTTCATAGGGACCTAGCCATCATTTTTGGAACTTGCCTGGTATGTCCTTAAATCTAGAATCATAAAGCAATGCCCAATCTCCAATTTGAAATTGCTTACTCTTAATGTTGGAGTCATGCTATTGTTTCCTTTGCTTTTGTATGATTTCTGTGTGTTCCAAGGAAAACATACACATTCCATCCAAAGAATTAAGATGCAGTATGTGCAACTTTATGGTCATGGGCATGCTTCATGGTTTTGACTTTGACCCATTTTGTCAAGTTGTTAGTGCATAAAAGGATATATGATTTCCCATTAGATGGAGGATTTATTGGACCAATGAAGTCCATGCCCCATTTGTCAAATGGTGTTAACATCATTTGTGGATTGAGATGCATTTCATCTATTTTTATTGGTTGGCCCATCCCCTAACATTTATCACACTTTCATTTATAATTGGATGCATCTTTATGAAGTATAGGCCAATAGTAACCAGTTGTTAAAATCTTCAACAATGTTCTTTTTTCTACAAAGTTCTCCCCACATAGTTCATTATGACATGCATGTAGAATGTCATATGTCTTATCTTCTCATACACATTTCCTCAAAACTTGATCAGGTCCAGTGTAAAATAGTTTGTTATCAATCACAAGAAAAATAAAAGCTTTTCTCTACAAGCAACCTCTTATCCTTGTAAGAGAAAAGTGTTGGCATTTTATTAGTTGTAATGTAATTAGCTATATTTGCATACCATGGGGTTTGAACAAAAATATGAAATAAATGCTCATCTCGAAATGTATCATCTATCAAAGTAGTATCTTCTTCATCATGGTGGATTTTAGATAGATAATCAACTACCACATTTTCTTTCTCAGGTTTGTCAATGATTGTGATATCAAATTCCTACAAAATAAGTAACCATCTTGCTAACCTACCTGTAATGGTAGGTTTGTTCACGAGATAATTATTGCAAGGTTAGTATAAAAAAATATGGGATAGCCAGTTATATAATGTCAAAATTTTTTTAGAGTATAAAATAGTGATAACATTTCTTTTTCAGTCACTATATAGTTCAACTCTGGTCCATGAAGGCTCTAACTAATATAGTATACTGCATTTTCAAGATGTTGAAATTTTTCTCCTAGGACTACACCTATTGTATAGTCAAAAGCATCTGTGTGTATTTGAAAGGGAAAAGTCCAATCAAGACCCCTAAGTATTGGTGTAGTTGTCAAAATTCACTTGAGCTACTAGAAGGAGTCATCACATTCCTTTGTCCAGGAAAATTCAACCTCTTTGGTAAGAAAAGTATATAGAAGACTAGCTATCTAAATAAATTTTGTGATAAACCTCCTATAATAGCCATCATATCATAGGAAAGATCTAAATTATTTTTGCTTTTTGGGAGAAGAGAGTGTGAGAACTACCTCTAATTTTGTAGGGTCTACTTGGATTCTAGCTTCAGAAATAAAATATCCCAATACTACACCTTCCTACATCATTAGAAAGAATTTCTCACTGTTAAGAGACAAGTTGTGTTCTTCATATTAGATTAGTACTTTCTCCAAGTTCTCTAAGGCTTCCTCAAATGTGACACAAAATATAGTGAAGTTGTCCATGTATATCTCCATGTAATCATGTGATATGTCAACAAAGATCTTGATTATAGATCTCTAGAAAGTAGCAAGTACATTGCATAAGCCAAATGGTAATACAAAATAGGCATAGGTACCCCAAGGATATGTAAATATGGTCTTCTCTTTATCTTCTAGAGAAATACTTATCTAATTGTATCCACTGTGTCCATCTAGAAATGAGAAGTATTTCCCTTTAGCCAAAGTGTCCAAAACTTGAACAATAAAGGGTAAAGGAAAGTGATCATTCTTTGTGGCACTATTCAATTCTCTATAACCTACACATATCCACCACCTTCCTTCTTTCTTAAGTACAATAACTAATGGTGATATCCATTTGCTATCAGAAATTGGATAGATGAATCCAACATCCAACAACTTCTGTAACCCAGTTTTAACTATTTTGTTCAATGTTGGATTTATTCTCCTCTAAGGTTGATAGATTGGCAAGCTTCCATCATTGATGTAGATCTTATGGGTGCAGAGTTTGGGGTTCAATCCTACCATATCCTTATAATCCCAAGGAAAGGATTTTTCATGTTGATTGATGAGCTTGGTTAAAAAATCCAATTGTAATAGGGATAACTTGTTGTTTACATGGAGATTATGACCAAGAGAAAGTTCCATGGTAGTTGTTAATTCTACCATTGACACTTTTGGTATTGGATTTGTAGCTACTTCTTGTGGTAGTAATTGGTCAATTATCTCAGGCCTTGCTAGGTAGACACTATACACTCATTAGTAAGAATGCTTTGTACCACATCATCTTCCTTTTAGCATTTTTAGAAAAGAGTGCCTATGCAACATCATGAGCTAAGCTGTAGAATTCATTTCTTCCTCTTCATCCCCTAAATCTAGTGAAATACATTCTCCCAAATCTAGTTGGGGTTGGGTGGGTGGATATAGCTCTAGTTTCGTTATGGTTTGACCATTTTAAATTGTCATACTACCTAATTTGCAACTAATTTTAGCATTGGTGGTGGCTAACCAAGGTCTCCCTAATATGTTAGGATAGCCAAAAAGTTTTACTTTGGGTGATAAGATAAGAAAATCAACAAGGTATTCCCATGAATCTAAAGTCACTATCACATATTCTATGAGACCATCTAGAGTGATAGTTGAACTATTAGCAAGTTGTAACACTATGGGAGCTATTCTTAAGACATAACCTATGCATTGTATCTTTACTCATCACATTTATTGCTGCTCTCAAATCAACTAAAGTATTTTTCATAGCCCATCCATTTATTATCGGATTAACTACTAGACTAATAGGATTTGAATACTTTAGTATCACTACCTTCCCTAATATGATATTTGCTAATTGTCTGAAAACATGGAATGTTTGAGGATCATTCTTCTTTTGTCATAGCTTTGTAATGCATGCTTCCTTAATAGCCTTTTTGTAAAGAGGGACATCATTGACAGCTTGGAATAGAGGAATTTGAATTTGCATGTTTGTTAGCTGCTCAACAATATCAAGTGTTTCTTCCTCTTGGGATATAGATTTCTCTTTATTTAGCCTATGTTGAAAGGGAGGATTCATGGAGGTATGGCCAATAGTCCTCCTAGGCCTATCAGTTGGTGGGCTGGTATTTGGCAATGCAACTTTTGAAAGTGGTGTTGCAAGAGTGTGTGCAACTTCTGTAACAATAGGGTATTTCGGTGTAGGCAAAATTGTACCAGATCTCAAATGGGTATCAGATATCTCTAGTGAATATGTAGAGAGCTGCTGAGAATCAATAGTGTATATTATTTTCTATTGTTGCTTGCTGTTTGGATTTGACTGAGATTGAGCGGACAATTGGGTTGGCTTAGGATTAGTATTTGTTGTAGGAAGTGGCTTTATTGTTAGTTGTTGTACTAGAGCTAGTAGTTGTGGGTTACCAGGATTTTGGTTAGGTCATTGTGGATGCCCCCTCCATTGGTTATTTTGCTGCCAATTTCCTTATGATGGTTGCCATTGATTCTACTAATTTTTCCATTGCTTATTTTCCTAATTAGGCCAAGGATTATTTTTCTGATTAGGCCAGGGAGTACTGAAAAAGATTCTGATAAATTTTTTTTTCCACTAATTGTTGTAAGGATTTAAAAATTATAGAGGATTTTGAATCATACCTTGTCTTGAAGCCCATGGTTGATGTTGAGCAATGAAGAACACTTGATTGTTGTTGCCATCTATCTTCATGTACTCAGTTGGAAAATGTTGATTCTCTAGTTTGGCTACCAGCCTGCATGCTAGTCTTTCTTTTGTTTGTAATAGTGAGGATAGTACTCTACCAATTACAATTCAGCTTTTACATGCTTCTTCTTTGTAGTCATGGTGTCAAGATGTGTAGAAAAATTATTTATGATGTATTCCTTGAAATATAAGAGTAAATTAAATATCTCAAGCTTTGAAATGCCTTGACTAATCCCCTTTTTGGTTGTGGACCAATATCCTCTACCTTTCTTCATAGTTGACCTTGAGTAGTTAAGATAGATTTTCTTGTGGTCATCCCAAGAAGATTGGTATACATCACTACCAGCCATCAGGTCTAATGCTTCCAGACAATTATCATTTACCCCTCTCAAGAAGACTAGTTTCTATGAATCCTCTGCCAGTAAATGTTGAGGGTTCTTATGCATTGTATACAAAAATGTGAAACATAGTCTTCCAATCTTTCATGCTCTTTTTGTGATATTCTAAAAATTTCATCTCCTATTGGATCACTCCCCTTGCATTAATCTTTATATTTCTGTAGAAATAGAATCTACATTTCATCCCAAGTACCTGCTACCTTCACTCCTAAGCCCATGAACCATCATAAAGCTTTATTTTAGTGTCATTGGAAACAACTTGAGCTTGTGGGAATCAGTGTTATAGTTAAAGCTATAATAGGATATGTCAAACTCAAGTAAGAAAGTATCAAGATCCTCAGTTACAAAGCCATAAAACTTTGGAGGAGAAATTGTGGGTATATTTTTTAGATTAGCATTGGTTATGAGCCTTAGGAGAAGAAATGGAAAAGTAGGGTGTGTCATTACTGGAGGTATTTGATTATGGGGTTGCTTCTAAAAGGGGGCATTGGCTACGAGATTGTTAACAATGGCTAGATTTGGACTAGACCTATCAAGAAAGTTGGCCAAGATTTCAGTAGAAGGTTGAAGACTACTTATATCCAAAGATTCTACTCTAGAGGAAGATGTTGCAGGAAAACTAGGGTTTGCTTCCTTAAAATGCAACTCAAATTCTTCATTTTTTTCATTCAAATTAATAGACCCTCGTGGAAGAAATCTACCATATTCATCTCATGTCTTCCTCTTTGATGCATGCAATTGAATTCTTAACACTTATAAAGCAACTTTTAGGACTGTAAATCTCTAAAAAATTAACTAAGAAAATATATAACACAAAAAGATATTCCTAGCTTGACACCATCCCCTGCAATAGTGCAAAAAATGGTCCACCTCACAATAGGTATGTGATAATCATGTCCAAGGCCTTACTCAAGAATAGTTTATTCAGTCTAAGGATTACTTCTCCCACCATGAGGTGCATTTAATTTGTTAACCCAAGGATGTATACTTGAAATGGTTGGTACGGTATGTGCACTAGGTTTCTTAAGGAGTCATTATGCTTATGGTAAAGGAAAGTAACACACTTAACTCTTTTCTAAAATGATTGTTGAAAATACAACTCTATACTAACCTATTTTTCAACTCTGAACATCCACTATAGTTGCTCTTACAAATTTTGCAAGAAGATTTACAAAGTATGATGCTACAAGAAGAAACTTATAACTTCTACCTAAAATACTCAAAATGCTAGAAGTAAATCTACACTACTGTAATTTAATCCACCTCCCAAGTGGATCCCCTTGGTTGGCTTTAGCTAATCTACTAACATAGAATGTAAACCAAGAACTACTTCATTATATATCAAAACTCCTTATATAAGAACAATACCTAAAACTGTAAAACAACTTACTACAAGAGTCAACAATATTTTTCCATAAAATTTTCTCAACCTTCAAAACTATTGATCCAATCCCTATAAATAGACGATCAAAACTTATTCTAAAATAGAAAAGAAAACTAACTAACTAAAAATCTACCAAAGAAGAAGAAGGAAATATAATAGCTCATATTATAAGGGATAAAGTTTTAGTAACCAATTAAGCACAATAGTAAATGCAAAGAGAATATAGCAACATCTCATCCTTGTAATCTTGGAATAATAGTTCCTTCTTTGTAGTAGCTATGTCTTCTAGTGCTATTATGATTCTTCCACCACAGTTGGGCCTTGAAGCTCCTCCTTGGATGTTGTCAACCATTCTCCAACTTCTCCCTTTCCTAACAAGTTAGTTGTGATGTAGAAATATTCATGCAAATAAGAAAAATTAAATTAAATCCAAATATTAGAACACACATTCTTATGGCTATATGAAATGCTTCATTATATGTACAATATTGGCAAAATATGACATAGCTAACTACCCATGGGTTAATGGTTCTATCTGGTCTTTATCATAAGTTTAGCTAGTTATAAGTTCACAAATGTCCCGGTAGTATTAAAATTAACATAAAATAGAGGTAATAATTGGCCTCATCACCCACAAGGAAGAAGTAAACAAATATTTGTTGATAATTTTTATTATAGATAACTTATTTCATATTCATTATACCTTATCTAAGTTCTCATGCCTATTCTCTCTTATCTTTCTCACTCTAACTACTCTCTTTTACTCTCATCCCCCCTCTTACCATCACTAGTTCTCCCTATTTACTCTCTCTCTAGACCTCATTTCTCTCAAAGGAACTTGTTGAAGTTGATGAAAGATCAAACCCACAGCTCGCAAGAATCACCTGGATGCAAACACCTATCACTAAAAGAGAGAAGTGAAACCTATGGAGGCTAGAATTCCCAAATCTATAGATGAGACATCCTTGATGAGAAAAAAGAGAAATTTCTATAATCAAAAGTGAATTATGTCAATTCTAAATTCTCAATTAATGTCTACAATGAGAGATCATCCTTATGAAGGAGATTGAAACCCTGAAAGGTCTAACCTAGGTTACATCATAATAATTAATAAAAGAATTAATTATTAGATCTCTAAAGTTTAGCTTAATCAAACTAGATTTAATTAGGAAATATCTAATTACTCGAACACACCCCATGCCCCCCCCCCCCCCCCCCCCCCCCCCTGCCCACTAAGATAAACTTAGGGAGTAGCCAAAAACCTAAAAACTACTACTAAAAATAGATTTGGATCCCAACAAATGAGGCCTAATGAGGTACCCAAGCATGACCGAATCTCTGAACTAAGGAGAAATAGAGAAACCCACATGGGATAAACCCTACTTGAAAAAGAGATGGAAAATATGATGAAGAAAACTAGTGAAGGACTGAAGTAGCCATCAAACTATAGAATCTCCCAGAAGATAGGAATAAAAGATGATCATGAAGAACACCACTAAAGTGTGTAGAAGCTACAAAGCTTTTTCTAAAGTAATTGTTGATCTAAAGAACATCCATTGAAATAGAACCTTACCATGTAGAGAAGATTGTAATCTACATCGAATTAGGATGCACACAAATTCAAATAATAGAACTTGAAGATACAAATGGCATGAAACACCAAAGCCTGAGGAGTTGGTCAATCAAACCACAGAAGCATGAGAAAAAATAGAAGAAACCCCTAATGAAAACAAGGGTGAGGTGAAAATAAATTGGAAAAGTGAGCCAAAAGAATTACATGTCAAGGAGCCACAATCAAGATGCACAAAATAGTACATGTGAGTGTATTGAGATGACACTCACTAGACAAAGGAAGATGGAAAACAAAGGCAAAACATCAACCCCCCATGGCACTTTATCAAAGAAGCACATGTATAATAAGGCACAAGATATGGTGAATCCAAATAATACAATAATCTATACGAGTGTCCTTAGATGACCCTTTTCAAATCAGAAGGAAAATCAAGGAAAAACTACTAAAACAAAAATGCAGACTTAGTATGATATTTTATCTTAGTGCATTTGAAAGAATGCATATAAATGATGTCTAAATAGACAAGAAGAGACAAAAGCCTAATATAATAGATAGTACAAATCATGAAAAATCATTTGAAGCAAAGAAATTGATCCCTAGACCTAAAACAACCAAGTTATCCACCAGAATGCAAAAATGTAGAAGACCGAATAGAATGTTTTTAGAGCAAAATCTGGAAAAATAACTAGCATTATTGAAAAGAGGCTAGAAAGACCTTTCCAATGATATAAATAACTCTCAAATCAGACATCGGATGCTCAAGATATGTCTCTTAGATTGCAAAACTATACCCCTAACTTTGACAATAGAAAAAGCCATCATAAAAAATCAAAACTAAAAATCAACTATACCACTGTAATGGTCTTAGAATGATCTTTATGGTGATATGCCATTTGCAAAAAATAGAGTCTGTACCTAAGATATGAGAAAAAATGCAAAGGTAGGTCCAAACAGAGCCTGAGGAGGTGATAGGAAGTGGTTGTGCAATGTTGATGTGGCATTGGCATTAGCAATTAATGAGCCCAAATTTGATGGTCAAATGACCATCGAGGCAAAAAAATGCTTGAAAATGACCCCTATTAGAAGGAAAACAATATGATCACCAAAAACAAAAAAGGATGTCAAAATAATGACATTGTCACTGAATCAAAGTGTCTATGTTGGAAAAAAATTCTGGTGGCCAGAAGAACTCCATGTTTGAAAATATGCCAAGAGATAATCTCTTCCACATGCATTAAAAAATATCACAAACCATCAAATGTTGTGAAGGACATCCATGTACAAGGTGTTCCATCCAAAAAAAATGAAGTCCAATAAAATATACATGGTGAGTAAGGCAAGATGCATAGGGAGGTTTTGGTTACTTCAAAAAAAAAGAGTACATTTTGATCCTGCATTGGTGACATTATCAGGCCCGAAATCAAAGCCAAAAATCATGCACAAAATACCAAAATTTCATCCAAACCCATAAACCATGCTCGCACAATCACAAAAAATGTGATAAACCAATGCAAAATTAGTGCAACCTATACCAAAAAAACATGGAAAGGTGGGCAAGGAGGAGAACTGAGGTTCTGTTGGTGGGAAAACAAGCATGGAGCAAGCCAAAATTTTGACAACAAACCAAGTGTAGAGGGGTTTCAATAGAGCTCCAAAATGTAGGATGACCAATTGCACTGGTGAAAGGAGCGCTCAGGGGAAGAATAATGTTGGAGGGAGAATAATTACACAACTAGATGTAAAATCCAATAGAGATGGAGGTGCGGTGAGCCCGATGCCAAGAACCAAAAATAATTCACAAAATCCATACACTTGCCTCCAATTAATTACGGTAAATTGCGGTACATTAGATGCAACAAGGAATCCTGAGCAACCCAAATGGCCATGCAGCACCATTTTTCCCCTCGTGCTTGGACACTTGATAAATACACCCTTGTGGATATTGAACCCGCCATTAGAGATAATCAAAATGAAAATTGCCTCTGAAATTAACGGTTCACTAAGGAAATGCTTAAACACATGGAGAAAGTGCAAACATACCACAATATCCCAATATACTCCAACAACATGTGACACCAAAAAAAATGAGGTCCAAGGCATGTGAGAAGCGCGGTCTCAAAAAACTGCAAATTGAGGATCAAAGAAGAAATAGCCCCCAATTCTATCATCATTGACATGGCATTCTTTTCAGTTTGCCCAATCAAACATAGATTTTCCACTAGAGTGGGAAATCTGCCCACATCGAAAAACTATGAGCTCCAAACTATAGCAAACATGTCAATCATACCGAAAGACCCATACCAAAAAGCCATCAAAGATATTTTATTAGTGGTTTTTTGTGTTGAAGTTAATGAAAGATCAACCCCATAACTCCCAAAAATAACCTACATGCAAACACCTATCATAGAAAGAGAGAAGCAAAAGCTATGGAAGTTGGAATTTCCTAATCCATAGATGAGACATTCTTGATGAGAAAAAAGAGAAATTACTATAATCAAAAGTGAATTATCTAAATTCTCAATTAATGTTTACAATGAGACATCATCCTTATAAAGGAGATTGAAACTCTAATAAGGTCTAACCTAGGTGGCATCACAATAATTAATAAAAGAATTAATTTTTAGATGTCTAAGGTTTAGCTTAAGCAAACTAGAGTTAATTACGACTCTAACATAACTCCCTTCCATCTATGCCCTTTTTTAACCTCACGTGTCTCCCTCTTTCCAAACTAATTACTACATTTATTTTTCTCCTTTCCTCTACTCTCTCTAACACATCTATAAACACACACCAGCTAGATAAACCTCTCTCTCTCCAACTCTCTCTTTCTCCTCATTTTCCCCTTCTCTTATGTTTTTTTACCCCTCTCTCCATCTCTCTCACACACACATTACCATCTATTTTTTCTTCAAGTAGCTAAACCTCTCCCTCTCTAACTCTCTCTAATGCATCCCTATCCACTTATTACCCTTCTCTTATTTCACATTACAATTATTAAGTATATGGTTAGATTTTAGTGTGAAATTACAATTTTCTTTTCTATTCTATATTTACATGTTTATCATTTTAAATACTTTATATTAAAAATTGATTTTAGTTTTTTTAATAATTAGAATTGAAACATGTTTCTCTACATAACATAAATCAAAAACTTAATCTTCCAAATTAATTAATATACAATAATTTTACATAAATTATATCAACTTAATAACTAAAGATATAAACCTAATTGATCTTTCTAAATAATTTGTGAAATAATTTATTTTATGAATGACCAAACATGATTTAAATTTATCTTATTCATCACCCTAAAGATTCTTTTTATTTTAAATTATTGTCATACCTAGAATTTAAAAATAAAATCCTTATTGATCCTCCACCTTGTCTTCATGTGATTTTGTCTACTGAAGAATATATAACAAATTTCCACCTTGTCTATGGTTTTGTCTTCTTAAGAATATATAACAAATTCCCACCTTGTCCTCATGTGGTTTTGTCTACTTAAATATATATAACAAATTCAAATCTTCTTAAAAAACAAGACATATATACCTCAATTAGATATGTCCTCTATAAGCACTATTTCCGAAAATTGATCTTAAAATACATTGTTGTGATCCAATTTTTCAAAAGCTGAATTGCTATCAATGAGCACCATTTTTCCACGATCATGACTTTCTTCATTTCACGTGGTGGTCATTATTTTCTCCTTGTCCTCGCACTCTTCTCCATAAATCAGCAGACAGGGCATTCAATTGTTGCAGAGTTCAACATGGAATTACTCAACATTCCATGGACTTTCATGTTTATAATTGTGCTTATTTCAAACTTTCTATTCAGAAAATTGAATAAAAAAGCCAAACACCCACCAGGGCCAATGCCATAACCCATCATTGGCAAACTTCATTTGATTTCTAGTCTCCCACATAGATCCCTCTGCTCTCTTGCCCACAAATATGGCCCCATAATGACTCTCTACCTTGGTTCACTCCCAACAGTCATCATATCATCTTCGAATATTGCCAAACAAGTCCTCAAAACACAGGACCATGTATTTGGAAGCCGTCCTCCGATGGGAGATGATGATCACATTCTAAGCCCCCAAAATGTTTCAATGTCTCCATATGGACCATAGTGGAAATTCATCATGTTGAACCTTCTTTCTCCGGCCAGATTGAAATCCGTTTCTCCCCTCAGAGCCCAAGAAGTTTCTGCCATGATACGCTCCATATTGAATAAATCTACCAGCAATGATGACAATGGAAGCAAACCCAATGTTGTAGATTTATCTAGGGAAGTGGGTATTCTCACTAATAATATCATCTGCAGAATGTTATTTGGGAAGATATGCAGTGAAGAAGAGATAGGAGGAAGATTATTCAAGGATGTTGCGAACGATGTACTCGCTGTTACTGGTGGATTCAAATATAGCGATTACATTCCCATATTGGGTTGGCTTGATCTTCACGGTGATAGACGATGGCAAACCAAGCTTACTCAGATTTTTCACATGTTTTTGGAGAGAGTTATAGACGAACACATTGAAAGAAGTATGAATTGCAGCGGTTTGGAGAATGAGGACTTTGTTGATTTGCTGCTTTCTCTATCTGAAGATGAATCCATGGAGATCAAAATTAAAAGAGACCACGTCAAGAACGTTCTCTTTGTATGTATACAACCCTAGGATCTCTGTATACTCTTTTTCTATGTATTTCTGTTTCTGGTATATATATTTTTTTAAGAAAACAGTTATGCCTGCTTAGGGTCACTATTGTTTGGAATCTATATATTCACCATAGGGTCACTGTAGTCAACTGCATAAACAAGGTACCCAATATTAAATAGTGAGGATATAATGATATTTTTGCCATGGTCTCCAATGTTTAGATTTTTGAATATCAATTCCGTCTATTATGAGAACATTTTATGATGGTTTATAATCTGTCTGTTTCTTCTTTTATAATTTTAAAAAAAATAGATTGCGATGAATTTTTCAATCTTTTCTCCAATTTGAGTACTGCGAGTTATAAAACTGTACTCACATTTCCTTTTATTTCTTTTTGTATTTCTTGCTCTCTGAAAGAGTGTATCTCTGTTTAGGACTAGTGTTGTTTAGTATCGATTAGTCCTGTGACTGATTCATAAGTTTCAATTAATTGTGAACACAGTGTTATCAATATTAAATTAAAAGAACGTTACTTATGTGTCCTCCAACTTTAGATTTCGAAAGTCAATTATGTTCATTATATGCCAATTTTATAATGATTATTTGATCATCTTATAATCTTTTGATCAATTTTTAAGAATTAAAATAGATTGATATGATTTTCCCATTCTTTTCTTTTAATTTAATTACTGCATGTTATCTTTATGATTGTCTAAATTGTATCATCTTTACAAATCCATAGAATGCTACAGCATTCCATCCACTCATGATCCACCATGAGAAACCCAAAATGGGCTCTGCTGATTACAAGCTCAATCCATGGTATTTATAAGCAAATTCACTTTTAATGGTGGACGGTGAGATTGGTGTATTGGCCGGTGCTTGGACCGCTGTTTGTCTCTTATTTAATATGGATGGTGCTGGAGTGTGGGCTGGACGATGGGTTGGACGGCTAAGTTGTGGGCTGGATGTCTGCTATTAATTGCAGAAATTAATACCGCCATCTACCACCAACACTCCCCCTTAATTTCTGTCACTAATGCTACTGCATTTATATTGTTTTCCCTCATTATAATTATTTCGGGTTTTACGGCTTACCCCCAACCAATGCAATTTTGAAGTGGTTTTAAGTTCACCACGAACTTCTCAAACATTACACAAATGGTTTCAAGATCACCATAAACTTTGCATTCCAATGGTTTACAAACCAAGCATTCATTGGTTCTATTGACCATGAATCATCACTACAGGGAAACTATCACCACTCTGGGCCTTTCTTTTTTGTACCTTCAATTTTAGCTTCCTTCTTTTCATGGCTTCTCTCTTTCTAATAGCACTCCCTTGATATTTTCTCATCATATTAGAAATATGTATGCAATCTTTGGCTCTCCCGCTTGCACAAAGTTGCTCCACATCCCACAAACATATGAATAACAACTTGACATTCCCGCATTAATAGCAATCCAACACTCTTGAGTTGCTTCAAATCAGAAATGCTTCTTTATTTTTGATTATCCACTCCAATTTCACACATTTCCAACAATATCATACTTTCAATTTTCTCTTCCTTCTAGCAATATCTTTCTTTAGCACGAGTTATCCTTTAACACAATATGCTGCCTCGTTAACTGGCTACATCACAAATCACATTCTTTGCTCAAATACACCACCAACCATCTTCCATTCAAAGACAATATCAATCATCTTTCACAATGGCTTGAACATTCACTCTCACACATGATAACAATCTCTTTTGAGGAAATTTCTTTGGATCTCCTTTGCAACACTTTTTTCCTCTTTCAGCTCACTTAACAAATTAACATTCACAGAACTTCAATTCAACTTTGTAATGGGCAGCCTTCTCACAACAGCAGCCTTTTACACAAGACACTAGCAATTGTATCACAATCTTTCACTCCACATCTTTCAATCACAATATTTCAGTCATTGCTCTCTCAAGACTTTTGGATCATTTACAATAAGCTCTGATACCACTTGAAGAAGGTGGATAGAGTGGATCAAAGACAAACACGAAGACATCAAGTTGTGCTACAGCACTTCATACTCATTAACATATCTGAAATCTATTACAAATCCATAGAATGCTACAGCATTCCATCCACTCATGATCCACCATGAGAAACCCAAAATGGGCTCTGCTGATTACAAGCTCAATCCATGGTATTTATAAGCAAATTCACTTTTAATGGTGGACGGTGAGGTTGGTGTGTTGGCCGGTGCTTGGACCGCTGTTTGTCTCTTATTTAATATTGATGGTGCTAGAGTGTGGGCTGGACGATGGGTTGGACGGCTAAGTTTTGGGCTGGATGTCTGCTATTAATAGCAGAAATTAATACCGCCATCTACCACCAACACTTTTTTCATAGTTCTGTTTTCCATATTTCGTTTCTCCTCTTTACAAATTACTATACTTGTTCATAATAGTCTTCTTTGCAATACCAGCCATATGAAATTTTTTATTCAGGTGTAACTAACCATGAAAACAAGATCATTAATACAAAATTTGGAGAACTAAAGGAGAGAGTTTAGTTAAACTATCTCAGTTTGTTGCGAAGTCTCCGTCAAGAAAAGCTAATTTAATTTTGTTTCAAACCACTATAATAATATATGCTTTGTTCTGTTTACAAAAACAAAATTGATTCTCCAAATTATCTCTAATATTACTTTCCAACTTTTCTTGATCTGCAGCAACAATTTACGAGTTTGACTACTGTATGGTATCCTCGTGATCTTCTAACACTATTTCATTTTTTTTAAATATGTTTTTAAAGGACTTGTTGGTTGGAGCCACAGATACTTCAGCAGCTACATTAGAATGGGCAATGTCAGAAATGCTCAGAAATCCATCAGCAATGAAGATGGCTCAAGAGGAACTTGATTCTGTAACTGGATTGAATCGTATGGTAGAAGAATCCGATATTCCCCACCTTCAATACTTGCAATCGAAAGAAACATTAAGACTTCACCCACCTATTCCTTTGCTTCTTCCACATCTGTCTATGGAAGAATCCACTGTAGAGGGATATAAAATACCAGAGAAAACTCAGGTTCTTGTGAATGCTTGGGCTATTGGTAGAGATCCCACTGTTTGGGAACAATCCAATGAATTCAAACCTGAAAGGTTTTTGAGAAGGCAAATGGATGTGAAAGGTCAAGATTTTGAAGTCATACCATTTGGTTCAGGGAGGAGAACATGCCCTGGAATCAATCTTGCCTTATCCTCAATCCATCTTGGTCTTGCGCAACTGTTACACTCTTTCAATTGGAGTCTTCCTCAAGAAATAAATCCAGATATGTCAGAATTCTGTGCTCTTCTCATGCGTAAGGCGGATAACTTAATGCATAAGTCTTCTGCTATACCAGGCTTCTAAATCTTCAACTCTCGCATACCGTTAGAATAATTGGTAATATTAGCCAATGTTGTCCATGGTTGGTAGGAATGTATGATATAAAAAAAATATGCAGTCACTGAATCTCTTTTATCTGGCAATCTGAATAGAGCATTTGATCTGAATTGTTTTGTCAATTCAGAGGACAATATTAAAACAAGAAATAATGGTATTGTAAACCTATAATAAACAATATCTAGAATTCAATTTATTCATAATATTAATAGAATTTCATATAATTGTGGACAATCTCGTAAGTGAGATGTATGCCTACAAATCAATCAAATTTGGACAAACTCGTGGAAGAGTTGTGTGTCCTAGCTCATAAAAGTTGGGCTATCTATGAATAAGATGTATGTATGGCTATGAACTCTATATTAGTTGGGCAATCCCATGGTTGAGATGTTTGCCCATTAACACCATATATAAGATCTGATACAAATTGGCAATCTCAACAAATGAGATGTATGTCTATATCATTCTGTTCTTAAATTCGACTTAAGCCTCTTTATAGATCATCATGTAAGTTGAAAGGTCATTCCATCTACATTCTTATTAGAAGTTGAATTGGCAAATCCAAATTGAAAAGTCATTAGAAATAATATATTATATCATTAGAAATAATATAATATGATTAAACATAATATGCATGTTCAATTCTGATCATTCCTCCCCTCTTACGAAGCAATGGTCCCCATTGTCTTATCACCTTCTGCAAGATATATATACTCAATAATGATTCTTCCAACCCAAACACATTACATTATATTCACCATTGCAGTCAAACTGAGGCAAGAAAAAAAGACACTTGTGGTTGTTGCTGAATGTTGTTTGGTCCATGAAACCGTTGGAATGTGAGCAGTTGTATTCCAAAGATGTACTGACCCTTCGTCTCCCGATGTCACAAGAACATGCCTGCTTGTTCGAGAATAATCAAGTGCCCTTAGGACCTGTGCATGTGGATCTTTAAGTTCTGTAACTATGTTGTAGAAACAAGATTATGAAGAATCAAAATTCTATTATAACTGATGGAAGCCAAATATTCATCTTTACAGTTATATGCCATGCCTGCGATTGAGTCTGTGTGGCCTTTCAACCATTTTATGCCACTGACGACTTCGGGCTTGACCTTGACTTCCTCTGCAGAGGCAGCATTTTTGGCGGGCAGCGTTATTTCAGCACCCTTGCGAGTCTTGCTTGGGGTTTTCCCGGTACCCTTCTGGGGAGTGGGTGCCATAACTAGTCTCTGAGACTCATTGAAAAGCCACGTTGAATTGAAGGTTTATTATAGAAACCTTGTCCACAAATTATGTGGTTGCATCTGATATTCTCCTTTATAAGGGCATACACTGTTTTCAGTGACTCCGACGTCTCGTTCTCCTTTATGGGTCTCAATTTATATATTTGCACACAGTAGAATACACCACCTTTCACCATGCTAATATGTCGCTCCCTCTCACTTCTCAAACCCGCACTCTTCTGTTACACTTACAACTTCTCCCTCTGTGAATTCCTAGCCTGTTTATCCTTATCTCTTAATCCTTATCGAGGCCACCTCTCCATTTCAACTGTCCCACTTCCTTGTTGTTTTATCGAGCTTCTTATCTGCGGGTTCCTCTCTTTAAACACCCTAGATCTTCTTCCTATCTTTCGGGCTCCACTGTTCCTCTTTGTCGTGTACGGCTTGCTGCGTATCCATAGGTCTGAAAAACTCGAGCTATGTTACCACCTTCACATTGATAGAAATCGAGTTCTTTACAAACTCGAGCCATCCTTGCTGTTTCGAGTTTCATTGAGAAACCGAGCTCTCTCCTTTTGTCATGTTGGCACAATTTTGAGAGGATATCCATATGGAATATGAATAGACATAATACCACCTAATCACAATTGAAAGCATTCAAATTGAGTTCCTCCCTCTCAAATCCGAGCCAAACCAATAATAATGATTCTTGGAAAAAACACCATTTCAACTCTTGAACTGGTACCATGATAAATACTTTACATAACCATTGAAATGATTTTGCATAGTTTGAATACCTTGCATTTGTCGGCAAATTCAAAATCATGTTAGATCTCAAGCTAACAGATGCTTTGTTGTTAAATCAATTCTCGTGTATGTGTTGATGAAAAACATGAAATACCACGAACCCAGGATGATAACAATCTTCTAAGATGATTAAATTTGGCTCTGATACTACTGATTTGAATTGTTTTGTTAATTTAGAGGACAATATCAAAAGAAGAAATAATGGTATTGTAAACACATAATAAATAATATTAAGAATTCAATTTGTTCATAACATTAAATATAATTTCATACAATTGTGGACAATCTTGTAAGCGAGATGTATGCGTGTCCGAGCTCATAAAAGTTGGGCTACATGAATGAGATGTATGTATGTCCATGAACTCTATAGGAGTTGAGCAATTCTGTGGTTTAAATGTCTGCCCATAAACTCCCTATATAAGATTTGATACAAATTGACAATCTCAACAAATGAGATGTATGTCCATATCATTATGTTCTTGATCTAATACAAATTGACAATCTCAACAAACGAGATGTATGTCCATATCATTATGTTCTTTTAAATTCGACTTAAGCCTCTTTATAGATCTTTATTAGAAGTTGAATGGACAAATCCAAATTGAAAAGTCATAAGAAATAATAGAATATATCATTTAATATTATGCATGTTCAATTCTGATCAGCATTGCATACCCTAACTTATTCCTTATTTTATTTTATTTTATTAAAGATGGAATGGTGCAATTAAACTAATGTGTAGATTCTTTAAAAATTAGTGTTATGATAGCATTTTTTATATGGATTTATTAATAAGACTCCAACAAAATTATATTATAGTTGCCATTCCAATCTATAGATATTGGATTCAGAGTTCTCTCTTTAGATCTCAGCGTTAGTCAAATTATATTAAAGAATAAATCGTGCATAATCTTTTAAAAAGATAGACTCACGTTAAATTATATTAAAGAATAAATCATGCATAATCTTTTAAAAAGATAGACTCACATTAAATTATATTAAAGAATAAATCATGCATAATCTTTTAAAAAGATAGAATCACGTTAAATGGAGCTTCCTAAGGAGTATTCTTCTTTCTTTTGAGTTTAGCTCTGACTGGGTGAGTTGGATTATGAGTTGTGTTACTTCTGCCTCTTTTTCTGTTCTTATTAATGGTCAACCTTCTCAACTATTTGGTGCTTCTAGAGGCCTCCGCTAGGGTGACCCTCTCTCCCCATATCTATTCATCATCATGGCTGAAGGCTTGGGCAGATTCATTAAGCATCAGGTGTCCCAGAATTCTATTCAAGGCTGGCGGTGGGGTAATGGCTTACCTTCTCTTTTCCATCTTCAATTTGTTGACGATTCTGCTCTTGTTTGGTCTTGCTAGGATCAAGGAAGCTGAAGCCTTTCGACATGCTTTGGACATTTATTTGGTAGCTTCGGGCCAGAAAGTTAATGAGCACAAATCTTACTTTTTTAACACTCCTAATTCTATTCAGCACAGGATTGTTGGTATCCTACGGTTTTAGATAGGATCACTTCCTTTGACTTATCTTGGCATCCCTATTGCTGTTTCCAGGCAGCCACGTCTCTTCTGAAAAAATTTGATTACCAAGCTTCAAGATAAGGTAAATCATTGGACTCATAGATGGCTTTCTACTGCTGCCCGGGTTACTCTTCTTCAAGCTGTTATCCAAGCTCTTCCTACTTATCGAAGCATGGTTCATGCTGCACCTATTTACTTTCTCAAGGAGTTTGATGCTCTTTCTTGACAATTCCTTTGGAGTGGTAATTTGCGTAGTACTAAATGGAGCTTGGTTAATTGGGCAACTATTTGTAGGCCTAAAAAGGAGGGTGGTCTTGATCTTCGATTTGCTCTATTGACTAGTCAAGCTTTGGCTGCTAAACTTTATTGGCGATGGTGCTCTAGACAACATCAACTTTGGGCTCATATTATCACTCATAAATATTTTCATGGTGCTGATCCTTGCTCTATTTCTGCACTTCCTCTTGAAGGTCGTGGCTCAATGGTTTGGAATACTTTGAAGACAGGTGCGATGTCAATAAAGAGGGGTCTATTTTGGACATGTAAAGGAGGTTCTTAGGCTTTGTTTTGGTCCGATGCTTGGGATGGATTCCCTTCCATTTTATCCATATACCCTCATCTTCAGCCTCTTTGTGACTCTTTTCTTGCCGCTGGATGGGGTAAAGTGGCTCATTACAAGACTCCTTATCAATTGGGACCTGTTGTTGGTTACAGATGGAAGCATTCTTCTGATTGGCCTCGTTGAGGTACAGACATGGATCGTCAGGAGCTTTCTCAAATTCTGGCCTCTACAAAGTGTTCTTCTTTGCTTGGTCCAGATGTTTTGGCTTGGGGCGGTACCTTGTCTGGTAAATATCATGTCTCTGCTAGGTATCAGGAGATAACTAGACAATTATTTGGGGATGTTGAGGTCCCTTGGTGGAAGCAAGTTTGGAATAAAGTTTCTTGGTCCAAGTGCAATTTTTTCATATGGCTAGTGGCTCACAACCATTGTCTTACCTAGGATAATCTTTGTAAACGTGGATTTCAGGGCCCCTCTTATTGTGTTTTGTGTGGTAATGGAGAGGAGTCTGTCTCCCATCTGTTCTTCCATTGCTCCTATTCTACTCAGATATGGCACCTTTGGTGGAGCGCTTGGGGTTGCTCTTGTCAGCATGCTTCCTCTTTGCCTGAGTTCTAGGCCCGCTTGGGTACTGCTCCCTCCAAGTCTTCTTTTCTCCATGCTGCTTGGATTGCTGGCCCATCTTTCATGCTTTGGCATATCTGGTTGGAGAGGAATCGTCGCATATTCCAAGATGTTCGGCTTGGTGTTTTGCATCTTTGGTGGAAAATATCACATTCTCTTCAGGAAACTATTCTTGTGAAGTGTGAGCTTGATGGTGGTATGGATCCAGTTGATCTTGCTATCTGTAATCGCCTCAATTTTCATCTGCAGGATGGGGCTGCAGCTCATAGGTTTCCTTCAATGTCCAGGCAGCTTCACCATCAGAGGAAGGGTCAGGTTAACCAGGATGGGCACTGGACTCCTCCTCCCTGTGGAGTTTTGAAAATTAACACTGATGGTTCTTCCCATGGGAATCCTGGTCCGGCTGGTATTGGCGGAGTGGCTCGTTGTAGTTCTGGGGATGTTAAATTTTTCTTCTCAGTTCATAAGGGTGATTATACTAACAATCTCATGGAAGCTCAGGCTATTTTATATGCTGTGGAACAGTGTTTATTGCAGGGATGGAGTAAGATTATCTGTGAGTCTGATTCCCAGGTGGTGGTGAACATGTTAGTTGGCAGCTGGCCACTGTTGTTAAGCATATTCTTTTCTTCTCTTCCTCTTTTCAGTTCATTAGGTTCACGTATATTCCTCGTGAATGGAATAGAACTGCTGATTGTTTAGCCAAATGGGCATCTAGTCATGATCTGGGTTGGCATTTTAGGGATAGGAGGCAACTGTCCTTTGAGATGGTGCAAGAATTTGATGATCTTGTTGCTCAGGATCGAGCTCCTTGTTGAGCTCTCCTTGTTGTATTCCTTTCTGTCTTAATAAATTTTTACCCCTCTTTTTGCAATATATTGAACAAAAATATTTAAAGATATTTAAAGATGTCAATAATTTTGTCTAAAAGTGGTAATTTTCATTTTTATTTATTACTATATTTGGCTAGAAACATAATTACTTGTCAAATTGATTGCTATTCTTGAAAATCTATGATAAGTCATTTTATTTTATTAGAAAAAGAATAACAATATTCATAGAATGTAATAATTGAAATAGTCATGCCGTAGCATTTCATATTATAGTTTAACATTCCTAAAAAAATACTTTGATTTATTTTAACTTATTGGTCATTTGGAACATTTTAACATATGGAAATTCATTATAGTGTTCTTTATAAATATTGGAGATTTTCTTCTGCATTGCTCTTTCTTACCTATGCTGAGACAATATAATTATTTTATTATTTAAAAAATAATATATGTTAGTATTTATAAATCTAATATTCTATTGTCAAATATTTTTTATCATATAATTTCTTTCTCTAAAATTATATGAACATATTTTAGGACTAGCTATACATATATTATATGTTACATAATTTATATATATTGAGAATATTTTTAAATTAAACATAGAATAGATGCATAGCTAGTAGCATTGGGATGGGCGAGTCCCTAGAATTAATTTGTCTTAATTTTCAATATTTCATTTTTATTTACAATAATGATTTTAAGTCAAGTTCATGTAGGAATATGTTGAATTAAGTTTAGAATTAGGGTATGAATTGGTTTAGGGCTATATGCAAATTTATTTAATGTTATGGACTCTTATTAAATTTGGTCTAGTATCTAATAGTTTATTTAGAGTGCTAGGTTTTATATGGTCTATGAATATGTTTTGATTTTGTTTAGTGTTATGATTTAGTTTTTTTGTTTTATTAGGCTTGTATACAATATAGTCTAGTTTATAGTTATGATTTAGTTTTTTTTTATTATTAGGCTTGTATTCAATAGAGTTTAGTTTAGGTTTACACTTAATTTGTAGTTAAGTTTAGCATTAATCATACCCTCTCACTATCTCTTTCCCTTTATTTACCCTCTGACTCTACCTAATGGGTCTTAATCTTTGCCGATTTTCCCACTTTATCTCACATTCTCTCACACACACACACACACACAAAAGTCTATCCATGCCCTTATTACCTTGATTTTTAATCTCTCTCTCTCTCTCTCTCTCTCTCTCTCTCTCTCTCTATCTATCTATCTATTCACATCTATCTCCCTCAAAGCCCTTTTTTAATCTCTCTCCTCTCTTCTATTACCATCGATTACCCCTTATTCTCTCTCTCTCTCTCTCTCTCTCTCTCTCTCTCTCTCACACACACACACACACACACACACACACACACACACACACACACACACACACACACACACACACACACCATCTATCTAGCAATCACTTTTAATGCTTGAATTGATATTTATTCCAATTAATTATGTCTTGTATCTACATTATTCTTCCCCTCTCTTCTACTCCCAATCACCATTTCTATCTATTCCTAGCCCCAACTACCCTAATTTCAAATATCTATCTTATCTCTTTCCCACTTCCTTATCTCTTTCTTCATCATCTTTCTTTCTATCCCTTCTACATTTGTCCCTTTCATACCCCTCTCATCGTCTCTCCCCACTACTAAACATTAATTTCTCTATTTCACTCTTTCCCCTTTCTCCTATTACCATCTATTACCCGCTATTTACTCTGTCACAACCACTTCTTCACATACCAAAAAATTGCCATGTGGATTAAAAAAAAAATCATTCGTTAATTAAAATCAAATTATTATATTAATTACCTATTCATCTTATTCGATGATGGACAGTTTCTAAAAGGAAATAGTTACTTGCTTTCCAGTTAAGCGAATCCTCTCCACTGAACTAAAAATGGTTTCTTTTTAAAGAAAACCATAGAAAGGTTCGGGAGTGATTGGTGAGGTAGATGAAGGAATTGGAGACATTGGAACTCTCCATGACTCCTACACACCAGGTTACTCTTCATTTACTATTTTCATCTTCCTCTTAGCCAAATTTGAAAAAAAGCTTACATGTTACTTGTGTATATTGGGATTTTTGTATATTATTTTACATAGGATACCTTTTAAAACTAGATTTCTTAAGTACTATAGATTGGTAGGCTTAGCCTAGACATTGTTTTATTTCAACCCTGTTGCACATCTTTCCACACGAGCTATAGGAACCTACTCTAGTTTCTTTTAATGTTCTACTTTGACCCTTAGAGGCACCGATGAAGTAGCATGCATCTATACATCAGGGAAGTGAGGAGTTTGAAAAATAATAATCTTTGTTTTAGAAAGTGAACTTTTGTATTCAAATCTCGCATGATATGTATCATCCATTTTCTATCCTAGTCACTGAACATAAAACACTCTAGGCTATTAGGAAATGATGTTCCCAATTAAATGTATGTTTCAGTATCTAGTAGCCATAAATGCTTAGAAAGATGTCATTTTGACCTCTTATTATATTGGCCTAGTTGTTAAACATTTTTTTTTCTACCGAGAACCTTCTTTGTGCAAGAAGACGTAATTGTAGGTAAAGATAGAATACACAACCATAGATTAGAAAGTACGTTAATGCAAGTTTTGATCTATCATATCTTCCTTCTACAATCTAGCCTATATGAATTTGTATGACAAAACCTAGCACTGTGAATTAAAGGTTGCATGTTGATAAATTATTTTGATTTATTCTCTTCTTTGTGTTATCCTATCTTATATCAGTACTTGATATTTTTCCTATCATTTCTTACCAAGGGTTCATTCTTAAGTTTTCTAAATTTCAATTTTTAGAGCTGAATAGTTTTAAGTGGGTAAATTTCAATGCTACAACGAGATTCCTCTAATTGCTGAAGATGACCCCCTTGTGACCGTAGATTTTGATCCCAAAGTTTCTGGAAATACCTCTATGCCAAGAGAAAAAAATGAAAAACCATCACCACAAACGAGTTAACCATTCTAGTAGTGCAATTTTAGATAACTATTTTCTTCTTTTGCAAAAATGTCAATTAGTGCAAGAATCTAGATTCTACTAGAATAGTATCAAAAATATATTCCCTTTTTTTTGACTTCTTCCATGATGAAATTGGCAAGTGATTGTAAAAAGCTATTAATAATGAGAAAGATAACTTAGCAAACTATTCGTTTCAAATAGTTTCAGCTTTCAAAATGAGTAGTTGTTCAAAAATAAGAGTATATGCTCATTGTTATAGCCTTCATATTGAGTCATTCTTATGTGTAGTTGAAGATGTTAAAAGTGGTGCCAAACTTAAAGGCATAAATTTGAATGTATAGATTGAGATATGCAATAACTGTTTGCTCTCTCAGCATTATGAATTATTGAAGCCTAGTAACATTGGGAACTAATATTTTATCAACAGCTCCTATAACCTTATTAAATTTTGATTATTCTCTATTTACTTGAGATGGCCACTCAATATAGTTTGGGCACTTAGGAGTCTTCTTGAGAAATAATAATTACATAGCCATCTTTTATATAAGATCTAGGGATTAGTTTTATTCAACATTTATTTTACCATGACTTTATTAACTATGTTTAGGAATTGATAACCCATGGAAGGATGTTGATTTTTAAATTATCATGATATATAGATGTGGTCATTTCATGATGCATAGGTGACTTTTTTTTTTTTAAAAAGGGCATTATTGCATTTTCCATTGCTTCCTACATTATGTATAGAATCTATAACTTGGAATATGATCTCATGATAAATGGGAAGTAATGTGTCAAATTCTTCTTACTTAATATACATCTTGCGTCTTTATGTTTTATAAGATTAATTCTAAATAGGATAACATGCTAAGAATATTAATTGATGAAGAAAGAGTTTCATTGTTAGCTATGTGATTGGCTTACTATATTTGTATTTATAACATGTGTCAATAGAGAATTGATGGTAGTACTTGTATGCCCTTTGGGAGTTGGACTAAATTTCTTGTTAGAGATGAGCTAAGATGATGTAATTAATTGATCCATGATTAAGGGACGTTATGGTTTTATCCTAGTAAGTTGATGGGTATATGGAACTCAATGTTGGATAAAACTTATGTTTTACATATTTTAAATGATGGAGAAGGGACTATGATACTAAAATGATAACTAGAAAATGTTGTTTTGTTATCTTGTTAACCAGTTAACGTTCTTGACATTATTTGTGTACCACTATTCCATTACCTCTTTATGTTTTACTTGTTTAGACTATTTTGTTATCAAGCTGGGTATCTTTCATGTCAGTAAAGGTTTTGGGGAAGCTTAATAGCTTTGTGGTACCTAGAATAATCTTGCCCTTCTCTTCTTAGATAGGTTGTAGAGCTCATTTTATTATTGGTCATCATGGTTTTCTATTTGATATTTGGTATCTAGTATTGGTAATCTGGTAACAAAATTATAATTTCTTTTAGAATTGAGTATATATGTAAATGTATCATTTATGTTAAAGTTAATAATAGTTAAGCAACTAATGTTGACTAGTCAATATTCAAAAGAATTTGATTCTCATTGAATTTTTCACATGTTAAAAAGATTGTTGATGTGGCATTGGTTTTGTAGGGGTAGTCTTTATTAGGTTTATTACATTAATTAGGCTAGTTTTTGTGTTTAGATTAGATAAATGAAATTAGTTCAATATATAGTTGTTGGGAAGTTATTCCCATAAGTAGTTGTTGTAAGGGAAAATAAAACTATAAACATGCCCAGACATCAATGTAATGATTCAAATGATTTAGTATTATTCATATCATTCTAGTATATTATTCAGTATTGTTTCAATATCATTTTCAGTATCAAGTCTGTGTATATCCGAATGATCTGAATCAGTAGTTTCAGCAATTTAAATTTTTGCTCTTTCATTTTATATTTTTAGTTTCACATTATTTGGGCTTGTTACAGTGGTATTAGAGTAGGTTAATCAATGGGGAGAAGAGTGCCTTTGATGGATTTTTGATTATCAGAGTCTAAAACAATCGGAGGCTGGAGGAAATGGAGGTTGGAGGATTTTTATCATCTCAAGCTAGCTTCCCACTTAGAGATGATTACAACATGAGAAGCACCTATTTGTGTCCCTATAAAGTTGGGGCTTGGCCAATTCCCCCCTGAAGATAAGAGGGGAATTGATAGATTTGTGTCCCTGAAGAAAAGAGGGGGCTTGACTACGTGATTGTCCTTCTATTGAGTGAGGGGGGGCAAGATTTCAAGAATGGCATTTGAGACACTTGAAGGAGATAGTTTCGAAGGAAAGATGTCCAAACATATTAGTGATGATTATTTCTACAACACCTAAGGAGGCGTTAGACACACTCAGAGGAGATGTGGACTTTCAGAGGAAAGGCGTCTCATGTGCAGCACAGAAGAGGCATCGGGCACACTCCATGGAGATGTGAAATTGTGGAGGAACTATGTCTCATTGTGTAAGGGAGGTGGAAACAATGTTTTTATGAGGCCAACTTTAGGATTTGCAATCTAAAGTTGGGATATGAGGGAAACTTTAGGATTAGGATTTGCAATCTGAAGTTGTAGACTATTTTCAAAGATTGGTGAAGGAGCTCAATTTCAGGATTAAGGTTTGCAGTCTGAAGTTGCAAACTATATTCAAAGATTGGTGAAAGAGCTCAACTTCAGGATTAATATTTGCAATTTGAAGTTGTAGACTACTTTCAAAGATTGACGAAGGAGCTCAACTTCAGGATTAGGATTTGCAATCTAAAGATTAGGATTTGCAATCTGAAGTTGCAGACTACTTTCAAAGTTTATCATCTTGGTGAAGGCTTTTCAATTTTATTGGATTAATGTAATAAGGGGGGGAATGTTGGACTTATTAC
The DNA here is from genome assembly GCA_028749045.1 of Cupressus sempervirens. Lineage (NCBI taxonomy): Eukaryota > Viridiplantae > Streptophyta > Pinopsida > Cupressales > Cupressaceae > Cupressus > Cupressus sempervirens. Next base: position 112,993,109 of record CM053789.1, on the reverse strand, counting down.
ATTAATTAGGTGAGGAATGTTGGACTTATTACATTAATTAGGTTAGTTTCTAAATAAGAGAATGATTGTTGAATTAATGTAATTAGGGGGGAATGTTAGATTTATTACATTAATTAGGTTAGTTTTTGTGTTTAGATTAGATAAATGAAATTAGTTCAATATATAGTTGCTGGGAAGTTATTCCCATAAGCAGTTGTTGTAAGGGAAAATAAAACTATAAACATGCTCAGACATCAATCTAATGATTCAAATGATTTAGTATTATTCAATATTATTCATATCATTCCAATATATTATTCAGTATTGTTTCAATATCATTTTCAGTATCAAGTCTATGTGTATCCGAATGATCTGAATCAATAGTTTTAGCATTTTATATTTTTTCTCTTTCATTTTATACTTTTGCTCTTTCATTTTATATTTTTAGTTTCACATTCTTTGGGCTTGTTATAGTCCTCTCTCTCTCTCTCTCTCTCTCTCTCTCTCTCTCTCTCTCTCTCTCTCCCATAATATCCATCTATTCTATGCTCCTCTTATCCTCCTTATTTGTCTATCTCATATCTTTACCCCTCATTTCCTACTAACTACTATGCATTAATCCACACACCACCATCTATATCTATCTAGAGCCTTAACTATCTTCTTTCTTAAGCTCCACAATAATTATTTATCTCTACCACATGTCTATTACCTTGTCCCTTTTATCTAACTCTCTATTTTGCATTTCCAACCAATCTCTCTCTCTCTCTCTCTAGTTTTATAAAATTATATTAAGATTTTTATACATTTTCAAATATTTAACATAAGAATTTTATTTTAAATAATTTTAGAATTTTGAGATTAGCTTAAATTATGTTACACATGGTTTTTCTAAAATTAACAATCATTTAATAGAAAAGCACAAAATATTTAATTTGAAAAAAGAATTTTATAATTATTATTATCACATTTTTCAGTTAGTCCTTTTTTATTAAATTGAAAAATTAACTTCAAATATTTTGGATAGACACAATACAATTATATACAAAAGGTATATAATTATAATGTTTTTTATTAAATTCATAGATACAATACAGTATTTAAAACATTCTCATTAATTTGAACAATTCAATTGGAAAACTGTCAACTGATGAGAAACTCTCAATTTTATGCAAGTTACAACACACTCAAATGACATTATTTATATAAGTTATACCATTGTACAAAGTCTACAAAATTTGAGGCCAAAATTTAAATGCTTAAATCTACTACAAATTTCTGCAATTAAATTTTAAAGATTTAATGCCATGTTAAGGTTCTAAAAAATATCAGAACAATATCACTAAGAAAAGGGAAAAAACCTGAGTTTAGTGAAATTTCACAATGGATTTAGAACCAACCATTTACAATAACAATCAAAATGAGAATTTGAATGATGTACTTTGATTCACATCATGCAATAAATTGTTATAAATAGAGGCCATCAAAATTGTAAAGAACATTAAAATTAAAATATTTGTAGAGAGTGAATCTATTGGAGAATGTCATAACGAATTTTGGAAACCGTTTAGGATAGAATCGAAATTTCATTAGGTGGATTTATAAATTTGATTAGTTTCAACATTATGAAACAACTACATATATAGTTGTGCAGAAAAATCAGGGTCTCAGTGCCCTTAAACCCCTTCTGTAGTACTATAAATTTGACTACTTTTTAAACAATTTTCAATTCTTTTCAGAGACAAAATAAATGTACAGGTTGATGGCATATCTAACGGTTAATCAAAACTTCCATTATACCTAAAACCTTTGACAAAATTATCTGTTTTAAAATGAAAATCTCGTAAAGGATAAACAACTTACCTATCATCCTCCAAAATTTGTACTCAATCAAACCCTAAAATACTCATTAAAAATAAAATGAAACATCAAATTTCAGATAAAACATAATATAAATACCTTACTCCGAATCGGAAGAAGCAGATCTTCACCTTTGAGTCTTCAAAACATAAACATTAAAACGTATTGAGAGGGATTTTGTGCACGGCGAATTTGCGAAACTGATCTCTCTATATGTAAATGGCCTACGAGACATTTAGTTACATTTTCATTAGCCGAGAGGCTACTTCAGCCACTCAAACCGTGCAACATCTAAAATTTGTGTAATTCATCATTTAAAAAAATTAAAATAATGAATTACACAGATTTCAAACTCGAAAAGATGGGACCATGCGTTGTCAGCACATTATGCTTGGAAATAATACGGTGCCTTACAAAAGGCGTGGAAAATCATTGAATGACTGGCGGAGAGCTTAGACCGCACCAGAACGACAACATTTTATTGTGGGCCCAAGTTATACTTACTTCACAGACAAACTAACATTTTAGATACCACCCAAGTTCCTGCAATTTATAATGCAGAGACTCAATACAGGTGTCATAATGCACAGACTCAATACAGGTGTCAAACCAAGATGTAATGGAATTTGAATAATGAATCCTTAACTAACTTGGTGTAATGAAAATTAATAACTTTCTTATTCATACTCTCTGGTGTAACTAAGTGCGATGACAATGCCATCTCATCCGGAACCGTTTTCTGTAACTGCCTCCTGATATACATTGCACGCCATTGATTGTAATTCATCATTGTTTGGAACTCTCAAACTTGCAGAGTAAGGATCTCAACCAGCTTGGCGATTATTTGTTTCTTACTGTCCGTCATTCCATTTTCTAAATTCTGTAATATTGTTTGCTTTGAAGTAGGACTTTTGCAGCAATGAATTGTTAGAGAGATAAATAATTTGAGACCAGTTGGCAACCATCTCAAGCAGGTTCCAAATTTGGCTTTGTTTGCAAATTTTATCTTTTTCGAAAGACTTTTGTTAGATTCAAATTATATTTCTGTCATTCTTTGAATACAAACAATCATGAATTAAAACACATTCATAGTTTTGCTGTTGCTGAATGCTCTTGCCTGTGATTTTATCGTCAGCTTCAACTTTACTGAAGCAATGAGTTTGAAGAACTCCATTCGCTATTCACCCTTTTCTTTGTTTGAGATCCCCAGTTAAGTTATATGTATTTTTGCTAATCTTTGTAAAAAAGTCAATGACTCAGGTCATTTGTCATCGTTCTTTCTGAGATAATGAGATGTGGATAGAACACAGTTCTCTTAAAATTTCACCAATGTCATACTGAAGGGGAGAAGTTTCCTGGTAATTTCTGCAAAACTTTGGGAATTCAATGCATAGCCAAAGTATCCTTGTTTGTCATAGCAAGATAGACATTGAATGATTGCAAAGGCTAGAAACAGGTTGGAGTTTTCACATGTCAATCAACATGATCGTCCATCACCTGTCATGTGTGAAGTTTGATGTCAAATTCCAGTTGTGGTAGACTTTTGCTTGACATAGGTTTGTAAGAAATGAATGACAGTGATGCCATCTTGAGCTTCAATTCTCTCCTCCACACTAAAAATTTCACTTTATGTAACTGATTGCCATTTTTGTTTTCACTACTCCCATTTCCTTTTGCTTGAACGCTGTTGAGTCAAATGATGTGAGTTTCTGAGCCTTCCAGTCTTTCTGCATTTGTTGTGTTTCCGCTTGAGATTTAAAACTAATAATGTATAGTAATCCATCATCTAATGCCAAGAAATTGTATCCAACACAATCAGGCGACTGAGGCTTCATTTCCATTGTCAGAAAGCCACCTTGGGGTAGGCTGTGTAAAAGACTGTCGGTACTTGTATTGCGCAACATTGTGAATCAAAATAAAATTGAATAAAAAAAATCATGGTACGTATTTAACAATTACAATAGCATAGAATAGTCTTTCTTATTCATACTGTGTAGTCACAGAAATTCTTCTTTCCTTGCTTCTTTGTTTGTCAATGCCCCTCCATTTTTTCCAAAACTCTATAGGAAAATTCTTCAAGTTAAAGTGATTTTTTTCCTTCACAAACATATTTTAAATTTAACTATTGTCCTCATGTATTCTCATCCATAACGGCTGGTATCTTTCTTCCCAGACCTCCAATAATTGATTGTTTTTAGAACCTTCTTTAACAATTTCTTGAATCGTGAGCATTGTAGTTAGAATTTTGGATTCTAAACAGTTAGGTTTCTTTGATAGTTATTTATTCAACAATAAAGATTTTATTTTGAATCCAAAAATTAAGGAATAACAATTAAAGATAATAAAAGCCTTCCATTTATACCATAATATATGTTTCTTGAAAACGTTCAAAAGTCTATCCCTAATATATGTTTCTTGTGAACATTTAAAAAAGGAAAAATAGGTATTGTTGGTAAATAAAGAAAGCATCCAACTCCAACACAACTATACATACAATTTGGAAAAATAATTCATGCAACAACTTTAAAGTTCTTAGCACATGAGCGAGCTACATATGCATAAATAATTGACATAGCAATTTTGATTTTGCAGAAATACAATTACAAATCTTCAATCATTCTACTTTAGAGAAGTGTCAACAACAAGATTTAGCAACATCTTTATTCCATTCAAAATAGCGAGAGAGATTGCGCAACATCTTTATTCTTTTCAAATTTTTTTATAAAATTGAAATGATTCAATTTGTATTCGATATATTTATGTCTCGGGGGTATATATAAAATATGTGTGTCAATATGACAAAATTGTTATAGTTTTTGAAATTTTTAGAATTCTGTGCATAAAACATCTGTGTCCATTCCGTCTGTCTGCACTACCTATGGCATTTGGATAGATTCAAAAAATTTCATATCTTTGTAAGCCAAGTTAAATGTGCCAGTGGATACGATTTCTTGGCATTAAATGATGGATTGAATAGTTAATTGCTTAAATGATGGATTGAATAGTTAATTGCTTAAATGATGGATTGAATAGTTAATTGCTTCATCAACTGCCTGCAGTCTACTCATTGCCAAGTAGGATCTTGGGAATAACTATGCACTCAGGCATTATGCATTCAACTAGGAGTAGTTAAAGGTACATTTTTGGTAATGGTATCAAAGGTGACGATGAGAATGATGCAAGAAAAAATGATTGGTCTTTCATAGTCCAAACCCCTCTTTGTTGTACTCCACTCCATTTCACAATATGACATTTCATTTAACTAGAATTTCTCATCACATCTTCCACAAATCATCATAATTCCTTCCTTAAAATCTAGCACCCCCCAGGTTCAAGAGCCCTAGAAGAGAAAAAAATCTATATTTTCCTCTACGTACAATAGAAAATTCAATCTTATAGTGTTGTACCACAGAAAAAATTAAAAAAAAAAATTAAATAAATTTAAAGTAGAAGACAAGATAAGCAATGCAAATAGTGGATATCCAACTACTAAACCTTTTATTTTATATCTTTATACATCTTTAAGAAAAAAGGAAAAGTGTTATTACTTAAGGTTAGAAAGAATACATAGATATAGTCTATCTTAGTTACATGGATGTGTTTACGTGAGAGCAATCATTGTTTTTATTTTTCATTTCTTTGTACAATCATTGTTTTATTTGTCATACTCATAAATCAATACCTTTTCAATATTATTGTAATTTAGTTTGATAGTTATTTGATTTATTATGGTTATTTTATAGATTTATGGTTATTGATTTATTATGGTTATTTTATAGTAGGATCATGGTTGTTGATTTATTATGGTTATTTTATAGGTTTTATCAAGGCTTTAGATTGATAGTTGAATTGAGAGATTACATAGTTTGAAATTGGAGACATTGATTGCTAGAAGCATTCAAACTAAGTAGGAAATAAGTAGTATTAGACAAAAAATAATTAAAATCAAGAAATTTTGAATTGCAAAATAAAGAATGAATTATGAATGTAAATATGAAGTATTAAAAAATAATAATAATAAAATGTAAGTCTATTTTCAAACAAGTCATATTCGAAGGATAATTTGTCATTTGTTAAAGATTCATAATTTTTTTTTGAAAATATTACCACTACAAAACTATCATTTAAAAATGTTTATTTTGAATCAAGACTTTAAAAGAAAAGAAATTAAAAAATAAAAATATTTAGAAGTATCTTTATAAATGTATAATTTCATATGTAATTAAATGGTTATTAATGTATATTGCAATGTAAAAAGTGACCTAAGATTATGAATATTAAACTATAGAAAAGAAATCAAGAAAACCATTTAAATAATTAATTGTTTATCTTTTTTGCAAGATAAAGAATAAATTATGAATGTAAATTTGAATTATTTAAATTTAGAAATAGGTAATAGTAGATTGATAAAAGCAAAAAAATAAACAAAGATTACATAAGTAGTGATTATGAGTAGTACTGGGATGGGTGACCTCCCAGGAAGTCCCAGGAAGTCCCGGTGCTTCACCCCTGTGAGCATCACCTAGATCCAATGAGTGCTAAGTGTTCCATTTATTCTCATGAGAGATGGATTCATGTTGAATCACTACTCATGAAACATGGGTCATCGAGTTTGACTCAAAATCACACAGTTAAATCCTGATATTGACATCACAATTTGACTAGCTGTGGAAATCATGTCCTACTTATCAAAAGATTACATAGTTTGAAATTGGAGACATTGATTGCTAGATGCATTCAAACTACCTAGAAAATAATTCGTTTTAGACCCAAAATTATTATACATTAAGAATCACATTTTTGAATAAAGAATAAACTAAGAAACTAAATTTGAAGTATTTAAATTTAAAAATATGCAGTATTAGATTGATAGCTGAATTGAGAGATTACGTAGTTTGAAATTGGAGACATTGATTGTTAGATGCATTAGGATTTGATTTAAATGTTTAAATTAGAAAATTAATCTTTTATTAAATATTTTGAAGGTTATGTTGTACAACATGGAATTTCATTACAGGATGAAAGTAGAAGTTTGTTGTGATGACAATGAAGCGTGGATCCTTGCAACCATAATAGGATACATGTCGCCAATTTGCACAGAGGCCTAAGTTCATCATTGAATATGATAATTTTATAATAGATGAATGGATCTAAGACCATCTTATAGAGGAATTATATACTGAATTTATTCAACCTTCACCTCTAGTTGTTAGCCTACCTGAATATATTTTAGTGGATTTAGTTGTTGATGTGTCCGAAAATAATTGTTGGTTGACAGGTGTTGTTATAGATGTTTTTGAATCTCTTTTAAGTCACAAAAAAAATTTTGAATTTTTTTTTCTCAAAACTAAAACTCTTCAAGCATATTCTCTTTCCCTTATAAGTTGAGCCCATGATTGGGTTAATGGAAGATGGATACTAAAATAGTGGATTTCAACATGAAATTGTTTTGCTTGAATCAAGATCCATATATCTTTGGAGCGTGAACTATATTGTGTTTGACATAATATATTCAATTTTCAATGGCTATGGGAATTTATTTCCATGATTTAATCTTTCATTAAACTTTTTTGCGCTATAAATTATTTCTCATATAAAAAATAACTATAGATGCAATTATTTAATATTGTCACCGCTTTTATTTCCATGCATTGATCTTTGCTTCAAATTCTTCTGCTATTAAATATTTCTTTGATAAAAATACTAAAAAGTGTGTTTAATTTTTTTGACATCCACACTTTTATTTTCTTCCATCTAAATCCATTTCTCATTTGTCTTTTAGGTTTGTTTGCTTATTAATTTTAAAAAACAATATTTTCAGGTCATGTATATTATATTGTTCACTATGAAGTACAAATTTACAAGGGATCTTCGTAAATCTAAGTTTGATTCAGCATACAAGGAGATAGGAGACATGAACTTAGGGTTCATTGATATTATGAAATTTTTAGATACAATGAAAAGGGGTGAGGAAATGTTTCTTCTCTGGTAGAGATTGACAAATTTAGGATTGGTTGAAGCAGCTACGTTCCCAATTTCTCTTCAATCTATGGAATTGGTTTTGGCATACGCACAATATTATGATGTAGATGATAGGAAAGTTAAAAATTCCCAAGGTGTAACATTGTTGGATAATACACCTGAATTTGTTAGAGAAGCATTCAATATTCGACATCATGACCACTATGTTGTTGTTGATATGAAAATTGCCAATGATTAGTATTCCCAATCTGATTCAATTGCAAGACGGTTTTTAAATGATAAATTGATGTATCAACAAAATACCAATGTGAAAAATCTAGCCAGAGGACAGCACAAAGTTGATTTTATAGAAGAGGGTAGAGATTTTATTACTCAATTAAGTAGGGTTTTTGGTTGTCCTCGCTCAACTTATTTTGAGACATGGATGCTTTATTTCATCCACAAAATTTGGAACAAAAAACAATTCAATTGAGCATCCATTATCAGCAACTATTTGCACAAATAGTTAATTGATGTTCTCCATAGCAAAACATTCTATATGACATCATATTTGGTCTATTTGTTGGCCTTGTAGAATATATTTCCAAGAATAAATAAGAATGATAGGTTTGGAAAGGTTCAACCAGGAGTTTAGAATTGTTTTCCTTAGTTAGAAATGATTGAAAGCGAAAAGCATTTTTGTAGAGTCAACAATGGTTTCACTTTCACTATCATAAGAAGACTTCATGATGAAATGGAAAGAAGAATATCCAATGAGGTTGCTGATGAAATTGCAAAATATGGAAATTGGTATATCCAATTTTAGAAATTCACCTATGTAAGGTTTTTTGGCTTCCATGATTATCCATGGAAGTTGCCACACTACCCTTCTGATAAACTATTTCTTTTGGAGTTGTATAGATAAATTGTTCAAGTAACAAGATAATTTGGGGACCGATGTTTAGATTTCTTTAAGTTTCCAATAACTATTGCTAACTACTCCTATGTTGATCTTGAAATAGCAGAAAGTGCAGAACTAGATGTGGCTCATCTTCGAATTAATACTATTGAGGATGTATGATATAACTTTGATCCAATATGAAGGATATCTGGAGTTGTAAATGGAAGTTACAAGCACCAGGTTTCTTTAGAGGATCATTGGGCAAATTGTGTGAATGAAAAACAAATTTAAAAAAGGGACTATTATAGATTGTCACTAGAGCTCATGCAATCTTGCAATATTCATAATATTCCAGAAATCCTAAAAGAAGATGGGAATCAATTGCTTCCATTATATGAAACACAAAATATATCTGGTCTCCCAATTTATCCAATAGATTGGTACTCTCATGAAGAAATGTCAATTGAAAGTTGTTCAACATGGATGTCATATTACTAACAATAGAGTGAGTCGAAAAGCTATTTACATTACTTCCAATACACTCAATATATCACACATTTGAATATCATACAAAAAAATTCACAAATGCAACAAATATTGTGAGAGATGATGTCACAGTGGGCCCACCTATGGTTTCACATGAAGTTCTCAGTGTAAATCGGGATTTTATTATCAATGATGACAATATAGATGAGGATGAAGGTAATTCACCTCCTCTTGAAGTGGACATCAATGATGTGACTTCTAATGGTTTGAATAAAGATCAAAATTGTCATGTTCAGTCTCTGTAAAATGTTGGAAATACATGGAATTCACCTCATGTTGAATCATATGAACATGTGCAATGTTCTCTATCACTAGTCAAAGACTCTGTATTTCATTCAGATAAGAACATTGATGATGGAATACACACTGCATTTATACAATGGAGGGATGATTTGGAAATTCTAGGTATTCACATGATTCAAAAGGCAATCAAACAATACAAAAGCATCCTTGACAAGGTAATTGTGGCATGGGACATTGATGAAACAATAGTTGGGGAGCTTTATTTCTTAAAAGAGGATATTCCAATTATAGGATAGGTAAAAAAAATGTGTGTTGATCAATTAGTCTCAATTGGTATAAGTCATAGAAAAGCCTCACTCCAAGAATTGTTAAAGCTATGTAATTTGAGAAGATCAACACTAATGAACTGTCATAAAATACTCCACACAATAAAAAATTTGCCAGATATATTGATGACTAGGATACAAAAGTTTATTGAAGGTTTGGGTTGTAATTTGCTTGATAGTTCCTCAACATTGTGTTCCTCTGATCAGATTATTCAACAATTTTGTGAGTCAATGCACAAGAAATTACAAAAAGAGGACATGGATATTATGATGCAAAGAAAAAAAACAATATGTGATTTTCAGTCACAAAGTTCAGATGTTGTGGATACTATTAAAGGTGTTAAAAACAAAAACATAATTAACTTTATGAACATGAAGCTCAAGTACCACTTGGGTCCTGACAAGAACCTATTGAGAGAAGTTGTTGGTGCCTTTGCACGACACTATTTTGTATAGATAACAAACAATGTCAACACAATCATATATATTTTGAGAATACTCCAATTCTGTAATTTATATTTCCACATGTAATGTAATTTTTGTTTTTAGAATAGAGTCCTATTATTTCTTTGCTAAAAACATATTAAATATATACATGTCCAGATGTTTTACACACAATCTCACTATTAAATAGTAATTTCATGTGTGATTAATACAACATACTCTTTTTAATGATGAAGTATATTATTGGCCTGCTTTTATAGTGTAATATTTCAAATTTATTATGTTTTCCAATAAAAAATGTTTCTTTTCTTTTTGAAAACATGGTATTTAATTTAGAACAAGGGAAATATAGTCTTATGATTATCTCTTTGAAAGATACAATTAACTATGGAAAGAATGTGATTTTATATGTAAATGAATAAATACAATAAATATTTTCAATGATATTTTAAAAGTTATGTGTACTAAGACAATCTAATCCTATGTTAAAAACATTAAAATCATATTTGGTTACATAAAATTATGTACTCTTTTATTTTATTTGAATTTCTCTAACAATCAAAGTAAAGAAACGTAGTCTAAATAGTACTTTACTTCTCAATTTTTAGGTATGCTACCTAGACATGCTAATTGTTAGTCGTAAGATGAGAGAAGACAATATAAAAAAACTATATCAAAGAGAATATAGATGTAGACAAAAACAAAAGATGGATGATACAGAAAGGGAGAAACAACGTCTACTCCATAATGAAAGAGAGAGAGATATTCTAGAAAAAAATAAGACATCATGGATACAAAAATAAGTCAACAACATAAATTTCTAAGTAGTACAAGTAATTTAGGCATTCCAACTGTCTTAAAACAATATCGACCATCTCAAGTTGAAAATGAAAAAATTTTTATTACATCTTTTAACGTTCATTCTATGGAGAACGAAGTGCCTCAAATATCTCAAAATCAAATGGACTATATATGAGGTGAGCATGACGAGATAGATATGGCACCAAGACGTGCTATTTGTCAGTCTGAAGATGAGAGAAGACAATATAAAAGAGAATATAGACGTAGAAAAAAACAAGAGATGGATGATATAGAAAGGGAGAAACAACATCTACTCCATAATGTGTGTGTGTGTGTATGTGTGTGTGTGTGTGTGTGTGTGTGTGTGAGAGAGAGAGAGAGAGAGAGAGAGAGAGAGAGAGAGAGAGAGAGAGAGAGAGAGAGAAGACATGATGGGTAAAAAAGTAAATCATCAATAGAAATTTCTAAGTATTACAAGTAATTTAGGCAGTCCAATTGTCTCAGAACAATATAGACCATCACAAGTTGAAAATGAACAACTTTTGATTGCATCTTTTAACTTTCATTCTATAGAGAACAAAGTGCCTCAAATATCTCACAATCAAAGGGATTATATATCAGGGGAGCATGACAAAATAAATGAAATCCAAAAAGGAAAGAATTGCAATAACTATATTCTACAAGATAACGAGCATAATGTTGGAGACATGGAGCAAAGAATGTTGGAAGGAACACAAAATGTAAACTTGTCTGAAATAAATGTGGTTAGAAGGAATTGTAGGATGCAATATCATAAAGATTATAGAAAAAAATGACAAGATGAAATGAATGAACTTGAAAAGGAAAATAAACATCTCATTCACAATGAACAAGATAGACAACATGTTGCTAGAAGAACACAAATACTAGAAGAAATACAAGTGCATAACAATAGTTTGACAACTACATCAGTGATTGAAAATGATCATCCTGCATTGATAGGTGTTGCACCATTGAATTCTATAGTTGAAAACTTCAATAAACAAAATGAAGATGTTGGTTGTGTATGCACACCCATCTAGATACATCTCAATGGAAGCACTCAATCTCATGTATTGCTCAAAGACATCAAACTCATTGTTCTAAATATTTCAATTATATATTTGTTTCCTTCTTTAATTGATAAGTAATAATAGAATTTGATTCTGTCTTCAAATATTTTGATGTTCAGGAATGATTAAAAAATAGATTTATCAGACAAGGAATATGAAATTATTGCACCAAGTCTCATTCTTTCTTTAAACTTAGATGGCTCACCTCAAACACCAATCGATAAATGTGAAAAGTTTGTGCTGCAATGTTGTTACCAAATGATTCAACATTTTGAATCTACAATGTTGTCAGGAGATTATGTTTTAGATAATGATATTTTGCAAATGAAAATTGTTGTCGATAAGATATAGGAAATGTTTAATCGAGTATCTTGATTTCTAGAATATTTGGAAGAAATGCAATGTGATCATAATGAGAATGAAGGTCGTAACACTATGCTCACTGGTGACCATTTTAAAAGTTCATTGCATCATAACAATTAGTTTGTATCATAACTTTTTATGGTTGGATTTGTTTACTTATATGTTTACAGTTTGGATCCATACCTGATAGAAAAGACCATAGTATTGAATTTATGTTTTGTGACATATGTTACCCTTTCATTTGTGTAGAATTTGACACATGTATGTTTTTTCTTATATTTCATCATTACTAATTATTATAGTTGGTAGTGGTGTATTGAAGAGATATAAATTATAAAATACAACTAAAAAATAATCATAGTATTGTTTACAAAATATAAATATCTAAACTTTTCATACATTACAAACACTAAGTTTTGTTCCATTGTCATATTTTAGAACTAACAAAATAGAGCAAAAAAAAGGAGATTAGGTGAGAAAGTATTTCACAACCATCCAAACTAGGTTCAAGATCTTGCTTTGTGTTCACTTAATATTTTGTTGACATTTTTTTGTGTGTCTTTAATTTGAATGTATATTTAAAAATATAATGTTTTTGTTTTCATTACAACAAAATATAATGTTTTGGTTTTCATTACAACAAAATATAATGTTTTGGTTTTCATAACAAAAAAATATAATGTTTTGTTTTTCCTTACAACAAAATATAATGTTTTGGTTCTCATTTTTTCAACACACTATAGTGGACACATTATATTTTGGTTTTCATTACAACAAAATATAATGTTTTGGGGGTTAGAAAAAAAGATACATGAGAGAGACGTAGGGAGATTGTGATAATATCAAAGGGGGGAGGGGGGAAGGGGGGCGAGAGAGAGAGAGAGAGAGAGAGAGAGAGAGAGAGAGAGAGAGAGAGGTGGGGTAGGTTGAGCCTAGGACACATGTTAGATACTAAAAGAGGGGGTTAGAAATAAAGATACATGAGAGAGAGTATGTGATAATATAAAGGGCAAGGGGGGGCGAGAGAGAGAGAGAGAGAGAGAGAGAGAGAGAGAGAGAGAGAGAGAGAGGTTTCATAGAAATAAAGAAAGAAAAGATAGGGAATACATACGAAAATAAAATAATTAAAGAATCAAAAAGGTAAATCTATGTTGCAGGGTGGGAGAGACAGAGAGAGTGTGAGATAGGGTGGGTTGAGCTTACAACATGAGTTAGATACTAAAAGAGTGAGTTAGAAATAAAGATACATGAGAGAGGCGTAGAGGAAGTATGTGATAATATCAAGGGGGAGAGGGGGAGGGAGGGACAGAGAGAGGGAGGGAGGGCAGGGGGGGTTTGTTGGGGGGGGGGGAGACACATACAGAGATAGAGAGAGATGAGATAAATATGTTGGATAAATAAGGGGTGAGAGATAGTGAGATGAGGTAGAGTAGAGAATGAATGATAATGATTACTTGAAAGAGAGACACACACATGAGATTAAATGGGAGAAGAAATAGTCACAATCTCTAGGAGACAAAGTGTTAGAGGGTAATTACAATAATACAAGGTATCATAAGACAAAATATCACTAATAGGAAAGTAAATGAGGTATAGTGAAAAAGAAAATTAAAATGACATAAAATAGATAGGCATGGTGAGAGATAGAGAGAGGGGGGGTGGGGTGGGGTGAGGCTTAGCTTGGGGCATGAGTTAGATACTAAAAGAGGGGTTTAGAAATAAAGGTGGCGATACTGTAACACCACCTTTATTAAATTATATATATATAAACCTAAAAAATAATAATGAATCCTAAACATTACTCTAAATCAACTAAAACCCATATCCTTAACACTAAATTCTTTTTAACCCTAACTATAAACCTCAAAAAAACTCAATCTCTAAACCCACTCAAAAGCCTTGACATTTTTTAGTATTAAACTATCCAACTACAACCCTAAACCTACATTAAATTAGACCTATTTCACAAATTTAAAAATTTGTCTTATACATAATAGAATTATACAAATTCATATTATAAAAATTTATGTAGTAATATAATAAATATTAGAATTGTATATTTTTAACATCCCCTCCGGATGCTACTAGCTATATAAATATCATATATTTATACAATATATATAGAAAAAGCAGAGAGATATCGAGGCTTTAATTTATATAGAAATATATATTCATATTAAAAAATTAAAGCCTGGATATCTCTCGGATTTTTCTATATATATTATATAAATATATAATATGTATATAGCTAGTTACAACTGTTCTCATATTTCCATTGTCTAAATTTCAAAGAATTACAGGTCCTTCACAGATTTTAGGTTGTTTATGTGACTGAACAGCTTCTAGACTAATTAGTTACTCCTCTTCTAATAAAAAAAAAAAATAATGATCAATGTGTTTGTATTTGCCATTATTAATATAAACAATGATTTTTTTAAAAATTATTCATAAATAGTAGAGTCATACTCATATAAGAGAATTCCATGATACACATGATGATTGAATAATGACGTTCAAATTTTCCTTTATTTGAATAATCTTTTTGTTATTTAAAAATAAGATAAAATAAAATAAAGTATAGTAGAAAATTCTTAAAAAGAATTGTCTAAATTATTAAATGGATTTTATATAAAGTATCATACATTTACTTAAAACTCTATGAAAATAAATCTGCATGTTACATTCTTCTTTTATTTGAATTTATATAATCTTCTTTTATTTGAATTTATATATTACACTTATTCTTAAGAAATTGAAACTCTATATCTCTAAAGCTTATGATAGGATTAATTGGACCTTCTTGTCTGAAGTTATGGAAAGGATAGGCCTTAGTCAAAAGGTTATTAGATTAGTGAAGCCGATGGTGGAAATTGTCAGCTATTCGGTGATGGTTAATGGGTCATCCTGGGGAAATTTTGGTGGAGAGAGAGGACTTATGTAGGGTGATCTCATCTCTCCCTACCTATTTATCATGGTTGCTAAAGTCCTAGGAAGAGCATTTAGGAGAAAGTTGGAGTGGGGGGATAATCAAAGGCATTAAACCTACCTCCACCGTACCTCCTAAAGTGATTCAACAATTTGTAGATGACACCTTTCTTACTGGGGAGTCCTTAGTGAGTGAACCTAGAGCTTTGAAGTCGGTGCTAGAGATTTATTCAATGAATGTGGGTCAAAAGATCAATTTCAACAAAAGGAAGGTTTTCTTCTTTAATGCCCTTGACCTATAGTAGAGGATTGTTAATATTTTGGATTGCAACATTGCTAGGTTACCAAATATTTACTTAGGTCTCCCATTAACTATGAAAGATGTAAGTAACAACTTTTGGAATGGGATTCTAGAAAGAATGGAGAAAAAGTTGATTGGATGGAAAGGTAAAACTCTGAGTAGTGGCGGCAAGTTGCAACTGTTGATTTTTTCCCTCCAAGGATTACCAATGTACTTCCTGTCCTTATTTAAAATTACTTAGGGTATGGCAAATAAATTGGAGAAAATTCAACATAACTTCCTTTGGTCTAGAGGGAAAGAGAAGATTAGAATAACTTTGGTCAGCTAAGAAATAGTTTGTAATAAAAAATAGAAAGGTGGCTTGGGAGTAAGGAAGACAATTGATCTGAATAATGTGCTTCTCACAAGGATGGGGTGGAACTTGATGATAGGAGAAGCTAATTGGTGCAATATTATGAGAGCTAAGTACCTTGGGACCTGATGTTCTCTCACTACACCTAGAGATATGATCTTCCTATGGGCTCCAAAATTTGGGGAAATATTGTGGAGAATAGAACCCTTTTGAAAGAGGATGTTAGATGGGTTGTGGGGAATGGTAACTAGGGGAGGATCCATGGCTTACAAATAAAACTTTAATAAAAACTATGTTTGGATCTCTTTGGTACCACCTACAAGACTAGGGGAGTGGAATGGCAGCTGATTTTATTTGTCAAGGAAGAAGGTAAAAAAAGGTGAAGTTACAAGATAATGTAGTGGCTAGAAGGGAGTTGCTTGATGAGCTTAATTCCTTGTTGGATAAGTACATAATCCCTAGAAGAGATAAGACTGATGAATTCATTTGGAAGGCTACCTTGATGAGGGAGTTCTTGGTTAAATCTACCTACAAATTGCTGGTCAAAAAAACCCTTGAATGTAATGACTGGAGGGATGTTTGGTTTAATTACTTAATCCTGAATATCAATATTTTTTGGTGGACCACCATTCATGGGAAAATTATCGCTATAGACAACTTGATGAAGCGTGCATTTTAATTACCAAATAGATATCATATGTGTAAGATGGAGGAAGAAAACATCAACCACTTATTCTTGCATTTTACATATGCATCAAAGGTGTGGGAGAGAATTGTTCATATGCTTGAGGTGAACTGGGTGTTTAATGTGGACTTGGGCCAATTGGTAATGAACTGGTAGGGCCCCTTTACCATCCCCTCCTTACCTTTCTATGGAAAAACATTCCCCCCATGTTTTTTGGGGTATTTGGAAAGAGCGTAATAATAGGGTGTTTAGAAATGAGGAGAGAGAAGAGGTTGTCATGGTGGAAAGGATCTATAAATTGATAGTCAAGAATATTAGTTGTACCAAGTGGAGAAAACTAGTGTTTCCCCCTTCTACCCTTGACGCCAGGGTTGGGAAATGTTGGTCATTGGTAGAAGGGATAATGGAAATTGATAATCATAATCTTCTAGCTAGAAAAAGAACCCAATGGAAACCCCTACCTACAAATTGGGTCAAACTCAATTTTGATGGTATAGCTAGAAAGGAGGGCTCAATAGGGGAAGGAATAGTCAAGACAGTAAGGGAAGGATGTTGCTGGCATATATTGGTGGTTAGGGAAAGTTTCTAATAATATAGTAGAGGTGATGGCTCTATATGGGGGATTGAAATTGTTCATAAGTGTGGGTTGGAGAGATGTGCAAATTGAAGGAGATTCTAAAATAATTATTGAGCTTGTCAAGGGTAATATGAGGGAGGGATGGGCATTTAAATGTGTTACTAATTATATCAAGTACCTATTAACTACTCTTAATAGGTTCGATTTGAATCACATCATTAGGAGAGAAATGGTGTGGCCAATGAAATTACAGCGATCAGATTTGAACATATTACCAAAGTTGGTAAGGGAGTTAGTTAGCCATGAAGTGAGAAATGATGAGTCCTAGTTGGATATTTTGTATAATTCTATTGAGTTGGCGGGGAGGACATGTCTTTGAAGTACAAGTGGCAAGGTGTAAAGAATTAAGTACGAGTAGTAATAATTGTACGCATGGCCTAAAAATTAAAAGTTTGAAATGGGGGATTTTTTATTTATTTTCTCAAATGAGTCATCGTACATCATGTAGAGAAAGGAATTATTTTTTAAAGGTTTGATATGTGTTGGGAATGATGGATACAATTGGGAGATAGATTGTGGTAGCTAACACATGATCTTTCTTACCAAGTTGGTTATTTTCATTATTATTATTAATTGTGATTATCATCTCCACTTGCGGGTTTTTCTACCTAAGAGTGAAGTCTTTTTTAGAAATTGTGTCTGGGCTCTGAAGGGAAAGAGAGGAGAGGTTAAAATTGCAGAGATGGGTAGCAATTTGATGCGCATTGAACTGATTTTGATCCATGAAAACATGAGGAAGCCCTTGGTGTAGTATATTTTGAAGGTGGATGGTTTTTTTTCATTTATGGAGGCACTTAATTGGCATGATAAGAGTTTCTCTATGCAATTCATTAACTCTTGGGAGAACTTTCGAGTTACCATAAATGATATCTCATTTCATATTTCGAAAGAGGTGATTGCTCTAGTGATGGCCTTACCCATGAGGGGTAGGAAATGGCAAAAGGTGAAAAGATTGAATAATGATAAAAGCTTGCAATGTTTCTTTGTGGAGGGTAAGGAACCAATTCAACATAGATGTGATTTTATGCAGAAGAAGCTTCCTGACCCATGGAACGAGGTTTGTCTAGTTTTGATGAAATATCTTACCCTAGGAGTAAGGTATGGAGTCTGCTACTACTATAATTTTCCTCTCCTTAATCATTTTCTCCATCGGGATTTCATTTTGCTTCATTTCTTCCTGCTACATGATATAGAGGATTCTATTGTTGATGTGAAAGAAAAAATGAAAAAGGGGGTTAATTTCATTATTTTACACTAATCTTTAATTTTTAGGCTGTACCAATTTCACCTCACCCTAGCCCCTTCTAAGATTGTGAAAATTGACATTCCTATCCATCTGAACCCCTAGCCCCAAATTATTCCCCTTACGATTATGGGTCCCAGAACCCCTATCCCACAACCTTCACCTAGTGGGTCCCTGATGAATCCCTCCCACTTGGGGGAGAGAGGGAGGTAGGATAAAGGGAAGGAAAAGATGATGGTGGAGTCAAAGGAGGAGTGGAGAGGGGGTAGGAGGAGGTTGGGGAGGTTAGCAAAATCCCATGCTAAGAGAAAGTTGGAGGAAGCCTCGCAGGAGGAGGAGTCTAATTCATAGGATTCGGGCTGCCTCAAATGGAGTTTGAAATAAAAAGTGGTGAACTTTGGGGTGGGAGGTATGGAGGAGGTGAAGCAGGAGGAGTCCTCTAGGTCAGATTCAGGTGATGATAAGGAGAATAAGGATGTGTCACATGTCTTGGCGACAATTAAGCTGGGGTGTGTGGACTTAACAAGGGATCAGTTCCCTAATACGATGGACAAGATGCCTTCCCCCATAATGATCTCCTCCCCTATTAAGGTTGCTTCTAATAATTCTACTAACACCCTATTTGTGTACCACAAAGACTACTAGTGAAGGCCATTTGGGTACTCAACATAAGGCTAGAAATGAGGCATGGGAGAGAATTCTTGCACTGGAGGAGTGAATGTGCCTACCGACTATGTTCAGAGTTAAAGTGACACATGCGGTGGCTACCACTCTGTGCCTGCTCAAGGATGTTGATGGGGAGTTGCTAAAGGAGGAATCTAAGATGCTATTTGACTTCCTAGTAGAAGACTAGGTGAACATCCTCCTAGGGAGGAAAGATGCCAAGAAATCTTAAGGGCTCCCCCATTTTCTTCTTTTTAATGTTGTTAATCTGCTGGTTACTAGACTTACTAGTATGTAAGGTTGTTATGGCTTTGTTAATAATTTTCTTTATATTCTTACGTTTGATTATAGGCATTTTGTTTAAGCCTATTGATACTCTCATAATAATAGTAGCGAATCTTGTTTTTGTTTCTAGCAGCAATAGGAGTTAGTTTTGTTTTGATGGTAATCCCAACCCCCTATTTTGGCTAATATTAATTCAAAAACATCTCTTACCTTTTAAAATAATGAATGTATTATACAATTTATAGTTCATCAAGAATATAAGCTTGTTTTGAACCATAGTGTTATAAATTTATTAATAATGCCCTTTCCTATTGATCTCCATCTTCTTTCTTATGACTTTTTTTTCAAAAATATTCTTAACCTACATCAACTTCAAGAAATTCCAAAATATGAATTATTCAAACATGATGACAATTTAGACTTTCACTTTTGAACTTTTATTTTTAGCATATGCATAATATTTTAGTCTTAAACTAGTTCAATTAATCAATTTATGCATATAGAAATATTGATTTAGAATTATTATGAATGAAAAAATTATTACCAATTTTAGTATAAGATAATGAATCTTGAATTTCACATCAATGGGCATTTTTTGTGATAATACTTAGAATTAGCATTTTGGTCAATGACAATAATAGTATGTGACCTTTTTTCCCTTTTTTTCTCACTTAATGTTATTAAACTCCTCTAACCTAAATTAAAGACTATAGAATTATTTGTTCCCTATCAAATATAACTTAAACTAAAAGGTGAGATATGAAAAACTTGGTTTTATCATAATAAAAACTATAAAATAATAGCGCAAATATAAGTAAATGTATGTTCAATCTTAGTTGATGTAGAAATTATAAATGCATTTAGAAAACATGTTGTCATTTAGTGCATCAAACAATAGTATTCAAAAAGCATATTTTCTATAGTTAAAATAGAACACAAAAATATTTGTTTGTATTCTCGCATGGCAACTAAAAAGTGTAGAATTTGATGATGATCAAATTCATAGATTTCTAGATATCCTATATGCAAATAACTTTCTATAAGGAAGAAAGAAAGGTAGAGAGAGAAGGGTTTTCTTGAAAAATAAGAAGATTGAATTTACTTATGCAAAATAGAACAAATGAATTTACAATTGAACAATCTTGTTAGTACTAGTTTTGAGTCAAAATTTAACTTTCCAATTTTTCTATTTAACCTAAAACATTGCATTAGCAAGTTCCTCTTGTTTCCCATCTTTTCAAAAAATTATAGTACATTGTATTTGAAAGTTGGTCTTGTGATAACTTCTTTTGGGTCTTTGTTTTAAACCACTTTGAACCTTTGTTGAAAGTAGTTCAAAGTAGTTCAACCAAGACTTTTGAAACTAAATTTTTTCTACAAGTGGGACTTACTAAGTGCAGCGAAGATGTTTACTTGAACCTCTTTGAACCTCTTTGAACCTTGGTTCAAATTAGTTCAAGGAAGTTCTACTAGTGAGGATTTTGCACATGAATATTAATGATTCCTAAAAGATGGTGGTTCTCAAGACATTAAATAAGGTGTTAGAGTAATGATTAAAGGGTCCTCTCTGATTCATAGTTTCAAGTGTGTGTGTTAAGACACAACATTCTTGCCATGAATACCTCATTATGAAGTAGTAATTTTGCTAGTATGATATCTTGCCTTTTAAAATACCATTTCCCCACTTAATTGTTTATCCTATGCTGAAGTGAATCAAAACTAGAGTAGCAGTAAAAGGAGGGAAGTTTTTTGGTTCTTGTTCAAATGGTTATAGGTGTGAATATAAGAAGTCTTTTGTCCTTTCTTTTGTGTTGTTACTTTGAGAAACAAGAGTAGTGTTGCAGAGTTTCTTTCCTATGTTTAGAATGAGGTCTATTCTACAATTTTTGGGAATGTTTCTATTCTTGAATGTAAAAGGACTATAATTTCTTACACTAATCTAGAAAGAGTCAAGGTTGAGAAGCTACAAGAAAATTTTCTTGAACAAGATAATGAGGTCAATGGTTGTTTAGAAGTTTTGACAAGTGGTTTAATTGAAGCTATTTCTTTTCCCCCACTCTTTTAAGACCTGAATTGCTTTACTTATGCATTGACCATTATGATGCAAGAACTAAGAGTATTTTGAATAGAAATGGGGAGCCAGTATTATCCATTTCTATTGTGATATAAGTGACATTTCCTTATCCTAATAGGCAAAGGATAAGGAATTTCAAATGGTTTCTTTCCATTACAAAACAGGTTCATCCAATTACATTGCGTTGAAGGCTCATTGACTTAAAACTATGAAGTCTATCCATAACACAAAAGTCAATATTCGTTGTCCAAAATAATATCTGTCTGAAAGTTGTTCATATGTAATAGGAAAAAGCCAGAAGAACCTAGATAAATAGCATCATGAAAACTTGAAGTATCTATTTCAATTGCATCAGGAAAACTTGAAGTAACTAATTAAGTGTAATTTATTACAGAATTTCAATGTCGGGTCACGTAAGATATTATACTGTTGTATGTTTAATAACTACAATTTTTCTTTAATATTCTTAAAAAGTTTACAAGAGTTTTTAAAGAGTTTGAGAAATTGTAACAATTAATATAATTAGTATTGTAATATATACAATTTTTCTTTATGCATGTCACTGTCTTTATCTTTCTACATACAATTATGTAATGTTATTTAATTTTGACAATAATAATAATAATAATTTTAAGCAATAATAGTTCAGCCAAAACCCCTCTTTAATTTGATTGTTATTAATTCCCATCAAGACCTTCTCTCTCCCATTGTAATTAAAAATAATAGTTTCAAGAATAGAAAAGATAACTGTCATTAATATAACTACAATTAGAGAAGCATGTATAATAGAACAAGGTATACACCATCATAATGAATAAAAATATATATGCACTTTTATTACTTTATCAAAATTAACTTATTTTCTGACACATCTTATTAGAGTATATTACCATTATCAACTTATTTGCTAGTTGTTGCCATGATTTTAGTCCCTTATTCCTAAATTTCTTATTAGAGTATTTTACCAGATTTTGAATAATTTACCATTATTAACTTATTTGTTGTCACATCTTATTAAAATATTTGACTATTATCTATTTCTTTCTCTCCACATAGTATTGGAATATTTCCTTGCTCTCCCTTTATTTTATCAATCCATCTTAGTAGAATAGTTTACATCTCCTTCTTCCCCAACACATGTTTTCTCTCTTTGTATTTTATTTTTATAGTGAATATGTGTAATCCTACAAATATTTGTCATTCTTTTTTACTCATAGATTAATATCACACCACTAATAAACTAAGAATTTATCTATTTTTACTTAACCTCATCCTCATCTTTTCCTTTACTCTTGACTAGTTAAATTGCTACAAAAAATGAAAGAAATTACTAAAGGAGTCAATTATAGTTATTTCTCTAGATTCATAATTTAGAATATTGCACAATTTTACCTTGCTGTATAACCACATCTTAGACACCATTTCCTTAGTTCTTTAATTTTTTTCTTTAATTCATTTGTTTGAACACAAAATTTGTATCTATTATTTTTATTTCTCTTTAAACATTTATAGGATATAGCTGAGTATTTTTCTCTTAGGTAGAGAGTTTTCAGTATATAGGATCATGTCCCCTTATGTGATATCCTTTATGATAGTCTTAACTAAGACTAGATTGCTTCCAGACCTCCATACAAAATAAAATCATCATTAAAATCAATTAGTAAAATAAGCTTTCAAATGGAGAATTCATTTTTTTCCTGCAAGTTCACCTCTTATAACCATCCCATCTCCCTAATTTATATTTTGTATTGTTATAACTATAAAGAAGATCAAATAAATAACACTTGCAAAGATCTAAGTAAGGAAATAAAACTCAGTATTTGGATGAACAAGAACAAGTTTTATTAATAGAAGAGAAAAATCATTTCCTAAGGTCGATACATCCTTTAAATGTCATATTTAGCTCTTTGATTTTAGTCTTCTTAATCTATTGCTCTAACTCTCATGAAGAATAAGAACCAAGCTTGCCTATCAATGCATCTAATATTTTATCAATATTGTAAGCATATTTGAAATAAAAGAGAGGTGAAAATTTGTTCAAGCTAAAAGAGAAACAAAAATAGATAGAGAAAGGGCATCACACAACCCTGTCAGGATCAACCAAGTGATCAAGTTAATGGGACAAGCCCATTGGAAGTTGAGTCTTATCAACAATGTTTCAATTACACATATGGTCAGAATAAGACTCTCATGAAGAATAAGAACCAAGCTCACCTATCGATGAATATAATATTTGGCACTCTTTCCAGAAGCCCACTCAATCATCAACACTATTCCATTCCTTGGGAATATGAGTGAAAGTAACATACTCCAAAGAATTATACAAATTATGAATCCGGTTTGCAATCAAAGCTAACTTCCAACTAATAAATTTAGAATGTTGCTAATTCAATAGATGTATCACCACTTATGAGTGAGATTCACAAATAAGTCTTCTCCAACCAAAGTCACAAGCATTCTTCATAGCATACAAAATAGCTATGGCCTCCATTAGGTTGTTAGTGTGATGACCTTTTCAAATAGAAAACACAAATCAAACACCCCCCTTACTATCTCTACCAACACCATCAATGCCAATAGGGCTTGGCTTTCTCTTGGAAGATCCATCCATGTTGATTTTAAGAATACCCTGTGGAGGGGCCCTCCACTTCCCCACCATAGTTATCTTTCACAAGGGATGTCTACACATATTTTGTAGTGTTTCCCATGTGAGGGGGGAATATTTAGAGGATTATTTAAAATATCCTCCCCATGTTCCATGGCCTCAGAAGTGTTCCACCAAAGAATGGAGAATTTTCCACCGTAAGTGAGGAACCTCTAAAAAACTCATCCTTAAAGGTATAATAGTTCATTTCCAACCAGATATGCCAAATAATAAAGGAGGGTCCAAAAGCCCAGAAAATTTGAAAAAATTAAGTCTTGACAGGAGCCTTACCTAGCAAACAAATAATTCTACTAGTAAGGAAACATGCCAATAGGATTGGTTCCACACATTCCACCAAGAGTGTCAAATATGTCTAATGAAAGAACATTGGAAAAAGAGATGAGAGATATTTTCTTCACTAGTATGGCATAGAACACACATTGAGGGTCCTTGGAAGCCACACTTGCATAAATTATCCCATGTAAGACATCGTCTATGGACCACCAACCACAAAAAAAAAATACATTTGGGCCAAGAAAACTTGTACCAGACTTGCTTCCACCAAGACATCTGAATGTCCCCCAACGTTTGCCAAAGAAGTTCAACATATCTTATAGACACTAATTTTCCAGAAAAATTTTCATTGTCCAAGCAAGAACATCATTACCAACCAGAGTAGTACACTTGCAAGACTACAAAATCTGAAACAACTAATTCCTATCCTCTTCAAATCCTCCTGGAGACCATTTAGAAGGGTGTTTCTAATGAAAGGAAGAAGCCAAACCTATAGAGGACATGTAACTGAGGATAAGTGGTAAGAATAGGAGGGTGCTCATCTGAAGAGTCAAACCAAAATAAAGCTTGTGATCTCAAATGAAAAATCCAAAAGAGACTGTCTTTAACCAATTGAGCTTCAAACTTTAGTGTATTCCAAATCATGGATCCTCTCCCTTCCAGAGGAAAGTAGTGAACTTCAACCACATCAATATCTGGAAAATACTTATGGGTGAGAATATGAGCCCAAATTTGTTGTTGGTTAGTAGACAAATGCTAATAAAGTTTTGCAGTGAGAACCTATTCATTCAAAATATCTTATCATAATCCAAGGCAAACCTCCTTTGGAGGTCTAAACATTGTTTCCCATTTAACTAGACTCCATTTAGAAGTTGAAAGGTTCCCATTGCAAAGAAATTGACCAGATAGAGCATCAAATTCCTAAAGAAAATACATAGGAGCATCCTAAAGAAAACATGTAAATAGGAAGGGCTTGAATAATTGATTTTAATAGAGTCAAGCAAGTAGTAGTTAATAGCCATTGATGAGTCCAATGATTAACCTTTTGTCATAGTTTATCAAGAAAAACTTGCCAAGAAGATCTAGGATGTTTACCAATAGTAAGAGGAATACCCAAATAAATAAAGGGAAGAGACCCAATTTGAAACCTCAAAATAGCAACAATAGCCTTTAAATATCTTAGGTAGTATTGAAGAAAAAAATGTTGGATTTTTTCTCATTAACTTTCTGTCCTGCAAGATACACATCTAAAGCATGTCAAAAAAAAATAGCTTCCTAAAGATGGACATGTCTCATAAATGAAGTATCATCGACAAACTGAAGATGTGAAATAGGAGGCAAGCCAACACCCCATTTCCACCCTTGAATCAAACCCTAGTGAGCACGAAGCATAAGAAAGTGGCCCAAACCCTCTTGGCAAAGTCCTTTGGAGGCACCAAAGGGCTCAACACAAAAAGAAGTTGAAGTAACACAATTCATAATCTAGTTTACCCATTGTTGGTAGAAACTAAAGGCCAAGAGGATCTTTTGGAGAAAACTCCATTTGACTTTTTCATAAGCCTTAGTCATATCCAACTTAAAAAATCCATCAATAATTTGCTTACCACCTACAAAACCACCTTGTTCCTCTGAAATCACAACTAAAAGGCATATCTTGAGCCTGTCAGCAATCAATTTGCTGATAATTTTGTACACAACATTACAAAGAGCAATGGGATGAAAAGAGTCAAGATCATCAACACCTTCCTTGTTAGCGATAAGAGTCAATAAAGTACAGTTCAATGCAAGAAGCATATTTATTTTCTATACTGATTGGTCATTTAGAATAAGGAGTTGCTAGTTATTGAACCACTCATTGTAGTTGGATTTGAACTGGCATCCTAGGAAAACTCCTCTTTGAAGGTAAGGCCATCACCTAGTTTTATTTCATGAATACCAGGTCATGAGTAAAGAATGAATCCCCACTGATTCTGAAATTTTTGGTATGGATATAAGAAATACTAGTGCGCCATGAAGTTAGAGAGAAGTATATAAGCATTTGTGTAGAAGTTCAAATTATGAAGAATGCATCTTTGTATTGTTTAAACGCATTGATGGTCGTCTGCAAACTATAGTTCTATCAAGGAGCATATCTGGTAGCCCACTGAATGATTTCAAACTATGAACAGAATTTTTGCTTATCAAATAGGTTGAAATTATTATAATTTTTCTAAAACTACTACAGTTGTTTAGAAGAACAATATGTCTTTGATACATGCATTGACCAGTTTTGTGATTGAAAGCTTCTAATCCCTTAAGGACCAAATCCAATGAAGTATTTGTGTTTCTAAAAAAATCTTTTATTATATTCCCACCAAATTTTATAGATGACAAGAGCACGAGAATATTTTCAAATGCAAGAAAAGTAGGATTTAGAAAAAACTATTAGTCAAATTTTTAAAAATTTCTATAGTGTATCTTGAGACTTAGCTTTTGTACTACAAAATTCTAACATTGTTGAAAAAAAGGAGCACTAAAAAAATAAATGTTCTACATTTTCAATAGATTCACTATATAAAATACATTGAAAAAGATGTGATATATCAAATTTATGAAGCCTACTAGTTAATTTTGTTTCCCAAATTATCAAGCAAGCAATGTAGCTTGCCTTAGGAAAAACTATTTTATTCCACCAGTATGTTTCTTGTTTTAAGTTGCTCCACTGATTTCAATGCTCTAAAATTAACTTTAATTGAATATTTACCTTTGGATGAGGGAGCCCAAATCAACTTATCATTTACATTGGTCAAAAATATCTCTTCCAAATATTTTTTTTGCAAATAATATTTATGCCAATGAGAAATTGGCAAGTAACTTTACCTTTAAATATTTCCACGATTAAGATAAGGTCTACCAAAAAGAGACCTCAATTTTCTTTGATTATGTGGATGACACTTCTCTAATCATTATAAAATGTTCATATAGGCAAACCATACCAAGAATCCTCCCACAATTTCAATGATTCTCCATTGTGTACTTCCAAGGAGACAAATTTTTTAATTATTTTTTTAGAAGATATAGAAAAGTTCTAGATAGGTGAATGATATCAAAGACTAATTTTTTTTTTAATCCATTTATGATCCCAAGAGTTCAAAAAAATTCTTGCATAACCCGAGTCTCTCTCTCTTTCTCACCTCCCTCTTCATTTAGAGATTATCATATCCATCTTCCCCTCCCTATTCTCACCATGCCTTGCCTCTATTTTCCCTATATCTGTATACCTCATGGCTCTTACTCTCTAACCTTCTTAGTTTCTCTTTACCATATTTGTTTTCCCCTAATTACCCTCTAGAACTCCTTTACTACTTACTCTCACCATCTCATACCCCTTTTATTGTGTTTCTCTATTCAGATGTCTCCCTCTTCGATACTCATTACTATATCTCATTCTCTTCTCTTCCTTATCTCACTATTTTCTCTATTGTATCTCACACTTTTTTGTGTTTCTTTCCTTCTAATTAATCTCTCTCTCTCTCTCTCTCTCTCTCTCTCTCTCTCTCTCTCTCTCTCTCTCTCTCTCTCTCTCTCTCTCTCTCTCTCTCTCTCTCTCTCTCTCTATCTCTCTCTCTCTCTCTATCTCTCTCTCTCCCTCCCCCTCCCTCCCTCCTTTTATCCCTTCTAAGATTACCATATCCATCTTCCCCTCCCTATTCTACTATACTATTACCATCTTTAATTATCTTCACTCCTTTCCCTAACTCTCCTTATTTTCTGGTCACCATCTATGTTTATCCTAAGTCATATTATCAATTTTCAGAACTCTATCTCATATCCCTTTCAAACTCTCCCTCTCACTATCTACCACCTCTCTCCCTTCCCCTCTCTCTATCTCCTCGACACACAAACAAAATTTAATTTAATGTTAAGTTTTTTTTTGAGAAGGGTATAATTTTGCAAAGTGTTTTAATTTCCTAATTAATTTAAGTATTAAAACTCTAAATAATTTTATTTCAGTAATCATAAATATTAAAAACATTATAAATTTAATTTATATTTTATATTTAAAATAATTAAATAATTATATAAATATATATTATAAAATTTATATCTTATCTATGTGAATACTGTCAATTGCGTATCTAACTAGAAAACATTAACCTTTATTTTTTAATTTGAATTTAAGTAAGATGAAATTATAATTGCTAATCTTGAATTAATTATTCAATTAATAGTGACAATCACATATAATCAATTAACTTTTATTTAAAAAATTAAATATTCATGTTGTTAAATTAATTTAATTTATTACATTAAAGGTTAATCATTTAATTCCTTTTTTTCCTAGATTCATTAACTATTCTTAAAAATTGAATAGTTAATACTAAAATAATACCTGAACACTCTCTCCACTTACTATGTATCTCTATGTCATGTCTTAAGATTGAAGTTTATTTTTAAGGTGAAGAGTTTAATTTTACTAAATAATATAATTTTAAAATTAATTTTATTCATGTAAACTTCTAAATTGTTTTACTTAATTGGACTTTTAGAAATAAATTAATATATTAAAATATTTAATCATAATTTTCTTTAATATTAAAGAAAATCTTCTCCTATGAAAATAAAAGATTTAAATTTAGAAAGATTTGTAAAAATATTTTTATTTCTTCTTTTGATAGAAAATATTGAGAGCTAACATTTGATCTATAAATAGTATATAGAAAAATGAATATTTTAATTTGTTAATTATTATTGTAAGTTGATTCAATGAAATGTTCAAAGCTAACATTTTTTTGTCAAAATAGTTGATTTAACTATATAATCCATGATTTCTCTCATTGAAGCTAGATTTTGCCTAGAATTTTGATTTATAATTATCATAAATATATAAAAATAGAACCTGAAAATTCATTAAAAAAAATTAATTTGTAATTCACAATAACCCTTGCAAAATCTCATTACAGATTTAATATTTCTTCTTGATTTTGTTTGTAAAACAAAGGCAACACATTATGATAACATTGCATTGAAGGGTCATTGAAGGTTTGGTTACTTGGATTGATGAGTTAGAGTATTTTCTCACAGTGGATGAGAACGCCCGGAAAAACATCCCTTAAAACTAATAGCATCAGGAAAACTTCAAGTAACTAATTAATACCTTCTTCATATCTCCAGGTTGATGTGTTTGGCATATTTGAATACCCTCGTGTTGGGTGCCTACCTTCCCTATCATCTTAGGGTCTTGTTTAATACGTTGCCGGAGGAAGTGGAAAATGCTGTATTAGCAGTAATTGGAGATGAATTCCTGATGCCTAAGGCACCGAGACATCTCTATCACTCGCAAGTACTTTCAATTTTCCTCTGTAACACCTTCGACATGATTTCGGACTACAGAATTCTCATGCCAGCGGCCGCAACGTGTATCAAACAGGAGTTCGCAGGGGTTGATGTTCTTCGTGAAGCAATTAAGAAGTATAGTCTCAGAGGCTCTGAAGCTTGGGTTGCTAACCTCTTCGCTGTTCATTTCCTTGACAATGGATCGAAATATGTAAAGCCGTATGACAACTTTAAAATTGCCATTCAAGCAACAAATTTAAGTGTGTTTCAAAATTTGATGATGTCCATAGCAGATGTCATTCCCACCCCAAACCCTGGTGGATGCTTTCCTTATCCTAAATGACCCATAAAATTTTGTTTCTAGTTGATAGAACAATGTTTCTGCAAAGTTTGAAGAGTTTGTGGTAATTCAGTTACAACTGAACTGCAATTCCAGCTATTCATCAGTGTTGCCCACTTGTACAGCTTGCTTCAGTCCATGTAGAAGTGAAACTTCTCCAACATTTCACCATTGGAATTCCTCTATAAATTGAGGCAAAATAACAGAAGATATATCTTAATCAGAGATCTTTATGAGTTAATTAAACTAGTTTTATTTTTTCTGTTCTTTTCATTTTGATTTCTTTCTCTATATTGTTTTATGTTTAATTTTTCATCATGGTATCAGAGAATATTTTGATTCATGGACAATGATATGTTTTTATGCTACGATATATGGCTTTATTAGAGCATTCTATGGTAGAATTTGTTTGTGTGAAGTTTTGATTTTTTTTACTGAAGGTTATTTTGTGTGAGTAAGCATTTTACTGCCGTGTTGAAGAATGATCAGAAAAGTGTCAAATATCCTAGTAAGAAAGGATATTTTTGTTTGTGTGGTTGTTTAACATTTCTTTGGTAGTTTGGACTTTATGTTACTTGTTAAATTTGTGACTTTTTATGGGAGTTCTGTGTCTAGGTATAGATAATAGTTGGGAGATGTTACTGTAAACTCTCTTTTTTTTCCTGCGACACGATGAAGATTGTTTGAAATGTATTTTTTGATGTGACATTCAAGTGTATGGATTGACAGTAAGTGGATGTGTTTATGAAATGTGAAGGCAATGTCGTTGTTAACATGTGGCATGTAATAGAAGATTGTTTAATGAAATATCCCTCAAGTGAGTATTGTACCTGATCTATTGCAAGTAGTGCATTATCGGTAGTGTCCGACATTCTAAAATATATTTTCCTTTATTGATGAATCATATATATGGAAAACATTTATGTACAACTAGTGAACAGAGTGGCTGGGTACCCATGATACTAGGTAGATGGATTTTTTTCATGTGTACTCAATAATTATTATGCATGATAAAATTTTAGAGTTGGTTTCTTGTTGATGAAACAATGTTTCTATGAAGTTTGAAGAGTTTGTGGTATTCCAAAACCACATCTTTAGGTGAATATGTTGAACAGTTTGTGGTAAACCAAAAAGAAGTAAAAAACATAAAAGTCTTGAAGGGTTTGTGGTAAGCCAAAACCACTTGTTTAGGTGAAAAACTAAAAAGGAACCAAAATTTTATGTTGTACATAGGCACCTAAGGCTCAATTTAGGGACCTACCCTTTTGAATTTCTTATTGTAATTTCTCCCACACAAAGACTCTTTAGTGGTAGATATTAAGAGAAGGTGTTGAAAAAAGTAACGGTTGTAATGGCACCTCATTAATCAATTACAAGTAAGTGCAATTCTAGTTACTCATCAGTGGTGACCACTTCTTCTACAACTTGCTTTAGTCCATGTAGAAGGGAAACTTCTCCAATATCTCACCATTGTAATTCCTCTATAAATAGAGGCAAAACTATAGTGGATGTATTTTAATTACAGTGCTTTATCAATTAAGAGAATCAATTTTATTTTTTCTATTCTATTCATTTTGATTTGTCTGTGTGTTGTTTTATGCTAAGTTTGAAGTGTTTGTGGTAATAGTTTTAATAGCATGTCATTAGTCAGTTACAACTGAACTACAATTCTAGCTACTCATCCATGCTGACCACTTGTTCTATAGCTTGCTTTAGTCCATGTAGAAGGGAAACTTCTCCAACATTTCACCATTGCAATTCTTCTATGAATAAAGGAAAAGTTATAGAATATATATCTTAATCACAAATCTTTCTGAGTTAACTAAATTAGTTTTATTTTTTCTATTCTACTCATTCTGATTTCTTTCTCTGTATTGTTTTATATTAAAATTTTCCTCATGCTATTAGATCATATTAAATCTGATTTTTTTTTGCTATTGATTATTTTGTGTGAGTGATCATTTTACTACCGAGTTGAAAAGAACACAAAAGTGTGAAATATAATAGTAAGAAAGGATATTGTTGTTTGTGTAGTTCTTTAATATTTCTCTGGTAGTTTGAAATTTATGTTAGTTGTTAAATTTGTGACTTTCCACCCTTATTCTTCCAATGGAGACTTTGATAAAATGCTTTCACCAATCTTCACTTATTAAACTCATTTCTTGTATGCAACTTTAGATTGCAAATCCTATAATTGTCCTCATATTATGAGCATTCCAACCTCAATTGCATGCATAGTTCCTCCAAAATTTCACATATCCTTCGACTGTGTCTAATGCCTCCTTCAATGCAGTAGGAACAATAGTCACTAATATGACAAAACATGGTATGTCTTTCCTCCTATCTCTTTGCAAGCATAATCATGTTGTCAATCCCCCTCTTCTCTTCAAAGACACAAATAGGTGCTTCTCATGCAATAATCATCTCTAAGAAAGAAGCTAGCTTGATTCCATTTCCTCAAGCCTCCTATTATTTCTTTTTTATTCTTTAATGCATAAAACTTGTATCAATTTCAGGTGGCATATCCCAATCATCACTATTTGTATGTTGTACAAAATCAAAAAAGTGTGTCTCACCTTTAATTGCAACAAAAGTTGTGTCAGTGAGATCTTTGGCCCCCTGAATAAAATTCATATATACACGTCTATTTTGCAAACAATAAAAACATTTTAATTCTCTTGTGGGAAGAACACTATATTTGTTTCTAGCTAATAAGCACATCCTTTAGTAATGTGATGATTCTTATGAACTCTACTTCCTTCATCAATTAGGGCCCATTTGGTTGTTGGAATTAATTAGGAATAACGAAATGGGAATAGGAAAATTGGAATAAATTTATTCCAATTTTGGTCCAATGCAAGAATAAATCAAATTCCTAAAAAAACCTGGAATTAGATTTATTCTCATTTTGGGCCAAAATTACAATAAATTTATTCCAATTTTCCTATTCTTGTTTCTTTATTCTCGATTAATTCCAGCAACCAAATGGGCCCTTAAAAACAAAATTATGGTTTCTAGGATAGGATTCATTTTGTTCAAAACAATATGGTCAAAGCTTAAAGGTATGCTACTAAGTAGGACTGCTTTGGCATCATCATCACCTCCAACCAATCCCTATTTTATTCCTTATAAAAAATAAATCACAATATATTCATGGACTCGTAGACCGCAAAATATAACAGCTGCAAAATAAATCTCAAACCTCTCTTCAATTAAAAAAATATAGATGATCTCTTCCCTCCAGTAATCCAAAATCCATTAAAAGTGCTTTTCTTCCAATCTATCAACTTGACTCTGATATCAAATGAAAGTGCTAAAATATAAAAAAACCGATTTTATTGATTGAGATTTTCATTGGATACATACAATATGATTCACATTGGTATCTAAACAACTTTATATAGTCTTATTTTCCCTTGCAAAAATAACTTGAACAACTAAATATCTAACTTATTTATCTATTTAATCTACACATAGAAAGTAACCTAATTAATGTAATAAGTCTAACAACTTCAATGACAATTTTGAAACTGTCATTCTGCTTAACATATTTGGACCAATTGTTAACGAAATGAGCAGGCAAGAGGATAGCAACCCAAGCTTTAGAGCCTCTGAGACGATACCTTTCAATTGCTCTGTGAAGAACATCAATCCCTATGAACACCTGTTTGATACACTTTGCGGCCACTTGCACGAATTTTTTTTTGTCTAGAAGCATGTCGAAGGTGTTAGAGAGGAAAATTGAAACTACCTTCGAATGATACAGACACTTCGGTGCCTTAGGTAGTAGGAATTCATCTCCAATTACCGCTAACACTACGTTTACTACCACATCTGACAACTAATTAAACATGACCCCTAACATGATAGGGAATGTTTATACTCCAAGAAAACTCACGGATTCAAGGATTTATACTCCATAGCGTCGTAGGGGGATATTCGAATATGCCAAACACCTCAACCTAGAGATATGATGAACATATTTGTAGAGGACTACAGTAAATTAAAACTAAATAGTTACTTAAAGTTTTCTTGACGCTACTAATTTTGGTTCTGGATTTTTTCAGACAACTTTCGGAGGGATGTTTCTTCAGGCGTTCTTGTCCACTGTGAAAGAATACTGGCTTTCGGTGTTACTCACTCATCAATCCATATAAGCAAACCTTTAATGACCCTTCAATGCAATGTATTTGGCAAAAACCAAAACAATTAGAGTTAGGGTTCTAATTTATGAGGAAGTTAGTATCTATGAAATGAATACGTCGAGCAAAAGACAAGTCAAAAGCATTGTCAAAATTTGTAAAACCTCCTTTTTATTAATCAATTCACCACAGTGAATACAAGAAATATCAAATCTATATCCCAGTATTCTAAAAACTTAACATCATAAGCTAAAATAAATTAGAACAGGTGCAATTGACTTGAAATTCTTTCATGGAATGCAAAATACATCACTGGAAATGAACTTTCCCTACCTCGCCAATGTTGAATACACAGACTTTTCCAATATAAGCGATACCAACAAAGACGCTGCAAAATTACTGAACAAGACGTGATATAGTTTACCCACAATTGACTGATTGTTTCTTATACAATGTATCCGCTTAGGGTTCTCTAAAGGTCCCAAATCGTCTCTTATACAATGTATTCCTTAGGATTCTCTCGAGGTCCCAAATTGTTTCTTATAAATTTATTCCAATTTTGGTCCAATGCAAGAATAAATCAAATTCCTAAAAAAACCTGGAATTAGATTTATTCTCATTTTGGGCCAAAATTGCAATAAATTTATTCCAATTTTCCTATTCTCGTTTCCTTATTCTCGATTAATTCAAGCAACCAAATGGGCCCTTAAAGACAAAATTATGATTTCTAGGATAGGATTCATTTTGTTCAAAACAATATGGTCAAAGCTTAAAGGTATGCTACTAAGTAGGACTGTTTTGGCATCATCATCACCTCTGACCAATCCCTATTTTATTCCTAATAAAAAATAAATCACAATATATTCATGGACTCGTAGACCGCAAAATATAACAGCTGCAAAATAAATCTCAAACCTCTCTTCAATTAAAAAAATATAGATGATCTCTTCCCTCTAGTCATCCAAAATCCATTAAAAGCACTTTTCTTCCCATCTATCAACTTGACTCTGATATCAAATGAAAGTGCTAAAATATAGAAAAACTGATTTTATTGATTGAGATTTTCATTGGATACATACAATATGATTCACATTGGTATCTAAACAACTTTATATAGTCTTATTTTCCCTTACAAAAATAACTTGAACAACGAAACATCTAACTTATTTATCTATTTAATCTACTCATCGAAAGTAACCTAATTAATGTAATAAATCTAACAACTTCAATAGCAATTTTGAAACTGTCATACAACTTAACATATTTTCACCGATTGTTAATGAAATGAGCAGGCAAGAGGATAGCAACCCAAGCTTCAGAGCCTTTAAGACGATACCTTTTAACTGCTCCATGAAGAACATCAACCCCTGCGAACTCCTGTTTGATACACTTTGCGACCACTTGCACAAAAATTTTGTTGTCTGGAAGCATGTTAAAGGTGTTAGGGAGGAAAATTGAACCTACCTTCAAATGATACAAATACCTCGGTGCCTTAGGCAGAAGGAATTCATCTCTAATTACCGCTAACACTGCGTTTACTACCACCTCTGACAACTAATTAAACATGACCCCTAAGATGATAGGGAATGTTTATACTCCAAGAAAACTCACAAATTCAGGGATTTATACTACATAGCGTCATGGAGGATATTCAAGTACGCCAAACACCTCAACTGGATATCACAGAGCAAAACAAGAGGTATTCAAGACGCATAACACCCTCAAATGAGAGTAAGGCCCCCCCCCCCACCACCCCACGTACATAGACGCTACACTAACTTTTTGAGACAACTTTGGAGGATATTTCTTCAGGAATTCTTGTCCACTCTGAAAGAGAAACTGGCTTTTCAGGAATCTTGTCCATCTAAAGCTCGATCAATTCAAATAAGCAAACCTTTAATGACCACCTTCAATGCACTTATTGCAAAAACCTAAAACAATTAGGGTTAGGGTTCTAATTTATGAGGAGGTTAGTATCTGTAAATGAATACGTGGAGCAAAAGACAAGTCAGAAACACTATCAAAATTTGTAAAACCTCCTTTTTAAAAATAAATTCACCACAATGAATACAAGATATCAAATCTATATCCTGGTATTCTAAAAGCCTAACATCATAAGCTAAAATAAATTAGAATAGGTGCAATTGACTTGAAATTCTTTCGTGGGATGCAAAATACATCACTGGAAATGAACTTTCCATACCTAGCCATCGTTGAATACACAGACTTTTTCAATATAAGCGATACCAACAAAGATGCTACAAAATTACTGAACAAGGTGTGATATAGTTTACCCACAATTAACTGATCATTTCTTACACAATGTATCTGCTTAGGGTTCTCTAGAGGTCCCAAATCGTCTCTTATACAATGTATTCCTTAGAGTTTTCTCGAGGTCCCAAATTGTTTCTTATACTCTGTATCCACTTAGGGATCTCTAGAGGTCTTAAATCATTAAAAATATTCAGAGCTAACATTTAATCTACAAATAGTATATAGAAAAATAATTTTTTTAATTTGTTAATTATTATCATAAGTTGATTCAATGAAATGTTCAA
Organism: Cupressus sempervirens; assembly: GCA_028749045.1. Lineage (NCBI taxonomy): Eukaryota > Viridiplantae > Streptophyta > Pinopsida > Cupressales > Cupressaceae > Cupressus > Cupressus sempervirens. Next base: position 112,956,135 of record CM053789.1, on the reverse strand, counting down.
AGTTAACATTTTTTTGCTAAAAATAAGTTAATTTAACTATATAATCTATCATTTTTGTCATTGAAAAGCTAGATTTCACCCAAAATTTGATTTATAATTATCTTAAATATATAAAAATAGAACCTAAAAAATCATTTAAAAAATTAATTTGCAATTCACAGTAACCGTTGCACAATCTCTATATAGATTTAATATTTCTTCTGGATTATGTTTGTAAAGCAAATGAAACACAGTATGATAACATTGCATTGAAAGATCATTGAAGGTTTTCTTACTTGGATTGATGAGTTAGAGTATTCTAACAGTGGACAAGAACACCCGGAAAATCATCCATTAAAATTAATAGCAACAGGAAAACTTCAAGTAACTAATTAATACCTTCTTCATATTTCCCTCTGCAGATAGCTTCTTCATATCTCCAAGTTGATGTGTTCGGCATATTTGAATACCCCTGTGTCTGGTGCCTACCTTCCCTATCATCTTAGTGTCCCATTTAATACGTTGTCGGAGGAATTGGAAAATGCCGTATTAGCGATAATTGGAGATGAATTCCTAATGCCTAAGGCATCGAGGTGTCTCTATCACTCGCAGGTGGCTTCAATTTCCCTCTCTAACACCTTCGACATGATTCCAAACTACAAAATTTTCATGCTAGTGGCCCCACAGTGTATCAAACAGGAGTGCACAGGGTTTGATGTTCTTCGTGAAGCAGTTAAGAGGTATAGTGTCAGAGGCTCTAAAGCTTGGGTTGCTAGCCTCTTCCCTGTTCATTTCCTTGACAATGGGCCAGAATATGTAAAGCTGTATGACAACTTTAAAATTGCCATTCAAGCAACGAATTTGAGTGTGTTTCACAATTTGATGATGTACATAGCAGATGTCATTCCCACCCAAACCCCGGTGGATGATTTCCTTATCCTAAATGACCCATATATACAGCAAATAAAAATACTTTTAATACTAATAAAATTTTAGAGTTGTTTTCTTGTCGATTGAACAATGTTTCTGTGAAGTTTGAAGAGTTTATGGTGATTCAAAACCATTTCTTTAGGTGAATATGTTGAATAGTTTGTGGTAAATTAAAACCACTGAAAAACTTAAAAGTCTTGAAGGGTTTGTGGTCAGCCAAAACCACTTGTTTAGGTGAAAAACCTAAAAAGAAACCAAAATTCTATGTTGTAAATAGGCACCTAAGAAGGCTTAATGTGGGAAACTATCCTATTTGAATTTCTTATTGTCACAAAGACTCTTTAGTGGTAGATTTTAAGAGAAGGTGTTGAAAAAAGTAATAGTTGTAATGACATGTCTTAATTAGTTACAACTGAATTGCAATTCTAGCTACTCATCAATGCTGACCACTTCTTCTATAGCCTGCTTCAGTCCAGTTAGAAGTGAAACTTCTCCAACATTTCACCATTAGAATTCCTCTATAAATAGAGGCAAATTATAGAAGATATATCTTAATCGCAAATTTTATGAGTTAATTAAACTAGTTTTATTTTTTCTATTCTACACATTCTGATTTCTTTCTCAGTATTGTTTTATCTTTAATTTTTCATCATGGTATCGGAGCATATTTTGATTCATGGGCTGTGATATGTTTTTTTGCTCTAATATATGGCTATATCAGAGCGTTCTATGATAGAATTTGTTTGTGTGAAGTTCAGATTTTGCTGTGACACAATGAAGAGTGTTTGAAATGTATTTTCTAGTGTGACAACCAAGTGTATGGATTGATAGTAAGTGGATGTGTTTATCAAATGTGAAGGCGATGTTGTTGTTAACATGTGGCATGTAATAGAAGATTGTTTAATCAAATATCCCTATAGTATTGTACCCGATCTTTCACAAGTAGTGCATTTTTGGTAGTGCCAGACTGCAAAATGTAACAGATACAAAATAAATCTCAAACCTCTCTTCAATTAAAAAAATATAGATGATCTCTTCCCTCCAGTCATCCAAAATCCATTAAAAGCACTTTTATTCACATTTATCAACTTGACTCTCATATCAAATGAAAGTGCTAAAATATAAAAAAGACTGATTTTATTGATTGAGATTTTCATTGGATACATACAGAATGATTTACATTGATATCTAAACAACTTTATATAGTCTTATTTTTCCTTGCAAAAATAACTTGAACAACTAAACATCTAACTTATTTATCTATTTAATCTACTCATAGAAAGTAATCTAATTAATGTAATAAATCTAACAACTTCAATAGCAATTTTGAAACTGTCATACAGCTTGACATATTTTCACCGATTGTTAATGAAATGAGCAGGCAAGAGGATAGCAACCCAAGCTTCAGAGCCTTTAAGACGATACATTTTAACTGCTCCATGAAGAACATCAACCCCTCCGAACTCCTGTTTGATACACTTTGCGGCCACTTGCACAAAAATTTTGCTGTCTGGAAGCATGTTAAAGGTGTTAGGGAGGAAAATTGAAACTACCTTCGAATGATACAAATACCTCGGTGCCTTAGGCAGAAATAATTCATCTCCAATTACCGCTAACATTGCGTTTACTACCACCTCTGACAACTAATTAAACATGACCCCTAAGATGATAGGGAATGTTTATACTCCAAGCAAACTCACGGATTCAGGGATTTATACTCCATAGCGTCATGGAGGATATTCAAATACGCCAAACACCTCAACTTGGAGATATGAAGAAGGTATTTGCAAAGGACTACAGTAAATTAAAACTAAATAGTTACTTAAAGTTTTCCTAACGCTACTAATTTTGGTTCTAGATTTTTTGAGACAACTTTTGGAGGGATGTTTCTTCAGGCATTCTTGTCCACTCTGAAAGAATACTAGCTTTCGGTGTTACTAACTCATCAATTCAAATAAGCAAACCTTTAATGACCCTTCAATGCAATGTATTTGGCAAAAACAAAAATAATTAGGGTTAGGGTTCTAATTTATGAGGAGGTTAGTATCTGTAAAATGAATACGTGGAGCGAAAGACAAGTCAGAAACACTATCAAAATTTGTAAAACCTCCTTTTTAAAAATAAATTCACCACAATGAATACAAGATATCAAATCTATATCCCGATATTCTAAAAACCTAACATCATAAGCTAAAATAAATTAGAACAGGTGCAATTGACTTGAAATTCTTTCGTGGGATGCAAAATACATCACTGGAAATGAACTTTCCCTACCTAGCCATCGTTGAATACACAGACTTTTTCAATATAAGCGATACCAACAAAGACGCTACAAAATCACTGAACAAGGCATGATATAGTTTACCCACAATTAACTGATCATTTCTTACACAATGTATCTGCTTACGGTTCTCTAGAGGTCCCAAATCGTCTCTTATACAATGTATTCCTTAGAGTTTTCTCGAGGTCCCAAATTGTTTCTTATACTCTGTATCCACTTAGGGATCTCTAGAGGTCTTAAATCGTTAAAAATATTCAGAGCTAACATTTAATCTACAAATAGTATATAGAAAAATGAATTTTTTAATTTTTTAATTATTATCATAAGTTGCTTCAATGAAATGTTTAAAGATAACATTTTTTTCCCAAAAATAAGTTAATTTAACTATATAATTTATCATTTCCGTCAGCAAAATTTGATTTATAATTATCTTATATATATAGAAATAGAACCTAAAAAATCATTAAAAAAAATTAATTTTTAATTCACAGTAACCTTTGCACAATCTCATTATAGATTTAATATTTCTTCTTGATTATGTTTGTAAAGCAAATGCAACACAGTATGATAACCATGTTTATAAAGCAAAGGCAACACAGTATGATAACATTGCATTGAAGGATCATTAAAGGTTTGCTTACTTGGATTGATGAGTTAGAGTATTCTAACAGTGGACAAGAACACCCAAAAAATCATCCATTAAAATTAATAGCAACAAGAAAACTTCAAGTAACTAATTAATACCTTCTTCATATCTCCCTCTGCGGATACCTTCTTCATATCTCTAGGTTGAAGTGTTTGGCATATTTGAATACCCCCGTGTCTGGTGCCTACCTTACCTATCATCTTAGGTTTCTGTTTAATAAGTTGCTGGAGGAAGTGGAAAATGCCATATTAGCGGTAATTGGAGATGAATTCGTGATGCCTAAGGCGTCGAGGTGTCTCTATCACTCGTAGGTGGCTTCAATTTTCCTCTCTAACACCTTTGACATGATTCCAGACTACAAAATTTTCATGCTAGTGGCCCCAAAGTGAATCAAACAGGAGTTTGCAGGGGTTGATGTTCTTCGTGAAGTAGTTAAGAGGTATAGTGTCAGAGGCTCTAAAGCTTGGGTTGCTAAACTCTTCCCTGTTTATTTCCTTGGCAATGGGCCAGAATATGTAAAGCCGTATGACAGCTAAAAAATTGCCATTCAAGCAATGGAATTAACTGTGTTTCGCAATTTGATGATGTACATAGCAAATGTCATTCCCACCCAAACCCTGGTGGATGCTTTCCTTATCCTAAATGACCCATAAATATAGCAAATAAAAATACTTTTAATACTGATAAAATTTTAGAGTTGTTTTCTTGTCGATTGAACAATGTTTCTATGAAGTTTGAAGAGTTTATGGTGATTCAAAACCACTTCTTTAGGTGAATATGTTGAACAGTTTGTGGTAAATCAAAACCACAGAAAAACTTAAAAGTTTTCAAGGGTTTGTAGTAAGCCAAAACCACTTGTTTAGGTGAAAAACCTAAAAAGAAACCAAAATTCTATGTTGTAAATAAGAATCTAAGAAGGCTTAATGTGGGAACATATCCTATTTGAATTTCTTATTGCCACGAAGACTCTTTAGTGGTAGATTTTAAGAGAAGGTGTTGAAAAAAGTAATAGTTGTAATGACATGTCTTAATCAGTTACAATTGAACTGAATTCTAGCTACTCATCGGTGCTAACCACTTCTTCTACAGCCTGCTTCAGTCCATGTAGAAGTGAAACATCTCTAACATTTTACCATTGGAATTCCTCTATAAATAGAGGCAAATTACAAAAGATATATCTTAATCAGAGATTTTATTTGTTAATTATACTAGTTTTATTTTTTTTGTTCTACTCATTCTAATTTCTTTCTTTGTATTTTTTTATCTTTAATTTTTTATCATGGTATCAGAACATATTTTGATTCATGGGCTGTGATATGTTTTTCTTCTCTAATATATGGCTATATTAGAGCGTTCTATGATAGAATTTGTTTGTGTGAAGTTCAGATTTTGCCGTGACACAATGAAGATTGTTTGAAATGTATTTTCTGGTGTGACAACCAAGTGTATGGATTGATAATAATTGGATGTGATTATCAAATGTGAAGGTGATGTTTTTGTTAACATGTGGCATGTAATACATTATTGTTTAATCAAATATCCCTCAAGTGAGTAGTGTACTTGATCTTTCACAAGTAGTGCATTTTTGGTAGTGTCAGACACGCTAAAATATATTTTTTATTTATTGATGAAGCATGTATATGGAAAATATTTATAAAAAACTAGTGAGTAGAGTAGCTGAGTAACCATGTGACTAGGTAGATTGATTTTTTTTCATGTGGACTCAATAATTATTATGTATGATAAAATTTCAGAGTTGGTTTCTCGTCAATGGAACAATGTTTCTGCAAAGTTTTAAGAGTTTTTGGTATTCCAAAACTACATCTTTAGGTCAATATGTTGAACAATTTGTGGTAAACCAAAACTACTAAAAAAAAACTTAAAAGTCTTGAAGGGCTTGTGGTAAGCCAAAACCACTTGTTTAGGTGAAAAATGTAAAAAAGAACCACAATTTTATGTTGTAAATAGGCACCTAACTAGGCTTAATTTAAGGAGCTATCATATTTGAATTTTTTATTGTAAATTTGTGACTCTTTAGTGGTAGATATTAAGAGAAGGTGTTGAAAAAAGTAATAGTTGTAATCGCACATCATTAATCAATAACAAATGAACTACAATTCTAGCTACTCATCAGTGTTGATCACTTCTTCTACAACCTAATTTAGTCCATGTAGAAGGAAAACTTCTCCAACATTTCGCCATTGGAATTCTTCTATAAATAGAAGTAAAACTATAGCAGATGTATTTTCATCACAGTGCTTTATCAATTAACTGAATCAATTTTATTTTTTCGATTCTTTTCATTCTGATTTTTTTGTGTATTATTTAATGTGAAGTTTGAAGTGTTTTTGGTAATCCAAAACCACTTCTTTAGGTGAATATGTTGAAGAGTTTGTGGCAAACCAAAACCACTAAAAAACATAAAAGTCTTGAAAGGTTTTTGGTAAGCCAAAACCATTTATTTAGGTGAAAATCCTAAAAGGGAACCAAAATTTTATGTTGTAAATAGGCATGCAATAACGCAATAAGGATTAATGTGGGAACCATTATATTAAGAGAAGGTGTTGAAAAAATAAATAGTTGTAATGGCACCTCATTAATCAGTTACAACAGAACTACAATTCCAGCTACTCATTGGTGCTAACCACTTCTTCTACAACTTGCTTCAATCCATGTAGAAGTGAAACTTCTCCAACATTTCACCAGTGCAATTCCTCTATAAATAGAGGCAAAATTATAGAAGATATATCTTAATCAAAAATCTTTATGAGTTAATTAAATCAAATTTTATTTGTTCTACTCATTCTAATTTCTTTTTTTCTATTGTTTTATATTAAATTTTTCATCATGATATCAAAGCATATTAAATCTGATTTTTTTTACTATGGCTTATTTTGTGTGAGTAATCATTTTACTACCGACTTGAAGAATGGACAAAAAAGTGTTGAATATCATAGTAAGAAATGATATTGTTGTTTGTGTAGTTATTTAATGTTTCTTTGGTAGTTTAGACTTTATGTTAGTTGTTAAGTTTGTGACTTTTCACCATTATTCTTCCTTTTCACCATTATTCTTCCATCAGTGACTTTGATGAAATATTTTCACCAATCTTCACTTATTGAACGTGTTTCCTATTGCAACTTTAGGTTGTAAATCTTAAATTTCTCCTCATAAGATGAGTGTTCCCAACTCTTCCTCCAAAATTTCACATATCCTTGGAGTGTGTCTAATGTCTCCTTCAATGCAATAGGAACAATAGTCACTAATATGACAACACATGATATGTTTTTCCACTAATATGACAACACATTATATGTCTTTCCTCCTATCTCCTTGCAAGGAGAATCATGTTGTCAATCCCACTCTTCTCTTCAAAGACACAAATAGGTGCTTCTCATACAATAGTCATCTCTAAGTGAGAAGCTAGCTTGACTCCATTTCCTCCAGCTTCCTAGAATTTGTTTGTTATTCTTTAACACACAAAACTTGTATCAATTTCAGGTGGAATATCACAATCATCATTATTTGTATGTTCTGCAAAATCACAAAAGCATGTCTCACCTTCGATTGCAACAAAAGCTGTGTCAATGAGATCTTTGGTCCCTTGTATACAATTCATCTATACATGTCTATTTTGTTAAAAATAAAAATATTTTAATTCTCTTATGGGAAGAACACTAGTTTTTTTTATAGCTAATAAGCACATCCTTAAGTAATATGATGACTCTCTAAAATAAGAAATTACTATTTGTAGGCTAGGATTCATTAGGTTCAAAATAATATGGTCAAAGCATAAAGGTATGCTACTAAGTAGGACTGCTTTGGCATCATCATCACCTCCAACCAATCTCTATTTTATTCCTAATAAAAAATAAATCACAACATATTAATGAACTCATGGGAAATCTCAAACCTCTCTTCAATTAAAAAATGTGGATGATCTCTTCCTTCTGGTCATCCAAAATCCATTAAAAACACTCTTCTCCCTATCTATCAACTTGATTTTGATACCAAATGAATGTGCTAAAATATAAAAAATATTAATTTTATTGGTTGATATTTTCATTGGATACATACAGATTGATTCACATTGATATCTGAACAACTTTATATAGTCTTATTTTCTCTTACAAAAATAACTTGAGCAACTACATATCTAACTTATTTATATATTTAATCTAAACATAGAAACTACCCTAATTAATATAATAAATGACGATTTTGAAACTGTCATACAACTTAACATGTTTCGATCGATTGTTAAGGAAATGAGCAGAGAAGAGAATAGAAAACCAAGCTTCAGAGCCTCTGAGATGATACCTTTTAACTACTCCATGAAGAACATCAACCCCTGCAAACTCCTGTTTGATACACTTTGCGGCCACTCGCATGAAAATATTGTTGTCTGGAAGCATGTTGAAGGTATTGAAACTACCTTCAAATGATGCAGACACCTCAGTGTTAGATTGTGGTGACTGATTAGGAAAGTACTGTATAAAAAGGGCTTAGGGTTGGGTATTTTTCATAATGTTGTGATATGAAATTGGTTCTTGCGGCGGTATTGAGCTATAAGGGATTACAGATTGTAATCAGGTTGTAATCACTGGATTGTAATAAGATCAGACTTGTTGTTTGGTGGATGTAGCCTAGGGATTGGGTGAACCACGTTAAATCTTGGTGCCTTGTGTTCATTTCTGTGTGTTCTATTATTTTCTGTTATTGGGTATATTTGCATGTAGTTTTTATTTCTGTCTGTAGTTTATCCTAGCAAGTGGTATCAGAGAAAGGTTGTCTTTCAGTTATCCTCTGCAGTAAAGTCTCACGGTTAAGTGGGAGTCTCACAGTTGAGTGGGAGCGATGGCAGATGAGGGTAAGTTGAGGGTTGACAGGTTTAATGGGCAGAACTTCCAATTATGGAAGATGCAAATGGAAGACTATTTATATCAGAAGGATTTATGGAAGCCATTGGAAGGAAAAGCCAAGAATCAGGGAACTATGTCAGAGGCTGAATGGGACCTTTTGGACAGAAAGGCACTCGGAAGCATTCGGTTATGCTTGGCACCATCGGTGGCATTTAATATTACAAAAGCAAAGACGACAGGAGATTTGATGAAAATCCTAGCGACATTGTATGAAAAGCCCTCTACTTCAAATAAGGTATTTCTCATGAAGCGTTTATTTAATATGAAAATGGTAGAAGGTGGATCTGTTGTAGATCATTTAAATGAGTTTAATACTATTACTAGTCAATTATCTTCTATGGGTATCAATTTTGATGAAGAAATTAGGGCTCTCTTGATTTTGTGTTCTTTTCCTGAAAGCTGGAATGGCTTGGTAATGGCGGTGAGTAATTCCGTTCCTAGATCTAGTACCCTAAAATATGATGATGTGATTGGTGTTATTTTAAGTGAGGAAACTCATAGAAAGTCCTCAGGCGGATCTACATCAGGAAGTTCTTTAAATGCACAAAGCAGGGGCAGAACGACTGAAAGAGGAAGTAACTCTGAAAATCGTGGGAAATCAAGAGGAAATTCAAAGGGGAGGAGGTCTCAATCGAGAGGACCAAATGATTGCTAGTACTGTGGGAAACTAGGGCACAAAAGGAAAGATTTCTGGAATCGAAAGAAAAATGAAGGAGATAAATCAGATGGAACAAGGAGGCAAATGTGGTAAGTAACAAATCCGGAGAGGATGCTTTGCTTTTGTCTTTAGAGAGTGTTGATGATTCATGGGTTTTAGATTCTGGTGCTTCATTTCATGCTACACCTCATAGAGGTTATTTCATTGATTATGTCCAAGGGGATTTTGGGCTTGTTTATTTGAGGGATAATGAACCCTAACAAATTGTTGGAAAGGGAAAAATTAAGATTAAGTTGCAGAATGGGAATCATTGGCTACTACATGAGGTAAGACATGTTCAAAAACTAAGTAGAAATTTAATTTCAGAGGGGCAACTCGGTGATGAGGGTTGTGTAGTTACTTTTAATGATAAAAATTGGAAGGTTTCAAAAGGTTCCCTTTTAGTAGCAAAAGGTGTGAAAGTAGGCACCTTATATCTTTGTATAGGTCATATTGTTCCTTCTACTTTGATTGTTTCAGAGAAAAATGAATATTTAGGAACAATTACTGCAGTTGAGCAGGGAGAACAAATAGCTGCTGTAGATTCTGATACAATGCTATGGCACAATAGACTTGGGCACATGAGTGAGAAAGGTATGAAAGTACTTCATTCAAGGAAAGTTTTACCAGGTCTAAAATGTGTGAATATGGATTTCTGTGAAAGTTGTGTGTATGGAAAACAAAAGAGAGTGAGTTTTGTAAAGACAGGGAAGGAAAACAAAAAGGACAAATTAGAGCTTGTGCATACAGATGTATGGGGACCAGCCCAGGTATCTTCCCTTGGTGGCTCTCATTATTATGTTACATTTATTGATGATGCAACTAGAAAAGTATGAGTTTATTTCCTTAGACAATAATCTGATGTATTTCAAACTTTTAAGAAATGGAAATGCTTGGTTGAAAATGAGACTGGTAAGAAATTAAAATGTCTCAGATCTGATAATGGCGGTGAGTATTGCAGTCATGAATTTTAAGATTATTGCTCCACTAATGGTATTCATAGACAAAATACTATTCCAAGGACTCCACAGGAAAATGGAGTGGCTGAATGCATGAACAAGACTATAATGGAGCACGCAAGGAGCATGCGGTTGCATGCTGGGTTGCCCTTACACATGTGGGCAGAGGCTGTCAATACTGCAGTATATTTGATTAATAGAGGTCCCTCTACTCCTTTCGGCTGTGGTATTCCAGAGGAAGCATGGACTGGTAAGAAGGTGAGTTATTCTTTTCTCAAGACCTTCGATTGTGAAGCTTTTGCTCATATAGACTCTGAAAATAGAACCAAGCTAGAAGCTAAATCAAAGAAATGTGTCTTTGTTGGATATGGCATTAATGAATTTGGTTATAGGCTTTGGGATTTTGAAAATCTTAAAATTATTAGAAGTCGGGATGTCATATTCAATGAGAAAGTGTTGTAAAAAGATCTGTTGCAACAACATGAGAAGAAAGAAGATGATTATGTAGTGCTGGATGATACTCCAAAAGCTGATGTTCCAGCCATTCCTCATGATGTTCAACAAATGCAACAACAAATACCACACACACCAGTGAATGTTAGATGGTCAACAAGGCAAATTAGACCTCCACAAAGGTTTTCTCCCTCTTTGTATTCTATTTTACTTATTGATGCTGGTGAACCTGAATGTTATGATGAAGTTGTGCAGGAGGATACTAAGATTCATTGGGAGTCTGCAATAAAAGATGAAATGGACTCTTTGCTGAAACATAAGACATGGGATTTGTGCAAGTTGCCTGTAGGTAAAAAGGCTTTACAGAATAAATGGGTTTACAGGTTGAAAGAAGAGGAAGGAGGTAAGAAAAGATTTAAGGCTAGGTTAGTTGTAAAAGGATTTGCACAAAAAAAGGGAATTGATTTTGATGAGATATTTTCTCCTGTTGTTAAAATGACTTCTATTCGTACTGTTTTAAGTCTTGTGGCTACTGAAGATTTGCATTTAGAGTAGATGGATGTTAAAATAGCCTTTCTTCATGGTGATTTGGATGAAGAAATATATATGGCTCAGCCACAGGGTTTTGAGGTCAAAGGTAAGGAGAACTTAGTGTGCAAATTGAAGAAAAGTTTATATGGCTTGAAGCAAGCACCTCGGCAATGGTATCTAAAATTTGACAGTTTTATGCATGAGCATGGATATAATAGGTGTCATTCTGATTACTGTGTTTATTTTAAGAGGTTGGATGATGATAGCTACATTATTTTATGTTTATATGTTGATGATATGCTTGTAGCTGGGTCTAACATGGATCATATTAAGGGGCTGAAACGCCAATTAGCACATGCATTTGCTATGAAGGATTTGGGGGCAGCAAAACAAATCCTTGGTATGAAGATTTGCAGAGATAGGAAGAACAAAACATTGATGCTATCTCAAGCTTATTATGTTGAGAAGGTGTTGCAACGTTTCTCTATGGAGAATGCTAAAGCTGTCAGCACACCTTTACCTGGTCATTTGAAATTGACTAAGGAGATGTGTCCCAAGACACAGGAAGAGGAGGATAAGATGTCCAAGGTACCCTATGCTTCAGCTGTAGGAAGTTTGATGTATGCTATGGTATGCACTAGGCTAGATATTGCACATGCAGTGGGAGTTGTTAGCATGTATATGAGTCATCCAGGATTTGAGCATTGGAATGCTGTCAAGTGGATTCTCAGATATTTGAGAGGAACATCCAATAAGTGTTTACACTTTGGGGGCTCTACTATTGATTTACAAGGCTATGTTGACTCAGATTTGGCTAGGGATATTGATACCAGGCGGAGTACTATAGGTTATGTCTTTACTGTTGGTGGGGCAGCCGTGAGCTGGGTTTCTAGGTTACAGAAGATTAATGCTCTCTCCACTACAGAGGAAGAGTATGTTGCTACTATAGAGGCAGCCAAAGAGATGATATGGCTTCAGTTCTTCTTGGAAGAATTGGGACATCCTCAGAAGGATAATTATTTGTTCACAGATACTCAGAGTGTCATTCATCTTGCTAAGAATTCAGCTCTGCATTCTAAGACCAAATACATACAGTTGCGGTACCATTTCATTCGGTCAGTTTTGGAGGATGGACAGTTAAAGCTGGAGAAGATAAATACCAATGACAATCCAGCAGATATGTTGACAAAGGTTGTAACCAGGGAGAAGTTGAACTCCTCTTCAGCTTCGGTCGGTCTTTCAGACTAAACATGAATAAAAGAACAGTAGAGTCTAGGATGGTTTGATCGAGTGGGAGCCCCATGTGGTAGTGGTATTGCTACAGGATCAGTCTCCAAGTGGGAGATTTTTAGATTGTGGTGACTGATCAGGAAAGTACTGTACATACTTCATAAATAGTGGGGTTCGGGGCATCACCCAAAAATTTTTTTTTGGGCAGTAGCCGACATATTATGGCCGACATATGGCCGACATGTTATAACCCTAAAGAGGTTTAATACTTGTATAAAAAGGGCTTAGGGTTGGGTATTTTTCATAATGTTGTGATATGAAATTGGTTCTTGCGGCGGTATTGAGCTGTAAAGGATTACAGATTGTAATCAGGTTGTAATCACTAGATTGTAATAAGATCGAACTTGTTGTTTGGTGGACGTAGCCCAAGGATTGGGTGAACCACATTAAATCTTGGTGCCTTGTGTTCATTTCTGTGTGTTCTATTATTTTCTGTTATTGGTTATATTTGCATGTAGTTTTTATTTCTGTCTGTGGTTTATCCTAACACTCAGTGCCTTAGCAGCAGGAATTCATCTCCAATTACCGCTAACACTGCGTTTACCACCACCTCTGACAACCAATTAAACATGACCCCTAAGATGATAGGGAAGGTTTATACTCCAAGCATACTCACAAATTCAGGGGTTTATATTCCATAGCGTCGTAGGGGGATATTGAAAGACGCCAAACACCTCAACCTGGAGATAGGAAGAAGGTATTTGCAGAGGACTACAGTAAATTAAAACTAAATACTTAAAGTTCTCCTGACGCTATTAATTTTGGTTTTGGATTTTTTGAGACAACTTTTGGAGGGACGTTTCTCGTCCACTATGAAAGAATACTGGCTTTCTGTGTTACTAACTCCTCAATCCAAATAAGAAAACCTTTAATGACCCTTCAATGCAATGTATTTGGCAAAAACCAAAACAATTAGGGTTAGGGTACTAATTTATGAGGTGGTTAGTATCTGAAATGAATACGTGGAGTGAAAGACAAGTCAGAAACACTGTCAAAAGTTGTAAAACCTCCTTTTTGTTTAATGAATTCACCATAGTGAATACAAGAAATATCAAATCTATATCCCAGTATTCTAAAAACTTAACATCATAAGCTCAAAATAAATCAGAATAGGTGCAATTGACTTGTAATTCTTTCGTGGAATGCAAAATACATCATTGGAAATGAACTTTCCCTACTTCACCATTGTTGAATAGCAGATTTTTCCAATATAAGTGATACCAACAAAGATGCTACAAAATTACTGAAGAAGGCGTGATATAGTTTACCCACAATTGCCTGATCATTTTTTATACAATGTATCCACTTAGGGTTCTTTAGAGGTTCAAAATCGTCTCTAGAATAATGTATTCCCTTAGGATTCTCTCGAGGTTCCAAATCATCTTTTATACAATGTATTTACTTAGGGTTCTCTCGAGGTCCCAAACTGTCTTTTACACTATGTATCCGCTTAGGGTTCTCTAGAGATCCCAAATCAAATGTAAACTTTAGCATAAATAACTGATCTTGTTTTCTAGTATAGAGATATTTTAGGTTAATTATTTTAATCTTAAATAAACAATTTTTTATTCTATACTATTAGTTTCTATTATTTTCTACATCTATAGATCATAATCAAGAGTAGTATATGTGGTGATGTTACTAGAATTTACAAAATCAATCTAATGGTTCATTAAGTTCAATTATATATGAACATTTTGTATCAAATAGAGTACTACCTACTATCAATCATCTACCATAATCCGTATTTCACATTTACAAATCTCTCTCTATTTTTGTCATCCCCTTCTATTATTACCACACACTCTCATTTTCTCGTGTTTCTTTTCCTCTCACAATCTCTCTTGGTGTCTACTTCATGTCTTACCCTCATCTCCTAGTCTTATTCTTTTCTATCCACCCCATCTCTTTCCCTGTCTCAATTGTGCCTTTCTATCTCATCTCTATGTATCATATCTCCTACCATGTCATATCATTTCTCCCCTAATTACAATATACACTAGTATCATCTCTCTCTCTCTCTCTCTCTCTCTCTCTCTCTCTCTCTCTCTCTCTCTCTCTCTCTCTCTCTCTCTCTCTCTCTCTCTCTAATCTCTCTCTCTCCCTCCATCCACCCATCACCAATTCTATCTATTCAATGCCCTTTTTTAAATTTTTTTTTTTTTAAATTTCTGTTTACCCCATCTCTTTCCATGTCCCTTTTTTCCCTTTCTACCTCATCTCCATGTATCCTATCTCCTATCCCCTCTACTATTTCCCCCCTAATTACTGTATGCATCTCTCTCTCTCTCTCTCTCTCACACACACACACACACACACACACACACACACACATGTTTCACTTTCTCCCTCTTCTCACACACTCTCATTTTCTCTCTCTTGCTCTCCTTCTCACTCTTTTTTTACCCTCTCTCTCTTCTCAAACTCTCTCATTTTCTCTCTCCCACACATATCTATCTCTTCTCCTCTCACAATATCTTCTTGCTCTCTCTCTCTCTCTCTCTCCTCACATTCTCATTTTCTATCTCTCCCACACATATCTATCTCCCTAATTTATCACTTTAATGCTCACCCTCCCTCCTCTTACAATATCCTCTCTCTCTCTCTCTCTCTCTCTCTCTCTCTCTCTCTCTCTCTCTCTCTCTCTCTCTCTCTCTCTCTCTCTCTCTCTCTCTCTCTCTCTCTCTCTCTCTCTCTCTGTATATATATATATATATATCTCAAATGCATATCTCCTACCTTATATCCCCTTATCTCACTCTCTCTCATGCATGTCTCTTCCCTCTTATGTTTTCTCCTTTTATTACTGCCTACTTTATTTGTCTCATATATATTTATCTCTTGCTATCTCTCATAGTGTCTACTTCATGTGTCACCCTCTTTCCCTTGTCTCACTCCCTCCCACGTGTCACACACTCATTTTCAAAATTGATTACATATTTTGAATTTATTTATAAAACTTAATTTTATTTGTAAACTTAAATTTATTTCAAAGCATTCTCTTAACATTCAAAATTTTACATTACTTCTAAACCATTTAACATTACTTCTAAACCTTCATTCTTACAAGTTTGACTACATTCTAAGGTTTGTCCAAATTTATAAATTTTAACCTTAGTTATAATTTTTAATGTAATATCTAGGTCTTTTTTTCAATTTTTTAAAATAATTAAATATTTATAGAAAACTAAATCTTAAAATTTAAAAATTAATTGATTATATTATGAATTATGTGGTGTCTATGATTAACTTAAAATAATAAATAAATTAAGTCCACTAAAAGATCATGTATGCAAATATTTCTAAAATAAAATTATATAATATTTTTATAATTTCTAACTTAGAAACTATTCAAAGAAAAATATTTTAGGATTTTTTTACCAAAATTAAACATTTGAAAATTCTTGACATAACAATGTTTAATTTAATGACTAGCTTAGTTCAGAATGTAATAATTCTAATCATGTCAGCTTCTATTAAAACTCTTATAAATTATAACTCTAATAGTTTAGATGCTTATAGTTAATGATATGTATGATTATAGTTATTTATGATTTTTGTAAAAGAGATGCCTAATTTTAACCACTTTCAATATGAAAAACTTTTCAATTCACTCTAATAATGTTATAGATTTTTTTATAAAAAACCTTTCAAACCTAAATATTCTATGTACATTTAATTTGATATTTTAGTTTTAAACAATACCAGCACGTATAAAAGCTTTAAAAAATGGCAATACCAAAAAACATGGTAGTAGCAAGTGAGAGTGTGTGATTTCTTCACCATAGACCAAGGATTGAAACTTGGGCCACACATCATCTATTGTTCATTTAAGCCCCAAAACTTGCCACCAAAGTGAACTCAACAACTCCAAATCTTTTGTTGGTGTGCATGGAAATCATTCTGAATACCTTTTTTTGATGAATAGTCCTTTTCAATTAATAAAATTTACTAAGTTTACAATTCACAAAAAAGGGGCCGGGGGATACAAGATCACCCCGCGAATGAGTTCACACGGCCGAAGCCGAAACTAACAACATGGCCTTAGCCAGAAACTATTCACTATTCATCAAAAAAAAAAATTTAACAACCTCAGGCTGCTAAGGAAGTACCAACAAAGGGAGGATCGTCTTTATCAAGAAATCCCCAAGCATCAGTGGGATTGTGGGGCAGATTGGGAACAGTCTAGCCGTCAGCAGCATCAACAGGATCTGGGGTAGTCGCAGTCTCCGCATCCTTCTTGTCTGGCCACAGAGGAGAAATTGCCAAGGCCAACCAAGGAAACTTGCTAGAGTGCACCCATCTAGGGGGAGGAGCCGGGGACCAGCCAAAAGCCTGCCCAAGAGGAGGAGCTGGGGACCAGCCAGAAGCACCACGTAGTGGGGAAGTAGAGCGGCGCCTCCAACTGCCATGTCCACCACTGGGAGAGCGGTGGCAGGGACCCTAGGAGAACAGTGTGTGTGAATGGCGGCTAGAGGACTGGCGTCGAGAACGGTGACTGCAAGATGAAGAGGCATCGACCAAGGCATCCAGAGGCACTCTAGCAATGGTATGTCAGCAGGCGGATGGTTAATAGTCTTGAAATATATGAGAGCCAATAGGTACCATGCAAACGATCTGAAGTTGCCCTCAATATGGTGGTTCCTATGCATAATTAAGCTCATGTTGTAGACCATGGCAAAAATGATTGATATGATCAATGGCTGACCTGTGGATTTGTCCATAATAATATTCATTCTGTCCATTTGGATTTGTGCCATTGAGTGCTTGCATGTCTCGATAAATTGATATATGTTACACAAGACATTTTTTCCCATCCTTCACACAAAGATTAGAAGAAGAAATTTTAGATCTTTAATTGTAACTACCATTTTTATTGAATTAGGTATGTATGGAAACTAATTACGTAATTTCAATTTGGTAATAGTAACGCCTACTAGGTAAACATAAAGCATATTGTAACCACCACTATTATGAATTTAATCTAAAGACTCAACTCGCGACACTGCCAATTAACATTCAAATGAACGTCATTTAAAAAAAAAAGGCGTAAATGTTTAGATTAATGAATGCTCTTACTGGAGAAAGCATCTTAGCTTAAAAACTAGAGAGAAAAGTCTTGCAATATTTATCATTTATTGTGTGGCATGAAATCCTAAGCCTCAAAAGCCATAGTGTTGTGGGTAGAGAAAAGAAAAAATTATATAAATATTTCCATCAAAGTTGATTTTGATTTTTGTTTTCTAGTAGTCTTTTTAGTTTCTCATTAGAACTAACAATAAATGAAAAACTCAAGCCACATGTCATTTTGTATACTTATTTAGATGCCTTGCTACTTGTCAATTTGCATGCTTGTTTACCTAACTTGTTTATGAAGCTTAACACTCACAAAATGCTTATTTTTATTCATCAAATTGATGGAATTGTAGAACCATGATGAAGACATTCTTGTCTAGAGTGATTGTTTTTTGACTCTGAATATAGAAGGAAAATAAACATAGGAATTGAATTCAAGGAGTAAAGCTCATCTCATCCACTGTAAGAATTATGAAGAAGTGGAATTGGCTAGAAGGAGTCTACTTGAAACTTAGCGCTATCATCACCAGAGATTAGCAAAAGTTCCAGAATCCTAATTACTCTTTATTACTTACCACTTGGAATTTAAACAATGTGTTTGATCAGTATCAGTAGCAAGTAATTCGATAGATTGAATTTAATTGGGTTGTTATTATCAAAACATTCTTGTTGAGTAGAATATTGAAATTGTTGTATGTTAGAGCTAGAAAATTTGATTGTTCAAGAAATGTCAACTGTGTTTTGCTCCAACACAGTGCCCTTAAACATTTCATAGGAAAAGGTCACAATACACAAGAGAGATACAAAACAAATACAAAAATTTAATCAAAGACTACCAAATAAGTATGGATATATTGCATTCATACTATAATAGAAGTATGTATACAACTTATGCCCTTTTTATAGATCAGCTATATCAATTTTCCTATAGAGTATACCAGATCTATTTTCCAAAATAGAGTATTGGACTTTTATCTCTATTGCAAAAAATTACCATAATACCTAGAATACATAGAGCCCTTTCTACAAAAAGAGGTTTCCAGAAAGTGTAAAGGAAGGGCCTAGAATCATTGGACATAGATAAGTAAAGGATAATAAATGAGGTAGGTGGAGTAAGTGAACGAGTGTATGGTAGGGGAGATTAAAAAGTTAGGCTAGATGCCACATAATCCAGAACTCCCCCTTAATCTTCATTGCCATTTATGTCCACAATACCAATACTTTCTTGAAGATGTTTAGAAACATTCTTTGCAAGATACTTTGTGAAAATGTCCACCAATTTTTCTTTAGAACCTACAAAACTCAAATCATATGTCACTATTGTTCACTAATTCATGAAAATAATGATATCTTATATCTATATGTTTAGTGCGTTGATGAAAAATATGATTTTTTGATAAATCAATTGCTGAATTATTAACACAACATATTTTTGTAGGTTCTTCTTTTGGATACTTCAAATCAAAAAGTACTCTTCTCATCCACATAGCTTGACAAGTTACTGATCTTGCTGCGACACATTCCACTTCAACCGATGACAGTGTCACGACTGGTTGTTTCTTTGATGCCCAAAAGATAGCTCCTGATCCTAGGTGAAAGATATGGCTTGAAGTACTTTTCTTATCATCAAAGCTACCTACCCAATCACTATCTATATAACCAGTCAGCTTGTAATCATTTGAAGGTGCATATAAGATCCCAAAATTCTTTGTTCCAACTATATATCACGAAATTCTCTTTTCAATTTTCCAATGATCTTCTTTCGATTTGTCCATGAATCTAGAAAGGAGACTAACTCCATACATTATGTCAAGTCTTGTAGCTATCAATTAAAGAAGGTTGTCAACTAATTTTTTGAATAAAGTTGCATCTACATTAGAAATTTCATCATTCTTGATAAGATTTTCCAATGATTTTCTTTCAATTTGTCCATGAATCTAGAAAGGAGACTAACTCCATACATTATGTCAAGTCTTGTAGCTATCAATCAAAGAAGGTTGTCAACTAATTTTTTTAATAAACTTGCATCTACATTAGAAATTTCATCATTCTTGCTAAGTTTTATACCGAATGAAATTGGTGTAGAGGTTGAATTCACATTTGTCATTTTAAATCTTTTCAACAAATCAGTAGCATACTTACCTTGACAAATGAAAAGGCCTTGATCATTTTGATTTACTTCTATCCCAAGAAATTATCTCCTAATTTACTTACCACATCCTCACCATTATGCACTTCTCATGATATGTAGTATGAAACTAGTTGACTAGAGGACATTATGATCTCCCATATCTCAAACCTTTTTAGAGTATTGGCAATTGTGAACACTCTAATGTGGTCCATCGAATCTAAATACTTAGGGCACATCATTTTACACTAGGGCAGATTTGATTTATTGTATAGTTGCCACATCAATTTAGCACCAATTGTTATATTTCTTTTTTTAGTATCATGAAGGCCTGATCCCCCACAACACTTATTAAGAACCATCCCTGGTAGAGAGATTTACAGAATCCATTTTTTACCATCCAAATTGTTGTTCCAAAGAAAGTTTCTAATCACCTTTTCAATTTGTATTATGATTGTTTTAGGGGCCTTCAAAATAGAAAAGAATTAATTTGGGATGGATACAAGTGCTGATTTTATTAGAGTTAATCTCCCAACAAAAGATAACCATCTAAGTTTCCAACTACAAATTCTTGCATTTAATCTTGAAATAATTCGAGACCAATATTTGCTTCTTCTTAGGTCCCTAAAATAGAGGGATGCCTAATTATGAGTTGGGCAATTTAGCATCATTGAACTCAACTTGGATTTGGGGTTTGTATAGAAGAAGAAGACTGAAGACTTTTGGGGATTGACTTGTTGATTAGAGTCAGATTCACAAAGAATAAGCACCTTTTTGACTTGGTGAATCTCCTCAATGGAGGCTTTACCAAAATGACGTGTGTCATCAGCAAAGAGGGTGTGTGTAGCTGCAATACTTGAGTTTGGTAATGAAATACTTTGCCATAATACGCATTGATTAAGAGCTGTATTCTTAAGAGTTTGAGATTTCTACTCCACAGTGAGTGATTGTTGACTTTTTTGAAATATTGTGATTAAATTGTTTTGATTGCTAGTAATTGTGTTAAATGAAAAGTAAAACTAATCTAATCTAGCTGCCACATGAGAACTCTGTAATGTAGATCGAAATTCCAGAATATTTTCTATTGCTTGACTTTATTACAATTTACTTTTTCTTATAAGCTCAACTGCTCAAAATTATGATGCATTTAAGATGACCCAATTGCAGTCTTCAATTTTTAGCTCTGGCCTATAGGTTATATTCTCTCTATTCTCATACAAGTGTTTAGTTCAACAAATCAGAGGCGATGGTGACAAGAGAAAGTATGATTAAGAAGTGTATAGGTCAATATTCTTTCCATAAAATTTTCTCCACTCATAATGTTGCAGAATTGAAATCCTTGTGGTCTTTGCTGCTCCTTTACTACTTCAATTTGTAGATTTTAGAGTAAATTATTACCATTTTTATTATAAGATTGCAAATATTTGCTTTTAAGAAATTGTTATAATACTTAAATCCAAAATGTGCATATCTTGTATTCGTGCGTAGTTATAGATTTTTCACATTATATCAATAACATGTAAAGATGCTTATATACCTTACAGACTAAATCTTTAAAATACAATACATAAAAGTTTCATGTTCAATATAACATGTACATAAACTTTAAAATATTTAATAAAGAAACCAACTTCGTGTTCGCCAATATCTTTTTTCCCACCTCTTTGGTTCAATGATATTCAATGTACATAAATTACTAATTCGACTGAAAAAAAACTTTATTCTGGTTTGTCAACTCTTTTATTAATTTAAATTCGCCCTTTTAACTTTATTCTGAAACAATTCGTTTTCTCGTTAGTTTTGATCTGATTTTTTTCTCCTCTCCAAATTTGCGCTACTTCTCTCACAGTTTCGGTTGCCACGCTGAAGAAAAAAATCCATTTCCTTATTTCTTATGATATATCAATTCATTATTATCTGTAATTCACAATCATAATTTTGAATATATATCACCTTTTTTTAAGTCACATAGACTGCAACAGGAATGCCTGCTAAAGGAGACATGACACATGGTTTTTATTTCTTCACTTGATATTTTTGCAGGAATTTTTATTTATTTTTCACCAATCACAAGTTTAATTTTGCTTAACCTGTCTTTTAGTGAATGTTTTTCTTGTGCTAAAGTAGTTAATCTATCAGATAATTTGGAAGACTTAGCGACATAGTCAAGTGTATGACTAAGAATTTTTTTCCCTATAATGTTTAGTCCTACTGAATACCTTTCATTTTTACAACCAGAATATTTTCTAGTATTGAAAAATATTTAATTTATTATCCAGATTCTTCATTCTAATAAAATTACCTCTGAAACTAACTGCAATGTTTCTTACTCTGCCCAACTGTAAGATTTTATATTCCAGAATATTCAATCTTCAACAGAGTATTTCTCTTCAGAGCAATTCTTTATAAATAACTCCCCAGTAGAATTACATTATAGTTGAAAAATAAAAATGACAATCGAATTTAGTTTTCCCCTGTTATTGTCATTAATTTTTAAGAATGTTATTATTATTATTTGGTCTCTCCGATCTTTCACATTAAAGTTCATGTTAATTATTGTTAGTTGGACAGCTGTTATTTCTGACTCGGAAATAGCAGCACTATTTATGGGTAGCTTGGACAGATGTTCGTCCTTATCTATGAATAGCGGTTGTATTTATGGGTGGTTTGGACAGCTGTTTGTCCACTTGCCAAAAATTAGTAAATGGTTATTATTTACTAATTTTAGTGATTCCTTTTGGACACTTTGTAACCAATTCTATTCTTGGCTGTCGAGTTGTCTTAATCTCAGCCGTTGGTTAGATTTAATTTCGTTCGTTGGTTTACCAACAGGAGTAGTATAGAAAGGGGTCATTGGGTCATTTGGATAAGAAGCTTTGGTGAAGCAGTTTGCAGTGTTAGCAAACAGTCTTGCAGTGTTAGCAAGGGCGCAGTGTTAGCGCGGGAATAGCAGTTGTCATGTCCTCGATTTTTGGAGACAGTTCGATTTAATTAATTTAATTAATGGTTGTCCAAGGACGACTAATTAGTTATTTTAATTAAATAAATAGTTATTAAAAGATGACTTTATATTTAATAAAGTGACTTGGAAAATATTTAATAAAGTCACTTAAGAGATAAGATCAAAAATGTTCTAGAAGTCTCTGGAGAGGATGGAGGGAAAAGAATAAATAGGCACCCCGGGGCTCCATTCGAATGGAAGCAGTTGTGTTATCTCTCTTGTTTTCAGATTGTGATTCAATCACGGGTGCATTGTGGAACCCAGGGTTTCTACAATTGTCACAGTTGGCCATTGAGAACGATAACTCTCAATTGGTACGCAATTTTGAGGGTGTGAAATATCATCTGAATTATTGCAGATTAGAGGTGACATTCAGTCATTTCATCAGGGCAGATTTTGTGGCCTGAGGCCAAATTTGGAGGATCATTCCGAGAAATTGATATTCGAGGTTTTGCAAGGTTTGAGGTTCATCATTTTTCTTAGGATCTGTTGGCAAGAGTTAGAGAATTTCTTCAGCGTCCTATACAGTAGATTGCAGTGGGAATAGTTTGGGAATGGAAGAACGAGCCCAAATGGTGAAGCACTCATGAACATCGGTTGCATTGAAATGCATTATTCATGAAATCAGGCCGGATAGCACTGGGAACATTCGTTGCACAACGATATCAATGGTCGGCTATATTATTGTCATGGATCTAGAGCGACTCCAAATTTTACTCTGACTTGTTACAGGAACCCAACTGCAGCAAGAAGGGAATTGGTGACTCACAATCCTCAAGCACGACTCACAGGGCATATTCGTAGTCGCAGAGAACGCAAAAGGATTAACGGACCAAACATTAACACCCATCGAATTAGAAGATCGGCAGTCCGAAAACCTTATGTCTTCATCAGCAATCGTAGGGCAGATAGTGTGTGGGACGCACTAATTACTAAGAACACCCAGTCGAGCATCCTTCCGCACAAACGGCAAACTGCAACTTCACGGCTCGGCTACCCACTCCAGTGTCAGGGAAATCAGATATATACCTTCTGCGGTGTTTATTCAACCCCCGATTGCAATAGTTGGCCTCACTGAAGAACAGGCAGTACAACCATATGGTGATATTGATGGATTCCGACCCATGAAAGTAACATTATCAGGACTTTCTGATCAGTTTGGATGCAGAAGACATACGGAATGAAAAGGTCAAAGTGTTGCGCTCCATGGTGCCATTGCAACTTGAAAATGTTGTAATTGGGCAATACAAGAAGCCATGTTAAAGGTGGTGTGACATATCCTGGCTATACGGATGATAAGACAGTGCCCAAAGATAGCTTAACTCCAACATTTCCAGCAGCGGCTCCTTTCATTGACAATTCCAGATGGGATGGTGTACCTTTCCTTATGAAAGCTGGAAAGGCTTTACATAATAGACGTGCAGAGATTAGAGTTCAGTTTAGACATGTTCCAGGTAACCTCTACAAGAGGAAATTTGGAATAGACTTGGACAGAGCTACCAATGAGCTTGTCATTCGTGTCCAGCCTGATGAAGCTATCTACCTGAAAATTAACAATAAAGTTCCTGGTTTGGGCATTTCAGGCACCCGTTGGATTATCACTTGCTCTCGGTCACGGAGTCAAGAAATTTCAGGTTGTATTACCATTACATCTGGAAAATCGATTGAGTCATTATTTCCTTAATCATTTAATAAATGAAGTTTGGTAAATTTGTAGAGCATTGTCTTATAGTGCGGTTTCAGATTCCAAATAAGTGTTTTTACGGATTGTCTCAGTTTAGGCATTTGGTTCTTTAGTGATTACTTGCAAACTATTTTACGAATTGCCACAGTACATTGTTGGGATTTAGTGACCTTTAAAGCTAGGGTCACTACAGTGGTATCAGAGCTCGATTGCTAATTGTTTGACGAAATGTCAAACCTCTGAAGTTTAAGAAATTTAGTGCTGAAAGAGTCAATCATCCTGTCGGGGATATCTCAGCAGTGGGGAATATCAGCAGGAGAAATTAGGAGGTTGTCGGAGTTCTGCCAGTGTGAGGCAACGAATTTTGTATCTCTTGATTTGCTGAAGTTTAATATAATTTCTCATCTGTAGAACTGGTTTTCCCTTAGGGGTTTTTCCAGGGACAATTTGTCTGAAAATATTGTGTTCATTGTGTTGCACATTTATTTCTGTATTTTAAGTGAAGTTGCAGTTGTGTTATTTTTCAATATTAGCTGAAAATTTGTTTTCACCAGTTTAATAATCGTTTACGATAGGAGATTAATAATCAGTGACTGCAATAGTTAGATTTTTCACAGTTCCAACGACGTGACATTCCATCGGAACTAGTGATATTAAAGTCAAACATATATCTTAACTCTTTTGTAGTGAAATTTGTTGTATTTATGTGGTTAAAATCAATTCACAGTAACTTTAATCTCTAAAATCTGAATATCACTGCCGAAGATTAGATTTTGTCGTTTGGCCATCACTCCCAAATTCGTTGAATAATTATCGTAGGTTTGGCAGGTTTTCAAAACATAGAGAACGCCAATGTTTACAATAGGATGGGGTTACCTTCTTTACAACCACTAAATAAGTTCAAAATATGTCTGCTTTATTAACTCAACGCCCAGCACAAAGGATCAGTGGTCACAGGAGAATGAACCGTTTGATTTTGCAGAATCATTCGAATGTAATATTACATGAGATATTTACATAACAAGAATAGTGGATTTTTATTTAGTAACATTTTTAAATACAAAACGATTTATAATCTATTATAATCGCAGTACACAGTTGCAGTAAAAAGAAGTATTATAACAGCATACATTTATTTATAATCCCTTCTTTAGCCTTACTACTGGTCCAGATTATTTTTATTTCTTTTCCCCTGACATGGCCTTTTCAATCACATCATTGAGTTTACCCTTGTCAGATAAAATCTTAAAGAAATTTCGTAAAAACTGTGCATAATTATGCTTCCTAATTTCATTCTCCCTCTTCCAACTTCTGATTTTCTCATCCTCCATTGATATCTTCTGCTTGAAATTTTCGATCTCAGAATATGTCTCCGTCAAAATCCTCTGGAGATTTCCATTATCCGTATTCCCTTCCAATTCCTGCACAACCTGATCTTTCCTTCTCTGGAGAATCTCCAGGCCGTCGACATACTCTTCTTTCCAATCTTTTATGACACCCAACAGGCTAAACTGAATGTTGCTTTCCATGTATTTCTCCAATCTCTGTTGAAGTATTGGCCGTACAACATTCAACCAATCCAAACCATCCGAAGTTCCATCAAAGCGGCCAAGAGAGATGGGCCCCTCCTTCATCCCATCTAATTCATATACAATGTTATCAACTGGCACATAGATAATGAAAGTTGACGCATCAATTCCAGACGTAGAGGAGTCAACTGCCTCTTCTTTGGCAAAACTGTTGTTGGCATCCCGAAGTACCTTGGTATTTGTAATACAAAGTGATTTGAGCAGTGGTGTGTCTAAATTTCTACTAAACTCCTTCAAATTGGAGAGCTGTGGACCAATTTCCACATGAGATGGGGAGTTCATGAGTATGGATATAATGGCCTGTGTTGGACACGCGTTGTTTACTTGTTGCTTTGCAAAGAAGAGATTGGGAATATCCGAATCCAATAGGGATCTATCATCATCATCATTCTCTGGTAATCTGTATTTGGGTAGGAAGATCAGGCCATGAATGGGTAGAAGATCGTTTAGCCATTGTGAGTCCAGAGAATGCAATTTCTCTATTCGAACTCCCTTCACTTCCATTTCTTGAATGACTTTTGTCAGAACGTCTGGTTCACATTGCACTGAGTGCCAAGACATTTTCAACCGTTGGCAAATGCAAATGATGAGTTCTAGGCTTAGGCAAAGAAAATCACCAAACATAGAATGATGAAAGGGCAGAGGCACAAGAAAATAAAAACACTAAATTCAGTGTGCTGCGGCACAATAAAACTATATTATATTCTATTTATCATTTTTTCAAATGAATACATGGTGTCTTTTTATAGGCAAGTGTACAATATTCTAAAAAATCTAGCATTAGCTGACAGGACAAAAAAAAAAATCTACACACTTCTCGAAAATACTAGAGCCGACACAACCAAAATACCTAAACTTAATAATCTAGAAACCTCTAATGATGGACAATTAATCCTAACTAATGATGCCAATTAATCCTAAGTAGAAATTATTATTTCTAGCCCATCATTTCTTATTGTCCACACATTTTCACTAATCTGAAAATTTAACTATGTCAGCCTCAAAACTTGATCTTTCACAAACTATTACTTTGCTAACATTATTTTTCTTTTGATATTTAATCACATTTATTGCCATTTAAAAACATAAAAAATATATTTTCATTTTCATATTTCTATCTTATGGTTATCATTTTTTACAGACAAATTAAGATAAGAGCTTACAACTTCTAACCAGATATTTTAACCAATCATTCCATATATTATTATCACTATTGCATATCATTAACCAAAAAATATTTGGAAACTATACAATTGATGAGCAGTACCAAACATGATAGAATTTCATCCCTAATCAAACTATGACAATATTATCAAAATGTTATACATTTAGATACATCTTGAAAAATATAGCAAGTATATAAAATAAGATCAAACTAATCCCAATCTAACTACTCTTCACTAGATTATCCCAATCTGACTACTCTTCATTAGAGTATGACTTGGTGAAGTGAATAGAAAAATTTGAGGGAGCTAGCTACCTACTTGAGGAGGCATCATGGACATTCAACCTACATTCATATTGGATATTGGTGAGGATGATGGTATGATTGACATTGCCATCCACCAAGTATCAAACCCCCAGAGGTGTGTTTGGGCCAGGTTTGACCCCTAGGTGACTTTGATGGACTGGACCCCACTACACATGGCAACTTAGCCAAAGAATGGCTTCTGGTTTAGATATATGCTTACTCATAATGTTTTAATCAGCTATGTAATGGCAGAGATGTCAATATCTATGTACTCTAGTTGTTTCCATAAAAAAAATAATGGTATCAATTTTATGCTTTGTCTAGACTATGCTGTATCTAAATGCTAGTTCCTTCCTTTCCATCATGGAATTTTCATCCTTTAGTAGCTAGAAGAACATGCTCTCCTTAAGTTTGAAGATAGTTGTTAGCTGCAATAAAGCATCAACCCTCATGAGTCTTATTTGAGACTTGGTGAGATACATTGTCTTACCCTGACTAATATAGTTATTCCTTTATTTCCAAATGTATGAAAGGATATAGGAAGATATATAAGACCAAAAAGTATTAAATTCTTTATTGCACTTGAAAATGCATCCAAATAACACAATGCTAATCATGAAGTTACCATCAAGAGTAAAACCAAATGCCCTCCATACTTCCTTGGCAACTCAAGACACAATCAAAGAACACATGAGAAATAAATTTTGAATAGCTTCAAAATGAATAGTTATTGGGAATAGGGTCAACAAGTTTGAAAAAAGGGATTTTGTGTAAGAAGACAATCTAAAGGAAGTAACAAATTCTAGGCTCAATGGGTTTGTGCAAGAGGTAAGAGAGCAATTTCTTCTAGGTGTTCAAATCTAGTCCAAGGTTGCAAATAGATCGGATGTGGTTAATAATGGTAGAACCATAAGTAAGGAGGGAGGATATATAATTGGCCTTGATTAGGTGAAAGGGCGTGGAATTTGGCCATCTTATCTAAGAAGAACCTAAGGAGGAGGTACAATAAGTAGGATTAACAAAGAGGTTGAAAAGTACATTTCTAATCAGGCAATAGGTCCTCCAATGAGAAAGGGGTAGATCAAATTTATTAGCAATATCTACACATGATATAACAACCCTATTAGTAAGGATGTCATGAAACTAAGAGTTTCCAACCTCATTCTACTTTTTGGCTGAGCATCCTTGAACAAGGGCTAGAGGTTTATCTCTAGCCTTAAGATTCCACCATATAGAATCTTGTCGGCATAAAATATTAGCTTTGTTTTTTCTAACACCACCATGAAATATATGTGTAACTAACTTCCAACCTTTCCAAATAGACTTAAAAATGTTGGAACCTCCTACACATGTTCAAATCCATAGAGAGGATGTTTCTACATTTTAGGTTATAAAAGACTTTGGCCTTACTTAGATAATCCATTTCACCATAAGTGCTATACCCTAGTTTCTCAAGTTTTTGAGTCAAAGGCCTCCCACTTTCTTTCTCATGGTGCACCATCTCCAATTAACATCATGACTCTTAAAATTTCCTTCACAATTAAACCAAAGATAATTCCTAATGATATTTGGAATGAACTCAAACTTATTTAGATAGAAAAACTATGTAGATGAGAAGTACATGGAGTAAGAAGAAAAAAATGTTTGGAAAACTTGGAGTCTACCAACCATGAAAAAATAGTGAGAGTTATATTTATTGAGCTTAGGTACAATCCTTTCCTTAACCCATCTCCACATGCCATTAATACATGGGTCAATAGAGAATGGTATGCTTAAATAGCTTATGATCTATTTGGGACCTCCTCAACTAAAACAATATTTGTTATACCAAATAGGGGGTTGACCGTCCTAGAAAGCAGAATTGATTTAGTGACAAAGAACTTATTACCAAATTCTTCATAGAATACCTCTAGTTTAGACATTAAGTTCATCATATTATTATCCAATGCAAAAAAATAAGTGTAGTGTCATCTGAAAATTTGACATTGATAAGTTCTTCATTGTTTTTGAATTCATAGCAGCCAAAAAAAGGGGGCTGACCCATAACACAAAACATGTCAACTACCAGTGGATTACCATCAAAACTAAACTAACCTCTATTGCTACTAGAAACAAACACAAGGTTCAATACCATAATTAAGAGAGTATCAACAGGCTTAAACAAAATGCTTGTAATCAAACTTAAAAGTCTAAAGAAAAATATTAACCAAGGCATAACAGACTTGCAAACTAATATGTCTGGTAACCAAGAGATGAACAACATAAAAAGAAAAAGGAGGGATCCCTTAAGATTTCTTGGCCTCTTTCCTCCCAAGGAGGATGTTCACCCAGTCTTCTACCAGGAAGTCAAATAGCATCTTAGAGTCCTCCTTAGGAAAGTCCTCATTGACATCCTTGAGCAGGCATAGAGTGGTAGCCCCCACATGTGTCACTTTAACTATGAACTTGGTTAGTAGGCACATTCTCTCCTCCAGTGCATAAATTCTCTCCCACGCCTCATTACCAACCTCATGCAAACCACCCAGATGGCCATCAGTACTAGTCTTTGTGGTATCCTCTACAAATAGGGGGTTAGTAGCATTTTCAAAAACAACCTTAATAAGGGAGGAGATCGTTATGAGGGAAGGCATACTATCCACTGTATAATTGAACTAATCCTTTGTTAAGTCCACACACCCTAGCTCAACTATCACTGAAACATGTGACACATCCTTATTCTCCTTTCCATCTCCTGAATCTGACCTAGAGGAGTCCAAATCCTCATCCTCTACCTCCTCCATACCTCCCACCCCAAAGTTAACCACTTTTTCTTTCATCCTCCATTTGGAGTAACCCAGATCCTTCAAATCTGAAACCTCGTATGAGGCTCCCTTCTTCAACTTCCTCTTAGCATTAGATTTTGCTAACCTCGCTGACCTCCTCCTACCCTCTCTCCCCTCATCCTCCGACTCCACCACCACCTTCTCCTTCCCTTTATCCTACCTCCCTCTCTACCCCATGGGGGAGGAATTCACCAGGGACCCACTAGGTGAAGGCTATGGGGTAGGGGCTTTGGGACCTATAATCCTAAGTGGAACAATTTGGGGCTGGGGTTTAGGTGGGAAAGAATGTCAATTTCCACAATCCTAGGGGGTCTAGGGAAAGGTGAAATTGGAACAGCCTAAAAGTTAAACCTTGTTGTAAAACTATAAAATTAACACTCTTTTTCATCTTTTCTTTCACATAAACAACAAAATCCTCTAAATCATGTAGCAAGAAGAAAGTAAGAAAGATGAAATCATGGTGGCAAAAATGATTAAGGAGAGGAAAGTGATAGTAGTAGTAGACTCCATACCTTCCTTCTAGGGTAAGATATTTCATCAAAACCAAAAAAATCTTTTTCCATGGGTCATGGAGCTTCTCCCACATGAAACCACCTCTATGTCGAATCAGTTCCTCGCCATCCATGAAGAAATTTTATAGGTTCATATCATTAGTCACTATCATCACCTTCTACCATTTCCTACCCCTCATGGGCAAGCCTATTGCTAGAGAAATTTCCTCCTCTAAAATATGAAATGAGATACCATTTATGATAACTCTACTATTCTCCCAGGAGTTAACAAATTTCATATAGCAGTTGTCATCAAGCCCATTAAGTGCCTCCATAAATGAGACAAAACCACCCTCCTTCAGAATGTACCACACTAGAGGCTTCCTCATATTTTCATTAATCACAACCAATTCAATGTGCATCAAGTCACCACCCATCTCTATAAATTTACCCTCTCCTCTCTTTCTCTTGAAAGCTAGGACATAGTTTCTAAAAAAAACTTCACTCTTAGGTAGAAAAACCCCCAAGTAGATATGATAATCACAATTAATAATAATAATGAAAACAACCAACTTGGTAAGAAAGATCATGTGTTGGCTGCCACGATCTATCACCCAATCATTTCCATCATTCCTAACACATATCAAAGCTTTATAAAATAATTCCTTTCTTTCCATGTGTAATTAATATTACCCATACTTGATCCTTTACACCTTGCCACTTGTACTTCAAGGACATGTCCTCCTCGCTAACTCAACATGATTATACAATATAGCTAGCTAGTACTCATCATTTCTCACTTCATGGCTCACTAACTCACTTAAAAACTTTGGCAATACATGCAAATCCCTCCAACATCTAAGCCCCTTCGCCTTTAATCCAATTGCTGCCATTTCATTAGCCACAATATTTCCCTCCCACAAGATGTGATTCAAATCAAACCAATTAAGAGTAGTTAATAGATACTTCATATCATCAGTCACAATTTAATGGCCCAACCCTCCCTCATATTACCTTTGATACTCTCAATAATTATTTAAGAATCTCCTTCAATTTGCACATCCCTCCAACCCAAACTTATGACCAATTCTAGGCCCCAATGTAGAGCCATCACCTCCACTGTATTGTTAGAAACTTTCCCTAACTAGTGTACACCAACAACATCCTTCCCTTACTGTCCTTGACTTTCCCTCCCCCCGCTGAACCCTCCTTTCCAGTTGCACCATCGAAATTGAGTTTGACCCAATTAGTAGGCAGGTGTTTCCATCGAGTTCTTTTTCTAGACAAAAGATTAAAATTATCAATTTCCATAATCCTTTCCATCAATGACCAACACTTAGCCACCCTAAACTCAAGGGTAGAAGGGGGAAATGCTAGTTTTGTCCACTTGGTGCAACTAATGTTCTTGACTATCTATTTATAGATCCTGTCCACCACTAAAACTTCTTCTCTCTCCTCATTTCTGAACAAGCTATTATTATGCTCATTTCAAATACCACAACAAACATTGGGGGGAGGGGGCGGCGCAATGATCTTCCATAGATAGATAAGGAGGGGGTGGGTAAAAGGGCACTGCCAATTCATTACCAATTGCCCCATGTCCACATTAAACACCTAGTTCACCTCCAGCATCTAAAGAATTCTCTGTGACACCTTTGATGCAAACCTGGAATGCAAGAATAAGTGGTTGATGTTTTCTTCCTCCATCTTACACATATGACATTTATTTGGTAATTGAAATCCCCACTTCATCAAGTTTTCTATAGTGAGAATTTTTTCATGAATGTTGGTCCACTAGAAAATATTGATCTTCAGGATTAAGTGATTAAACCAAACATTCCCCCAGTCATTAGCTTCACGGGTTTTGTCAAGCATTAATTTGTAGTCATATTTAACTAAGAACTCTCCTGTTGATGTACCCTTCTAAATGAATTCATCAATCCTATCACTTTTCGAGATTCTGT
The DNA here is from genome assembly GCA_028749045.1 of Cupressus sempervirens. Classification (NCBI taxonomy): domain Eukaryota; kingdom Viridiplantae; phylum Streptophyta; class Pinopsida; order Cupressales; family Cupressaceae; genus Cupressus; species Cupressus sempervirens. The sequence continues at coordinate 112,923,221 of CM053789.1, read as the reverse complement.
ACTTTTCCATCAAAGAATTAAGCTCATCAATCAACTCCCTTCCAACCATTATATTCTGTTGCAGCTTTGCCTTTTTCTACCTTCCTCCCTGATAAATAAAATCAGCTACCATTCCACCCCCTGGTCCTGTAGGTAATACCAGAGAGACCCAAACTTAGTTTTTATTAAATGTTTATCTATAAGCCATGGATCCTCCCAAAAATTAATCTAGTTACCATTCGCCACAAGCCACCTAACATGTTCCTTCAAAAGGGTTTTGTTTCTCACAATATTTCCCTAAATTTTGGAGCCAATAGGAAGATTATTTCTCCAGGTGTAGTGAGAGAACATTAGATTTCCAAGGTACATAGCTCTCAAAATATTACACCAATTAACTTCTCCCTTCATCAGGTTCCACCCCATCTTAGTGAGAAGCACATTGTTCAAGTCAATTATCCTCCTTACTCCCAAACTACCTTTCTATTTTGGTTTACAAACTATTTCCCAGCTGACCAAACTTATTCTAATCTTCTCAGTCCCTCTAGACCAGAGGAAGTTACATTGAATTTTCTCTAGTTTATTCACCATACAATGAGAAATTTTAAATAAGGACATCAAGTACACCGATAATCCTTGGACAAAGGAAATCAACAGTTGTAGCTTGCCTACACTACTCAAGGTTTTACCTTTCCATCCAATCAATTTTTTCTCCATTCTTTCCAGAATCCCATTCTAAAAGTTGTTACTCACATCTTTTAGAGTTAATGGGAGACCTAGATAAATATCTGGTAACTCACCAATGTTGTAGTCTAAATTATTAACAATCTTCCACTATAGGTTGGAGGGTATTAAAGAAGAACACCTTGATTTTGTCAAAATTGATCTTTTTACCCACGTTCACTACATATATCTCCAACACCAACTTCCAATTTCTAGCTTCACCCATCGAGGACTCCTCACTAAGAAAGGTTCCATCCACAAACTGTTGAATCAGTTTAGGAGGTAGAGTGGAAGCAGGTTTAATGCCTTTGATTATCCCTACTCCAACTTTCTCATAAACACTCTTTGTAGGATTTCAACAACCATAAAAAATAGGTAGGGAGAGATAGGATCACCTTGCTAAGTCCTCTCTCCCCACAAATATTTCCTGAAGATGACCCATTAACTTTATACAAGAAGGTCCAATTAATCCTCTCTCTAACTAAGGCCTCTCTTTTCCACTACTTTATACAAGAAGGTCCAATTAATCCTATCATAAGCTTTAGACATGTCGAGTTTCAAGGCCATACTAGCATTACCACTTTTCTCCATAAAGTGCAAAACTTCATGTATTGTTATAGTAGCATCCAAGATTTGTTGCCCTAGGACAAACCCACTCTAGGTTTTCCCTATGAACTTATGTAGTAGCGGCTTCAACCTATTCACCAAGATTTGAGAGAATATCTTATAAGTAGTGTTACATAGACTAATCAGCCTGAAGTCAAAAAGGACCTCTAGCTCTTTCACCTTGGGAATCAATACAATGAAAATTTTACTAAGCCATTTAAGAAGCTTCCTGATTCTAAAAAAACCATCGAACTCTTGGAGGAGGTCCAACTTGATAACCTCATAGAAGTGCTGAATGAATGCCGACAGGAAACCATGCAGTCTTGGGGATTTATAAGCTTTCATAAAGAACTACTACTCTATGGATTTCTTCCTTAGTTAACATTTGCACTAACTCCTTGTTCTCTTCTGTTGATATCACAATTGGCATCAAATCAATCAGCCATTGCCTGTCCTCCTCTCTAAAGTCTTTTTTCTCTTCTAGGTAAGAGTTTTTGAAGTAAGCCATCACCCAACTCTCTATCTCCTCGGGCTTAAAAAACTTCACATTAGTGTCATCTTTGATATTATCAATTGTGTTTCTCCATTTATGAATTGAGGCAGACCTATGAAGAAACATAGTATTCCTGTCACCCACTTTGACCCATAACACCTGTACCTGTGAAATGTGGGCCTCTAAAACTCACAAACACTTCAACATAGTCATTACCTGCGAAGTCATCCTAGAATAAACATGATATTCTTTACCCAAGACACCTGATAGTGTGACCCATTACCTCCTATCTAAAGGGTTTTCACTTATTAGATATCCTCAGATCCGAGGTGTAAGCAACTAGACCCTCTAAGAATGAAGGATTTAAACAATTGCAATTAAGCCTATATGATATGCAATTAATCTAGATGATGTGTAAACAATTACTCTAAAAAATAAAAGACATTAAGCTAAATGTATGCACTATTAAGCTAGATGAGAATCTAAAATGATAGTAATGTGGAAACTTCGAAAATAAGGTGAGTGCTCAATTCAACAGCAATTCAATAGCATAAAAATTCAACCTCCATAATGAGGAAATGAGGGTCTCTTAAATAGACTTTCCTGGAATCCATCAATGGTCAGGATTGAAGACGAGGTTTAGTTAAGGTGGAATATTCTCAAATTAGAGGGAGTTAACTAGCTTCGATCTGAGTGTAAGAGTTAGTCAACTTAGATAGACTCCAGTGTGAGAGCAAGTGATCTGAGTCACTTCTAATTTGATCAACAGTGAACTAGGAATTTCCATTCTTGAACTAAAGAGAAAATTAGGAGAGATATTTAGTTTAATAAAATAAGATATGCTCTCATAATTACCTTTTTCTATTTAATTAAATAATTCTATTTAATTAATTAGAGACACTATTTTTATTTAATTAAATAACTCCATTTAATTAATTTAAGAATAACTTTCCATTTAATTAAATAACTTTTTAAAATTAATTTAGAAGTAGCTTCTCCATTGAATTAAATAATTTCATTTAATTAATTAGAATAGGCATATTTATTAAATTAAATAAATTTAATTCTATAGTACATTAGCCTCAGGGGATAATTTAATTTAATTAATTATGAATATGTTAAATTAAATTAAATCAAAATCAAATAGGTTTAATGTGGCTAATATGAGTGCATACTATAGGAATAAATAGGAAAATATGATGAATACAGATTAGGGTTTTCTACATCTGACAATTAAGTCAAGTAGCGAATGTTAGAACAAGAATTTGCCTAATGAAAGAGGACTTTATGATTGATTAGAAATAGACTAGAACTAGTGATCATGGCAATAAGCCAATTTTGGGGTATTACATTTTGCCACTCTTTGAATGAATGTGTGTGTGGCACATTCAATTCAAAGAAAAATAAAAAAAGTGTGATGCAAGGATCAAGAAATGAGATCGGTTCCGAAATTGATGATACAAAGACCAATTGATAAGCTTTTAAGGACTGTCTCCAGAATAGAGCTTAATCCTAAGGGATTCAAGTAGAGCACCTAGATACCTAAGATTGATAAGAATTTAAAAGACTATCTCTAGAATGGAGCATAATCTTTAAGGATCCAGATAGAACACCTAGATACCTGAGATTGATAAGCTTTTAAAAGGTTTCTTCAGAATGAAGTTTGACCTTTAAGGATCTAGATAGAACACCTAGATACCTAAGATTGAAAGCATTTGGAAGATTATCTCTAGAATGGAGCTTAACCTTGAAGGATCCAAATAGAACACCTAGATACCCAATATTGATAAGCATTTAAAAGATCATCTCTAGAATGGAGCTTAATCTTTAAGGATCCAGATAGAACACCTAGACACTTGAGATTGAAAGCATTTAAAAGACTATCTCTAGAATGAAGCTTAATCTTTAAGAATCCAAACAAAAAATCTAGATACTTGAAATTGATAAAAGATAGCAAGATCAAATTATGAATCATAGAATCATCCCTAGAATGAGGCTTGATCCTAAGGAGTTGGGGTTTAGAATGTCCTAATACTTGTCCATCAAACTCTGAGAAGAGTTGTTATAAGATTGATCAGTTGATAAAAAGATAAGATAGATACCAAAGATTCAAGATAGGAGGGAGCAAGATGCCCTGAGTGATGAGATGCCCCAAGTGACGAACATAAGATAGGAACAAGATGTCCCAAGTGATGAAGATTTAGATTGATTTGAAATGCAAGTTCAATGATGTAATCATCCTGCCCCCTCAGGAGCGAAATCAAAAGATGACACACCAAAAGTATGATGTAAGAAGAATGATGAAAGATATAGAAGAAATCCAAAGTTTAGCAGAATATAGAAGAGATCAGAACGATCTTGAAGAATATTGGAAGCCAATCCAAAGTGATTTTGAGGTCGAAAAGACCAAGTTTGACCAATAGTTGACCAGACTTGACTTTTTTAGGAATGAGTTTTGAAAACATGAAGAATGTAGAGTTGAAAGGATTCCAAAAATTGCAAAGTATCAAAAAGATTTGGGCTACACAAGCGTTTGATCACATCGATCCCCAAAATTTTAAAACATATTTTTGAGGCACTTAGGTGTGTTAGATTTTGAATTCGATCCTGAAAATGGATTAAGAATAATCAAGTTTGCTAGGGGTGATTTTTGTGCATATTGGAGGAATTTGAGAAATTAGGTCAATAGCTATATAAGGACCCAAGGGGTCATTTTCAATTCATTTGTGCTTTTTGTCCTTTAGTGAATTGAGCTCTAAGAGAGACATGGTAGTGAACATGAGATATCATCATTTTGAGCGCTCTAGATGACACAGCCAGCTAGTAGACTACAAACCACTAGTGATTCATCAATTTCCCATCTTCATAGTTTTGTTTTCATGCTTTACGAGGTCATTTATTGCATTTTTTAGCATGTTTTAGGGTTGTCCAAATGGTCTTTGCATGAGACTGTCATTTCTCGCGCGAAGATATTCTCTTTTTGCATGAAGAAATAGGGTGCACTATTTCTTCGCACACATCAGTGAGGTTTCTCGCATGGGAGATACCTACCTCTCATGCAAGAACTTCATTTCTATTGTGAGAAGGAGATTCTTCGTGTGGAAGAGGGAAACTTTATGTGAGAGTCAAAGATCTTTGCACGAGAGTCAAGATCTTTGCGCGAAATCTTAAGATCTTCACACGAGATCCTATGACAATAGTGTTTAAAATTTTCAATTTTGCGCGTAAAATTTGCATTTTTATTAGCTTTGTTTTGCCAGTTCATTCCAGTACTGATCGTTTGCTTGTCATTGTCGTTTGTGTGTGTGTAGGAGGTCTTTGATGACATCTCATTCAGATCACATTACGCAGCATATGGAAAGTTATTGTAGAGTCTCGATGATGCTGATCAGGCAAGCATTGCTCGATTCGGTTTGTCTTCACTATGCCAGATCCCAGTCATGATGGTGAATCACAAATTACTCACATCTTTGGTGGAGCATTTCCATTCATAGAAGAACACCTTTCATTTTCTAGTGTGGGAGATGATGACTACCCCAGAGGACATCTGGAGGATCATGCGAATTCCTTTCCATGGAGCTCGAGTGGTGTATGATACAATGCCCCAAGTAGGTATAGAGGCACTTTCTATTGTGTTTGAGAGGGAGCTACAGAGAGGTCAAGCCATCAGCTAGGATGAGCTGATGCATACATATGGTCTGACACATAGGTTGGCATCAGTGCTAGCTATATTATTGAGCTACTTCTTGTGTCCTAATAGAGGACAACATGGTTTGGAGTGTGGGTGGGGAGTGATGTTGTGCCAGATGGTAGATGCACCAAAGATTTTTGGGTGGGGTCAATGCATGCTGGCCCACCTGTACCATGAGAAGAAGACTATAGCCATCAGAGTATACATGCTTCAGATCTGGGCCTAGGAGCACCTTCCTATATGCAAACCAATTTTTTAGGATGCCAAAGAGATGATGAAGCCTTACATCTGTTGATATTGAGGGTACATTACCCAAGTCTTTGTGGGTAAGACAAAGCATTTAAGGATGCATCTTGATGACCTAGACTCCATCGTATGGCTACCCTAGCGAGAGATTGAGGACTGGGATGATGCCCCTAGAGAGTTGCCCTAGATTTTTAGCTTGTGGCCACTGTTGGGGAGGACTACACAAATCATAGAGTAGTTTGCAATTTCACAGGTGTGGTAGTAGTACGACCGTCCACATGATATTTCTTAGGAGTATTGTGAATACGCCAGACCGGCTAGGGATGTAGGGCGAGGGTGGCCTCCATGGATGGATCCTGGTAGATCTATGATAGATGTATGCAACATAGTTGTAGTTCAGTGGGATTACTTTCCAGAGGTAGTAGATGCAGGGATGACACTTGCATATCAGGCTTATCTTATTAGTCATCCATTCCCTTGATTTATAGATCCACTAGGAATGGCCAGGAAGGCACAGAGATAGGTGTCTCAGTAGTAGCAGGCACAACCATAGCCATAGGAGTAGTTGTAGATATGGCCATAGGTCCAGCACCGAGTATAGCAGTTACAGATTCCCCCATGGCAGATGGGATTAGAGCCAAGTTTCAGGGGTAGTGGGATAGGACATGGTTGGCGGTGGAGGTAGAGGATAGAGGAGCAGGCCCTAGAACAGGAGGCTCCATAGAAATAGGTGCACCCTAAGTAGCAAGCACCACCAAAGCAATAGACACCACCACAGTGGTAGGCACCTGAGATGCTTGATGAGGATATGCTAGATCAGCCTGTGGCTAGGGTGCAAGACACAATACGATGGTACCCAAAGCAGATTCATCAGGCCTCCCAGTAGTTGGTAGATTTATAGATATAGGTAGCTATCTAGGACTGTTAGCTAGTGGAGCAGCAATGAGAGATTGATCAGTGGAGAGATTGGAGATTGTGTAGGAGGAGATCCACCTTCAGTCAGCTCATTCCACCTATTACTTTGCTGCATATTCGACAGTGGTGCCTGATGAGGCGTTGCAGGTGCAGCAATTTTTGCAGTATGCTCAAGAGTTAGGACGTGCACAATCTCCTACTAGACCTGACATGCCACCACCTCCTTATCTGCCTACGGCTCCTGCTCCTACTCCTCTTGGAGATGAGAACAAAGGGCAGAGTTAGATGCTGTGCATCTGGTTCTTGATTGTTGATCTCTAGCTATGTATTGATTGGTGTGCCAGCACCATCTTGTATCATTTTGATCGATAACACTCGAGTAGTGCCCATTTTTGTATTGACCCATTCTTTTGAGATACACATAAATATGAGATTTTGAGTCAAGTAGTAGTGTGCATGTCATTGTCTGTGTCAATTTCACCATGATGTACATGAGATATCGATATGATGATTATGAGATGTATGTTTTACTTTGATATGAATGCAAATGTATTTTGATGTGATGTGATGTGATTATGAGCATGTAGAGTAGATGTTATAAGTATATGGATGCCATGCATATGGAAATAGACTAACATCTCATGTACTATTGCATGTTTTTACTTGACAGTGACAGGTATTCCATTGAGGAGCGTGAATTGATGAACCAAATGTTGTGCAACCATGGAGAAACCTGACATGTTCGAAGATGCCCCCAATCCTTCATCACATAGGGGAGAAATAGAATCACAACCGAATTGCATGTGTATGCAAGTGAAGTATGTAATGCAAGACTATATTAAATGCAACCCTAGGTCTGGTTATCAAGCCTCAACAATTTATCATTACTGGATATATAACAAAGCTCGTATGTTATACAATTCCCACTGACATTGCAATCATGGGAATATGAATAGAACATATGTTATAGGTTTGTCAAGATTAAATGCAAGTATTTGAGGCACAAGAAGCTAAAATGACCAGAACATTTGTCCCTTTTAATATAGCAAGTTAACATAAGCATCAAAGCATAAATGCCAGGATGAGCAGAATGTTGTTTGCATGATAGACACACCAAAAACATGGGAGATCCATCTTATGCTAAGTATTAAGTATTTATTCTATCTACAATGACCTTTGCATTCGTAACCTAAGACAAAAGTGTGCTAGGTATACTCGCAGTGACCCGTACATTCACTTAGCAGGACGAGTATTAGTATTTACTATAGCGTGAAGAGTTCACTTCAAAAAACAAGGAGAAGAACCAACGTGATTGGCGTATTTGTATAAAAGAAGTCAAGGTACAAATGGCCATCCAACACAAGGTGGAGGTGCTTATAGTGGACACCCCTCTTGTAGGAACTTGTCAACTAATTGGAACTAAATTGTAGATAGAAAGCAAAGAAAAGATCATGCCCCTAGTCATCACTTCTCTAGTCAAAAATGACATCATCAAGTTGCTTGAGGAGACATGATGAAAGAAAAAAAACAAAGAAATCAAAGAAAATGCTTAGTATATCCAAACAAGTATGTCATTTTGAAATCATTATTTGTCATGGGATTGATGTCAGGTGTCAGTGTCCAGAACATGTTTGAAAAAAGTCTCTTCAGTAGGGTGACAATAGTAGGAAAACACAATCAGAAAGACTAGTGACTGAGGTCAAAGAGGAGACTTCAAGATGAAGAACCTAAAGAGGACTGAGTGACAGTAGATAGACACAACCAATATGACTGGTGACTGATGCAAGAGAGATCTTCCATAAAGGAATTTGGAGACGTGACTCAAGCAATAGTAAGCAGACCCAATTGAAACAACTGGTGACTATTGCGAAAGAGATTCTATGAGAAGAATCTTTAGAACGAGGGACACTGGTGATAGAAGGCAGATGTAGTGAGGATCACTGGTGATTGTCATGAAGGACATTCTATGAGGAGAATCTTGAAAATAGTGACACTAGCGACAATAGGAAGACACAGTGAGGACCACTGGTAACTATCACGAAGGACATTCTATGAGGAGAATCTCAAAAAGAGTGACACTAAAATGGAATACCCTCGAGCTATGACAAGACTCAATCCATGGATACATGAGAGGAAAGTAGGAAAGTAAGAAAGCAAAATCATGAAAGTGACTGTACAAAATAGCCAAAAGATGCACTGCAAGATGGAGCATTCAAAAAAAGAGGTGCCTATTTACTAGGTTTTCACCTTCTTGGCATGATTCTCCTTTTTTGCTACCATGATGCCTATTTCCAAGTTTTCACCAATGGTACTTTTCTTGTTTTTCAATTTTTTTATAGTTTTGAGATTTTTCACTTTTTTTGGTGTTACCAAGGCACCTATTGCTAGGTTTTCAACAAGATAACAAATTTTTCAAGACTTTTTTTGGTTTTTTTGGTTTTTTTAGGACATATAGATATGTACATAGAGCTTTCTTGATATTAGATCAACTATAAAACCCCTTCAAGTGGAGAGTGTTGATAGGTTCTTTAAGCACTTCTCCTTCGGCCATGGAAAGTTGATAGGCACCAGATCCATATACCACAGTAATGATGTAGGGACCAAGCTAGTTTGGTTCAAACTTTCCTTTTTGTACTCGCTATTGTTGATTCTTAGGGTTCTCTCTCAGGACAAGATCACCCATCTGGAAGTCACGTGGCTTGACCCTTTGATTGTAGCTTCTTGCCATTCATTGTTGATATGCTTGTAGATGATCACATGCCACTTGCCAACATTCATCCAGTAACACAAGCTCTTGAAGTTGAGCTATCCTATAGTCATCATCAGCGATAAGGCCCTTCATAGAGATTCTCAAGGTAGGAATCTCGACCTCAATTGGAAGCAGAACATCCACCTCATATACCAAAGAAAAGGGAGTCATGCTCGTTGGAGTCCTAATGCTTGTCCTATATGCCCATAGAGCTGGATTGATATGGAGATGCTAGTCTCTTCCTGATTTTTTGACTGTGTGATGAAGAATTTTAAGGATCACCTTATTGGATGTCTCAACTTGGCCATTACCCTGAGAGTAATAAATGGAAGAACAATGTTATGTGATTTTGAATTTCTTGCATAGTTCCTTAAGGTCTGTGTTCTTGAATTGTCCTCCATTGTCAGTAATGATTGAGGATGGTACATTATATCTATAGATGATGTAGTTTGTGATGAAACATACTACAGTTTTACCATCAATAGCTATGAGAGGGACTGCCTCTACCCACAACATGAAATAATCTCTAGCCGTGATAATGAACTTATGTCCATTAGAGGAAGTTGGGTGGATCTACCCCACCAAGTCGAAGGCCCATTATTGAAATGGCCATGTTGTAGTAGAAGGAATTATCTATTTGGGTGGAGCATGGATGAGATTCCCGTGTAATTGGCACTACTTGTAGGACCTAGCATACTTGATAGCTTCTTACTCCATTTTGGACCAGTAGTAACCAGCACGAACTTGTTTGTGAGCTAGTGTCAAGCCATTGGAATGAGATCCACAAATTCCCTCATGAACATCAATTAGTGTGCGTTTGGACTCTTTGGGTTCTAAACATGTAAGGAGCGTTCCGTCAAGACCTCTCCTATACAGATCGTCAGCAATAATGACATAGTGTGAAGCATTACGGATTAGATAATGTTTCTCATTCCAGGCCAAACCTTCTAAAATGGTTTTATTGCGAAGGTAGGAATAAATATGATGGTAGTGAGATGATTCTTTTCCTATAATGGAATAAATCATCTTAGAATCAGGGGTTTCATAGGCTAGGTAGTGTAACGCTTCCACCAAGAACTCATGTTGGAGATCATTTTCAAGAATTTGTAGTAGGGAGGCCAGAGTAGCCATAGCATCAACCACTTTATTATTTTCTCATGGAACTTGTTGGAAGTTGATGTGTGAAAAATACTTCTTTAAGTCATCAACCATGTGCTTGTAAGGAATCAGTTTCTCATCCTTTTTTTCGTACACATCATTAACCTAGTTGATGAAAAGCTGAGAGTCACCAAAGATATCTAATTGATCCACTCTCCATTTAGTTGCAATTTTCATGCCATTGATCAAAGCTTCATATTCAGCAATATTGTTTGTACATGGAAATAGAGTCTTGTATGCTTTGGCCAGTGAGTATCTTTATGGTGTAATGAAGAGTAATCCAGCACCTGATCGTTGTTGTGTGAAGGACCCATCAAAGAATATAACCCATGTATGGTGTGTGAGTGTCAGAATTGATTCATATGGGAAATCAATGTTCATTGGCAGAAGACTCTATATCGATGCATCAGTTCATTGATTTGCAATTGCATGTCCCTTGATAGCCTTGCATTCAACATATTGGATGTCAAACTCACTAAGTATCATTTCCTATTTAACCAATCTTCCTGTGAGAGCTGCCTTACTAAAAAAGTACTTTAATGGATCTATTTTAGCCATGAGCCATGTAGTGTGGGCAAGCATGTAGTCTCTCAACTTTTGGGAAGCAAAGACAACTTCCAAGAAAGCTTTCTCAATAAAGCTATAGTTCTTCTCATAAGAGACCAGTGTCTGACTCAAGTAATAAATAACTCTTTTTTTGTTGTCCTTATCTTCTTGAGCCAACAGGATGCCAAAAGATGTTTCAGTGGTTTAAATGTATAAAAGCAAAGGCTTCCCATGAATAGGAGGCATTAGGATTGGCAGATTGACAAGATATTGTTTGATCTGTGTTAAGCTTTACTCACAATCTTGGCTCCAATTGAATTTCACACCCTTATGTAAGGTCTTTGTGAAGGATTGTGATCTATCCACCAATGGTGAAATAAACCTACAAATAGATTGAAGCCTTCCCTGTAGTCCTCTTATCTAACTGATGTTTCGAGGTGGTGGCATGTCCATTATTGCTTGTACTTTCTCGAGATCTACTTCAATTCCTTTTGCAGAAACAATATATCCCAGCAACTTTTTTGATGTGACACCAAATGCGCATTTCTTAGGATTGAGCCAAAGATTGAACTTTTCCATATGATCTAGGATGGGACCCAAATCTTGTAGATGAGTATTGCATTTAGCACTTTTGACCAAGGTATCATCAACGTAGTCGTCCATGGTTCTATGCATCATATCATGGAAAATTATAGTAATAGCTTGTTGATACATAGCACCAGCGTTCTTCAAACCAAATGGCATCACATTCCAACAAAAGGTTCCCCATGCACATGTGAAAGCTATTTTCTCCTAGTCTTCTGGCATAATTTTTATCTAATTATATCCAAAAAAACCATCCATAAGTGAGTACATCTCATAGCCCACTGTCATGTCTACAATCATATCAATATTAGGGAGTGGAAAGTCATCTTTAGGACATGCCAAGTTAAGATCACGAAAGTCTGTACAAACCCTGATAGATTTATCATGCTTGGAAACTTGAACAATATTGGATATCCATTCAGCATAATCAATTGCACCGATGAAACTAGCTTTTAGAAGTTTCTCCTATTCTATTTTGACGAGCAATGCAACGTGAGGGTGCATTTTTCAAAGCTTCTGTTTAACTAGTTTCATGCCTAGTGCTATGGACAAATGATGCATGATAAGATCAAGATTCAATCTTGGCATGTCAAAGTATGTCCAAAAAAAATTTCTTTTCTTTTCTTTAAAAAGGTTAATGAATCCTTCCTTTTCTTCAGGTGATAGTGACTGTGCTAGATGTATCAAATGAGGATGTTCTTTAGTGCCCAGGTTAATTGGCTATGTCAGCTCTATCAACACTGATAATCTCTCCTAAAAGTGATTGGGAAGTCCATCAAATATCTCATCCACAAGTGCCTTAGAGAGGTTTTCACCCTTGAATACATCTTTTGTTTTTACTTTTTTGGGTTTCGACACTGCCACAATGTGGTTTTCACCATCAGACCTTTTGCATTTTTTCTTTTTAATTATATGATTGAGATATTTGATGTCAGCCTCAATCATGTCAACACTCTACTCATTGGTGGAAGACATTACAGGTTTGATAGCATTTAGGTAACAGGCGAGAGCATAGTCATTCTAGAATGTGGGGACTTCACTAGATGCATTAGAGTTCTAGTCTATAAGCTCAGGATGTATGAGTGAGAGAGTAGAGGCTGGTTCAATTGCATTCATAGTATACTCATTAAGTGCTTGGACCAGCAATTCGAGACCTACGATGACCTCATCCACAAGTGTGTTCAAATGCTTCAGAGTACGAACATCAGTAATTGATGACTCTAGGACACTAGTTGGATCTGACCCATGTGACCTAAACCTAGATGTTTCACCCACTTTGATTTGGTTTTCATAGACATGCACTTGGTCAATGTCATTATCAATAGTTTCTTCTGAAAGAGAGTCAAACTCATATTCCTTAGAATTAGTGCTACATGGAGAGAGATTATAGAACTCCCCAATAGTGATAGGGGCATAGTCACCTTCATCCTCTGGGTTCTTACACAAATACTCAACACAGGATGACTGACTAGATTCTTCCTATTCTAAGTGATATTTGAGTTGCTTAGTATTGTCCTTAGAAGAGTCACTAGTATCATCCACAGTGCTAACATGTTGCACAAAGTCATCTAGATCAGCAAAGAATTTAGCAAGATCATAAGGAATAGGATGAGGATAGGAATCCTCATCATTAGATTCTTCCTCTTGAGTATCTGACTTAGCTTGTGAATCATTTTTAGATGAACTCTCAGGTGCTGGTATGAATTTATTTGATCCCAAATGAAAAAGAACCTTCTTAAATCCTAGGCCAACTGTATCACGGTTGCTTCAAGCTCTTGTTTTGAAAGGATCAATTAGGCCATTGTTATTGCACCCAATAGGGCTAGTTCCCTTGTTACCAAAACGCTTCATAAGCCTAAGACCAAGCCCATATTTCTTAGGAGTGATTTCTCGAGCTTGCTCTATTAGGTCCACTAGAGCCTCTTCTTTGTAAAGCCATGCAAAAATGGCTCTATTTTCACTTTCATCTTCTAAGGGAACTATAACCTTGACAAAAGTGCCATTATACTTGCTCTGAGGTGTTAGCACGAACAACTTCCTTGCCTCTTAGGGTCTCCCATAATGTCAAGGAGACTCTGGGAGAGATGTTAATGACAAAACTAGTTTAATGTGATGCTCTCCCATGCTAGTTTCTTTTAGTTTGAATGACTGTTCGATTTGTTTCAGCTTATTGTCATGATAATTAGTGGATTCATGGTTAGCAAGGACAAAAGTTTCAGCAGCCTTGAGCATATTGCAAGTGTAGCTAGAAGTGGTAGGAATAGTAACTTCAGAGCCATGAAATGGGAACTTGATGTATTGATGGTATGTGGATGGTACAGTGTGCATCTCATGTATCCATGGTCATCCTAACAAAATGTTGTAAGAGAAGGGAATGTCAAGCACCTGATAGGTGACATCCCTTTCTATAGGAATGACGTGAATGGGTAAAACCACAAGACCTAGAGACTTTTGTTCCACTTCATCATATGCTTTGATAGTGATCTTACTTTGAGGATCAATAGAGTCCTCAAAATAATTCAATTGTCTAAGAAGAGCATCAGAGACAATATTGAGGCTAGCACCGTTATCAATGAGTACCCGATGAACATGTGTCTGATGGATCATAACTTCAATGTGTAGAGGTTGATTGTGTGGGTGACTCAACGAGTTATCATCCTCCTTGGAGAAGGTCATAAGATAAGGTGAGGTTAGGTGACCTACCATGAATTGGAATCGCTAAAGATCAAGATCTTGAGGAACATTTTCTTCAATGAGTGCTTTGTCTAGAATTTTCCTGTGAGCAAGTGAGATTTTAAGTAGCTCAAAGATGGAAATCTGAGCATTAGTTCATTTTAATTGATTGAGAACACTATAAATGCTTGCAGTCAAGTTCGTTGTGAGTTTTGCACCTTTGCAAGATGGTCTAGCAAGGGCTTTGTCTTTGTGTTGTTCAAGATCTGAAGTAGGAGGTGCAAGGCCTTTCAGCACCAACTTGGCATGAGAGCAAGTAATAACATTAGCATAGTGTTGTGAGGGCGTATTATCTATTGCATTGGAAGTAGGGCTTCTCAAGACAAATGGTGTCTTGGGGTTTTCATTATTTTGTTTTCCCTTAATGGTAATAATGTTGTAGTATTTAGAATCCATAGGTTCAACCATGTTGATGACATTGTCATCATTGGAATATGTATAGTTGACCTTGTTCTAGGGTTGTGGTTTCGAAGTCTCTCCTTTTTCATAAGCTAGGAAGGGTTCTTTGAATGCCTTGTGATCCGAGTTTTTGTTATTTCCATCTACCACAAGATCATCAGCATCAATCATGTCCTAGACTTTATGGCACAAGTTTATATAGTTGCTAGTTTTGTGTCCCTTGTTTTGGTGATACTCATAGAATGAGGTTTTATTCCACCATGGTGGACGTGATTGTGGATCATAGGGACGAGGGTTATCCATTGGTGAAATAAGCTTATGTTGTAGCATTGTTTTATAAACCATATCCAAAGTTTCTCCCAAGGGTGTATACTCTCGCTTAGGGCATGTTGCCCATGATTTTCTCAAAATTTTCCCAGATGTCTTGCTGTTAGCAGGAGGTTTATCCATTGGTGAAATAAGCTTATGTTGTAGCATTGTTTTGTAAATCATATCCAAAGTTTCTCCCAAGGGTGTATACTCTCACTTAGGGCATGTTGCCCATGATTTTCTCAATTTTTTCCCATATGTCTTGTTGTTAGGAGGAGGTTTCTCAGTGTTTTTGGCCACTTTGAGGCTGTCTATGAGACTAAATGCTACTTTAGCCAGTTTGTGGGTGACATTTTCAACGACTCTATCATGTACAATTTCTCGGTTCTTGTTGACATGTTTTGTTTTATCCTTGTTAGAAGTGGAACCTTGTTTTATGTCTCTCTAAACAGTGAGTTCACCTTTCTTGACCATAAATTCCTCGATGTGGATAGCCTGTGTGATCATGTCTTCAAAGGTACGTGGACCTTGAATTTGGAATTTATATCTCAAATCAGGTAGGAGATTATTAGTGAAAATGTCAAGCTTCTCTATTTCCAGAATTTTACAGGAATACTTAGTGTATAGTTGTCTCCACCATTGGAGAAATGTGAGAAAAGGTTCTCCAACTTTCTGTTTAAGGTTGCATAGATCTCAAATATTGATAGGGTGTTGTATGTTATGAGAATATTGCTGAACAAATAGATTGACAATTTCATCAAATGTCTTGATACTAGGAGGTAAATGTGAGAACCACTCCAAAGCCTGCCCACCTAGGCTTCTAGGGAACAAATGCATGAGGTATGTTTGATCGTGTATAAACTCCATAGAAAAAGTGCCAAATTCCTTCAAGTGATCTTGGGGATCAATAGTACTAAAGTACTTGTCATATTTGGGTAGCTTCATGCCTCATGGGAAAGGCAGCATGTTTATGGTCTTGCATAATTTTCAATTGTTTTTGGAGTTTAGAAGTCTCAGTTTCTTCTTCAAGTGTGATGAAGGTTTCCACATTGAAATGAGAGGGAAGTTTAGCTCCCTCTTGGGAAAGTTTGAGAAAGTACTTTTCTTTCTCTTCGTTGAGTAGGATTCCCATGACCTTTTGGAAGTTTTTGTCTCTTTGACATTTTTCTATGTGTTCAGGGAGTATTTCTACTTCTTCCTATTCCTCATCAATGTCATGGTCTTTCTCTTTCTCTTTATCATTCCTTGGTGGTTCTTGATGTCAACTATAACTACCATGTTTTGGTTCACGATTAGTCATTATAGGAATGTGTTCAGTCTCAGTGTGTTGTGTTTCAAAAGGTCCTCTAAAAAAGAAATCAGACATCGTGTTTGGTAATGCAAGACCTCTACCTATCTCAGTATCCTCTTGGTACAAAGGATTTTTGATTTGTTGCAAATTTATGGAAAATGTTTGTTGAATTCAAGGTGACCTGGCAGGTGAGGGAGATCATGAAGATGCCTCACTAGATGAACTAGATACAGATTATCTAATGAAACGTAAGCGGACTCTACCATGATTATGAGCCCTAAGACAACCTTGCCTAAGTTTAAGAGGACAAAATATATTGCCACTTCTAGTTGCGACAATCATAGACAAGGACAATAAGCTAGAACCTAGACAAGGACTACATTAAGACTGAGTCTCAAAAAGGACAAGATAATAGCAAGAATGATGTCCACCAAGGCACAAATGGTCTGATTTAAAGGCTAGAACAGCTAGAGATTATGACCAACGTGAAATAAAGTATGACAAGCGTTCAGAGATAAAGACAAAAGGTAATTTAAGAGACGAGACCAATCAAAGTACGAGACACAAGTCTTCAACTAAGCAAAGTGTCACTATTTTAGGACTGTTTGCAGATAAAGAGTGATAAACAGATACAGAAAAAGGCAGCGTGCAGGCCGCAGATAGCCAAAACAGACCAAAAGTGGTAATGCTGACACAAAGTCTCATGCAAAAAACCCTCACAGGCCACGCGAGAAAGTATTTTGGACTACACAAGATTATACTCTAGGTCAGACAAAAGTCAGTGACAGTAGTTTAATTTCACACGAAAAAGTTTGACAAGCCACGCAAGAACTTGGATAGATTTGTGTGAAACAATGACAGAACCATATGATTTTTCTTGAGACATAAAAAGATCTCGTGTGAGAAGGCAAACCAGTTTTACAACAATGACTAATTTTGACAAGATTTTCAAACTGTTCAGACAGAATAGATAGATTTATCAGACAAATTTGATAGGACAAATAGCAATGTTGACCTAGTAAGACATTTGAACAATGTTCCAAGACTCAATTCAGGCAATGTGTTCAAAGAAGATAGTGAGAAGCAAGCAGTAGTCGAAAACAATCCTGTCGAGGACAAAGCAACTTGACAGGATAGGGGAGTCTTGACTTTTTTTTGTTGTAAAATGGTTTAGACTTTGTTGATGACTCGGTAACAAACATGTTTTATCCCTAGAAAGAAAAATTGGTAGAGAAGCCAAAACCTTTGTCCCACATCTTATGTGCATGTGTGTACCTCACACAGCCATGTCACCCCCTATAGGGTGCCCATGTTTTTGGTATATTCAAAGGACTCAATAGTATACGTTGAACGAGTGACCTTATGGAAGGGGACGAGCGCGTATACCACCTTCAAATGTCTAGTAGCATGTCTATGGTGAGTTCTATAGGAGAGATTCTTCCCTCTCCTTGCAAAAAGATTATGCCTCGTTTCAGAGTGAACTAGGTGGCTTCTAACTACAAGGTTTTTACTTGGCTTTCATTCGTATTAATTCTTAGTGGCTCCAAGAGTAGAGTTGAGACTAGCAGCCCACACCAACATCTAAAAGTGCACACTGCTTTCTTAGCAAGCCAGGGGCCAGTGCTAACCAGTGCACAGACAGAGCTTCGCCTTGATATGTGATATCAAGACTTAAGGGGAAGAAATTAATCCAACTTTGGAGTCTTTTTCTCTACAAAGCTTCTTGATTATAGTGAGTTGGAATCTTCAGTGAAAGGAGTGTGCTCACTTGGGTCGTTCCCAGAGGTGGATCACTCCTCTAAAGGATTGACACAGGCTAGTGGTCTGGATTTAAGGGTCAGAGTTTTTGATTTCCCTCAAGGGGAAAGAGCATACTCCTCTACCTTATTTCCTCGCCTAAACATGCAAGACAAATTAATTACCCACTTGGCTTAATCAATCCAAACTCATTCTTCCTTAAAGATTCTGATTCCCTTAAAGGAAATCATCATCTTATCATATAAGAGAGTAAGCATTGGAGAACCAACAAGTCGCTTTCCTTCCTTGGAATGTCGTCTTTCGAAAGTGTCTAGATTTCTGATTCACTCTTGGTCATGACCTCCAAGAAGTTAAGACCATATTCCCCTATTCTTCCATCTTGCACCTTAAAAGGTTCTCAAGCCCTATTTAATTTAATTTTGAAAGCAAGAAAAGAATACACACATTGTTTTGTGGGTTTCAAATTTGATTTTAACAAGCATATCTTTGACAATCATCCTGCAAGCACACTGTTAATCCATGTTTAAGTGCATTTTAGAAGGAATCTTCAACAAATGCCTTGCAAAAAATAGTTAGGCTGTAGAAAAAACTAGAGAATAGATTAAGACTAGCACGTTAGTAAAATTAGATAATCTGAAGATCAAAAAATGTTAAAAAATTAAAGTTACTATTACAAGATCTCGCACGAGATCTTTGACATAGCCACACAAAATTATTTTTTTGCTTGCGTGAAATTATTTTATAGCTCACACAAAGAAAATAGGTGTTGCGCAAAGTTTCATGCACTTGGGCACTTTCTTGTGTGACACATAGAGAATCTTTGTACGAAGATTCAGAATACTCACATGAAAATGAACAGCCTCACACGAAGATTCGGAACCTATATGGAATCGTACAGATAGAGAACATGAAAATGATTAAAAAAAAATGAAGAGGCCTGAGAAATTGATTTTCTCGAGCCCCATGGTAGGCGCTAGAAATGTACCTGTGAAATGTGGGCCTCTAAAACTCACAAACACTTCAACGTAGTCATTACCTGCGAAGTCATCCTAGAATAAACATGATATTGTTTACCCAAGACACTCGACAGTGTGACCCATTGCCTCCTATATAAAGGGTTTTTGGTCATTAGATATCCCCAAATCTAAGGCATAAGCAACCAGACCCTCTAAGAATGAAGGATTTAAAGAAATTTAGTTAAGCCTATATGATATGCAAGAAATCTAGATGAGGTGCAAGCAATCAATCTAAGAAATAAAAGACATTAAGCTAAATGTATGCATTATTAAGCTAGATGAGAATCTAAAATGGTAGAAATGTGGAAACTTAGAAAATAAGGTGAGTGCTCAATTTGACAACAATTCAATAGCATAAAAATTCAACCTTTGTAATGAGGAAATGAGGGTCTCTTAAATAGACTTTCCTAGAATCCATCAACAGTTGAGATCGATTTCAATCAATGGTTAAGATTGAAGATGAGGTTCAATTAAGGTGGAAGATTCCCAAATTAGAGGGAGGTAACTGGCACAAATTTGAGTGTAAGAGTCAGTCAACTCAGATAGACTCTAGTGTAAGAGCAAGTGGTCTGAGTCACTTCTAATTTGATTAGTAGTGAACTATGAATTTCCATTCTTGAACTAGACAGAAAATTAGGAGAGATATTTAATTTAATAAAATAAGATATGCTCTCATAATTACGTTTTTCTATTTAATTAGTTAGAGACACTTTTCTTATTTAATTAGATAACTCCATTTAATTAAATAAATTTGTTTAATTAATTTAGAAGTAGGTTCCCCATTTAAATAAATAATTTTATTTAATTAATTAGAATAGGCATATTTATTAAATTAAATAAATTTAATTCCGTAGTATATTAGCTGTAGGGGATAATTTAATTTAATAAAGTATGAATACTTTAAATTAAATTAAATCAAAATCAAATAGGTTTAATGTGGCTAATATGAGTGCATACTATCGGAATTAAATAGGAAAATATGATGAATGGAGATCAGGGTTTGTTGCTTCTGACAATTAAGTCAAGTAGAGAATGTTAGAACAAGAATTTTCCTAATGAAATAGGACTTTATAATTGATTAGAAATAGACCAGAATTGGTGATCATGGTAATAAGCCAATTTTGGGGTATTACAACACCCTGGACCTTTGCTTCCAGTAAGTCTTCTCCCTTATCATCATTTCTTTCCACACTTTTTTGTAATTATCCTCCTCTTGGATAATCTTATCCATGGGTATGCCTTCCCCCATAGCTTTCTAGAGCTCAACTAACTTCTCTTCCACCTCAACCTTAGCCTTGAAGATATTGGCAAAATATTTTTCTTCTAGGGCTCCACATTTCATCTTACATTCTCCAGCTTAATAGAGAGTCTATACATTGATGTTCCTTAAATTCTAATCCCCCACCACTTAGCCGCCCTAGAGCTGAAGTGAGGATGGGATTGCCACATTGTTTCATATCTAAAAGGTCTTGGGCCCCCGAGAGGATTTTCCTTCTAGCTAAAAAGGATAGGGGCGTGGTCTAAGACCATCCTGGGTAGTCCCGTAAGAGAGGAGGTAGTTAATTCTTCCCATCTACCGGAGACCAAAAGTCTATCTAGTTTTACTTGAATGAGGTCAACACCATTCCTATTATTCAACCATGTGAACTTCACTCCACACATCTCCATATCCATTAAATTATTATTATTTATAAAATCAGCCAAGTCTTTCATAGTATCATTAAAATTTATCACACCTCCAATTTTCTTTGAAGGGTATAGAGGGGAGTTAAAATATCCCATACAAAAGGTGTTCTTATTTTGAGAGAGAAAAATAGATAGCTCCTCCCATAAGCTATGCCTTCCACTTCTGGTTTTAGGAGCATACACATTAGCAATATTCCAAGTCTTATTTTTCATCTTATGTTCAGTAATAAGATAGAATTTAGAACTATAAATTAAACTTCTATTACTAGTAACTGGGTCCCAAAAGGTAGGCACTCCTCCTAACGCACCTTCCACTACACTGTAGTAAAAATTCACTCCTGGCCAAACATAATTTGCAATATTCTGTAAATTAATCATAGTCATTTTAATCTCATGGATGATTAGGATATCAATTTTCTGGTTTGCCAACTATTGTTTGAGGGAAAGCTTCTTATGAGGGTTTTTTAACCCCATGATGTAATAATCATTTTTTATTTTTTGATAGGGATTCCAAAGTGTCGTACCTACCACTTGCTACCTCCCTTGCCATTTGCTTCACTTTCTTACTTTGTTTTCTTGACTTCCCTACATCCAACTTCAATTCCACTACCGTCTTAGGTTTCCTTGAAACTCTTATCTATCTTCTTTGAGTTTTCCACTTCCCTTCCATATCATCCAGCTAGGCTGGTGAATCCACTATCTTGTTTGATTGTTCACCATCATTCTAGCAAAGGACCCTAGAGACCTTCCCCACCTTTGATTCTTTCTCCTTGTTATTTGCCAATGCCTTATCTATGTTTCCTCTACAAACCTCCTTGATCACCAAGTTCCTCAAAGGGCTACTAAGGAGCTCCTTAATTCCTTGTAGAAATGGAAAATAAATTTTCCCTTCCTCCAAACCTTCCAATTCTCCTTCTTGTGTACAAAGTATCTCTGGGTCCTGAACCAAAGTAGACTTCCCCTCCAACTCTTCCATCCTGACCCTCCCCATCATAGCAGGGGGGTTATCTTCTTGCTCCTTCCTAGTAAGGGGTGTTAAGCCATTTTCCAATTTTTCTTTAGAGACCTTCACTTCTAGCTCCTTCCTAGGAGGGGGAGTCACCACCTTGCCATTACGATCAAGAGAGCCAGGACCCTCCACTATTGAATCCTAAGGAGGATCCCTCCATTCTATAACACCCTCAACATTCTCCTTAACCAATCTATTTGGCTTCTTAAAATCTACAATGAAATGCCCAAATGATGAGCATTTCTAGCAAAACATCCACACATTCTCATAAATTATTTGTTGAATCTTCTTACCCCACTTCAAGCTTAGTGTAATAGATTCAGGTAAGTTAGTACTGACCACCACATTTACACTAAACCTCATAAAGACCAGCTAAGACCTCTACAAAGTTACCATATCCATAGCTACAAAGTGTCCAAAGGGATCCCCAATGGATTTTAGGATCCTCTCATCCCAAGACTCAAGTAGAAGGCTTAGTAACTTGACCCAAACTGGAGCCATCTTATTTAACTCTTTCACTAGGTCCAATGCCAGATGTAACTTTGCTACCACTAGGCTATGCTTTCCATTTGACCAAGAAGCAACCATCACCATTGTCATATCTTCTGCTTCTTTAAATTTAAAGAAAAATAGGCCTCCCAACATGGCTAAAACCATCACACTCCCCTTCAACTTCCATTTCTAGCTAACCCACTTCCTGACCATCTCAATCGATGGGCAAAAGGAAACAAATCTACCTATGAGGTAGAGCTTTAGATTAGCTGACACAATGTCAGCCAAACTATCTAGTACCACTATTTCCACCCCTCCTCACCATTGATCACTTTAGGAGCTTCCAACGGGTTATTGGCCACTTTCTCTCCAAGAACAACAAACTCCCAACCTAAAGCCCTAGTATGAATTATTTGTAAATATTGTGTAGCTGATAGAATGTTGTCATTGGTAAATATTTTGTAGCCGACAGGTAGATTAGGATTGTTTTGTAGCCAAGGGACTCCTTCGGGAAGGTTCAACAAAAAGTATTTATAACCCATTTGGGTACATTGTAAATCATCTTATCAAGCATAATATAATCTTTTGACATATGCTAATGATAAAAGAAAGTGTTGTTGTTGCTATTCTTGTTCATTATCTATGTGCATTAATCAATTAATCTATGCGATAAACATTTGGCACCATTGCACTATGAACTTGGAAGAAGGGAGGAATGAATATTAATGCCAAATCAGCTTAACAAGGATTGAATTAAAGTCAAGGAAAAAATAATGGAATCCGTATTGCACAAGAAAATTTAATTTTGGCACACCAAGCCGACTATAGAAGGAGGTTCCAGAAGATTGCCGATGGACACAGAAGTGCAGAAGAATTGTTACAAGAGACTTGACACTAGGTGGAGTTGGTGGAAGAAGCAAGGGAGGAGTTTTTGAATTTGCATTCACCGAGGGAAGAGAATCTAGATAGAAGAGAATCAACTTGCATGGCTTGGAGTGCCAAGGAGAAAGAGTGTAGAGTGAACTCTTTGTCTAGGATATACTTTTGGAAGCAACAACTTTAGAAGATCCTTCTTCACTAAAGTTCACAGCTATTGAGACTACTAGTGT
The DNA here is from genome assembly GCA_028749045.1 of Cupressus sempervirens. NCBI lineage: Eukaryota > Viridiplantae > Streptophyta > Pinopsida > Cupressales > Cupressaceae > Cupressus > Cupressus sempervirens. The sequence goes on along the minus strand of CM053789.1, from coordinate 112,899,731 downwards.
GGGAGAGTAGATTGCCAATGTGGGAGTGTAGATTGTCAGTGTGGGAATGCAGACCACTGGTGTGCAAGTACAAACCATAAGCATGGGAGTGAATAGAACCAGTGTTGTAGGATCGAACAACACTTGTGCACAAAATCCAGTAGTGATGGCAAGACCAAAGGAAAAGTTGTCAAAATTTGATGGTGATGGTATGGCCGATCCAATCTAACACTATAAAACATGTGAAACAATTTGGAGGGAAAATGGCATAACATATACAAATGAATGGGTTCGATAGTTTTTGGAAACCCTACGAGGTGTTAGAATTGATTTGTTTGTCAATTCAGATCCCCAAAACTTAACCACTTGGGATAACCTTAAGAAGGAGTTTACTGCTGAATTTCAACTATTTCATGATGACAATGAAGTTGTCATAGAGATATAGAATAAAAAATAGGGGAAGAATGAAATAGTCTGAGTCTATGCTAGGAAGCTGAAGGAATTGATCAATAAAATGGAGAATAAGCTGGTGGATGGACTTCAAAAAAGATGGTTTGTGGAGGGCCTACTATCGAAGCTATGGAAGAAAATGAAAATTGTGTTGCCATTTTCATACACCGAAGCATACAATAGAGCAATGAATTTGGAAAGTGAGCAGAAGACAAAAAAGAAAAACAAGAATAGTTCCTCTAACTTTGATGATGAGGTGTCCTTTGAAGATGATAGCAACGATGATAAAAGTAGTAGCAAAAAGGTTTGTGATGTATAGAAGGACATGATCTACATGACGTAGGAATTTAAAAACATGTAGAAGGAGACAAAGGGAAGTGAGCTGTGGTGCAGGGAGTGTAAGATGGATGGTCATACTAAAGGGTCCTATCTAAAGAACCATTTCTGCGACATCTGTTAGATCATGGGACATTTGACAAAGGAATGCCCCTTTAACATGAAAACCATAGGACCTCAATAGGTTTTCTTGGCATAGGCAACTTCCATGTAGAGAGGGAATGGAAACACAAAGATTGATCTAGCCACTTCGAGTGGGTATAGAAATAATACCAGAGGGTAAAAAAATAACAACAATAGTGAAAATACCACTAATGGCAGGAGGAGTCAAATTTAGTATCATGTGAATGGCCAACCGATAGCTCAACGTTGCGCATGCAATTTATGGGGCTACTTTGCCTGAGATTTTACAATGGAAAACACACCAAAATTATTAAGCAGGTGGTGTAGACTTGGCAATCACGAAGATTCCAAGTGCTTGAAGTCGATAGTGAATTTGATCACCATCAAGATGGATGAAGAGGAGGTGCTGGCAATCACACAAAAATAAGTGAAACTATATTCTAACCTAGCAGAAGAAAAGAAGAGGCTGGAGGAAGTACAAAAGGAAATTGAGAAAGAAACACAGGTGGAGACAACTTAGTTGAAGGACATTGTGGGCACCTCACCAAGGAACTGTGTAGAATAGAACATCATATGCTACATATTAAAAATTGAGGTACTCATCAAAATCGACGATCTATTGCTCACAGTGCCTCAGCTCCGACCGATACTCACAAATATTGTGCCAATAGTTAAGTTACCAGGAGAACCAAGAAGAGGGAAGGAAATTGCCACCAGTGGAGAAGAACCAATGTTGTTAGCCCTTACATCTAGATGACATCTAGTCTTATAAATTACTTGGTGCCATAGTCAAAATCAGTGCACAGAGGGGTCTATAGTGAGACATGTCTATCCAACTCCAACATTAGCAGAAGTTAGCAAAGCAGCATGTGCACTTGCAACGACCACTACATCTTGTGTTGTAGGAGGTAATGGATTCTTTCTATCACCATCAACCCATGGATGTCTCTTTTTCTCATGCGGATGCTATATGGGGTGGGTTCCCTTGTATCCCCATGGTTGGCAATGTGAAGGGCAAGACTTGTAGATGACGCACTGAGTTTTTGGTGGTATTTGTTGTGAGGGAGTGCTTCTGTCTACTTTCATTCCTTCTTTCCATGGCTCCAATCTTCTATAATCTATCTTCTGTAGATGGTGCTATCTTGGCAAAGGTAATTATGATTTTGGCAAGGGTATTTTATTCTTTTTTGAAATGAATTTCTATTGCTAATGTTCTCGTGGAGGTTAGTAAATTGTTGCAATCAGGAGTCTTGCAAGGAGTGAAGGTAGAAGGAAGCAATCATAAGTGTAGGAGCAAAAAAAAAAATGATGACATCTCAAAAATGTTTAGAATGAGTAATGCATGATGCAAAAGGGAAGAGAAATACATAATTAGGTAGAAAACATAAGCGATTGTTCAGAGAGAGTGTTGGATTAGAAGAAAATAACAAAAATGGTGTTTCATGTGGCTTCTGAAGTGATAATTTGTTCTTGGCCCCAGGACCCTATGTGGGCACTACCCATCAACCCCACTTGGGGTGGTGCTCCCTAGACCCCTAGTTGTTGTGGTTAATCAGTCGTGGGAAGTGTGACCAATTGACGAGACTTGGAGCTGTTGTAGACATACTTTGCCAGAGTTGGAAAGACCAACAGAGCAAGTCTTTCGAGAGGGGTGATGCACTGTGAGGCTCTTGGAGTAGGTTTTTGGCATGAAGCTATCCTTGTGGATTCATGGAGAGCTTGGGAGGAGCTAATCATCTAGTTGAAGGTAGTATGACAAGACTTGGCTTAGTGTATCCAAGAGTTGGAAGTAGAGAAAGTGGCATGGGTGGCTATTAAGGTTAGCTTGAGGAGACCAAATGGTGTTAGTAGAGGCTACAAATGCAACATGACTAGTTTGGTGTGGGCATGGGACGAATATGAAAGTGATGTGATAGAAATAGATCTATCTTGTTGTAGTTAGTTAGTTAATGTATTTTGTTAATTTGTCTCAGATATTTTGTAATTTTCATTTGGAGACAACTCTTTCTTTTGGGGGGGATGATGTTTTTTGTACATATTGTGTAGCCAACAGAGTGTTTTTTTGGATAAAGATTTTGTAGCCAATGGGTAGATTAGGATTGTTTTGTAGCCAACAGACCCCTTCGAAAAGGTTCGGTGGAAAGTATTTATAACCTATCTGGGTACATTGTAAATCATCTTATCAAGCATAATGTAATCTCTTTGCATATGCGAATAATAAAAGGAAGTGTTTCTATTTTTGTTCTTGTTCATTGTTTGTGTGCATTAATCAATTAATCTATGCAGTAAACATGACTCACTTGAATCTCCTAGCTCACCAAAAAAGCACTCACATGGCTCGTTTGAATCCCTTGGCCCACAAAGAAAGTCATTAACTCCACCAACACCCTCGAATAGGATGACCAACATTGACATTCCCCTGGGTAATCCCAGTTATAGTCAAAACAAGATGTAGGCCTGGATAGGGATCCAAGACTAGGCCTAGCACCTCAAGAGCATCCACACTCATCCAAATTCAAAAAATCAAGTCAGTGGGAAACAAAAAGTTGCAGAGCGTTATCAATCTCTAAAATGTTCACTAGTATGTATTTGTTGTACAATTTCTTCATTGTTAGGCAGAGATAGGCCTCTTACCCTTGGAAAAATAGAGTTTCCTCTAAATAGGTAGTACAAGAAGTGATCTTCAATATAATATAAGATAGGAGTGACCATGAAAACTTGTCTAATAGATTTGGAAATGTTTAATTTAGAATAGTTGCGATCAACCACTATAGTAGTTTTGGTATTAGCCATAAGAGCGGAAACCATAAGGGAGAAATTAATAGGGAATCCTAGTGAATTGAGCATCATCTTAATGAAACCACATTCAATTTGATCATAATGATAAGATTTTTAATAATCAAACAAAATCATCCATGTATTTTGACCATAAACTTTGACCCAATCTAGGGATTCCCAATATATAATTAAGTTTTCTAGAATGTAGTTACCTTTCAAAAATCTTGGTTGCATGGGAGAGATAATGTTAGGAAGGACATTTACCATTCTAAAGGCCAAAAGTTCAGCTAGGATCTTATAAAACACATTAAGAAGACATATTGGTATCCAATTCTTTATAAGAGACTTCTCACCTCCTTTGGGATAATTTGTATAAGACCAACATTAATTTCCTACCCCAAGGAACCATTTTAGAGGGTCATTTGTAAACATCTAGAAGTTCATCAAGGATCCAACCAATAGTTTTCTTATAGAATTCAGCAGGAAGACCATTAGGTCCATGAGCTTTTTTATTCTTTAAGCTCATGATGGATGACTTGATTTCTTCAAAAATCATAGGCTTATCAAGGAGTTCTACCTTAGTAGCTAAGACTTTTTTGGGGATAATAATATCAATACACCTTCTTGCATCTTCCATTCTACCCCCAACATCTTTTGAGGAAAAAATGTTTTTGTAATAACTAGTGAAGGAAGATACAAATGTCCTCCAAAATATCCTTCAAAATATCTATGATATTTCCTCCTTCATTGATTTTGGAAATATTATCCTTAGCTTCCTTAGATTTGAGCTTCTAGAAAAAATAAATTCTAGTTCCCTTATCTACAAGCTCTAGTCAATTTAATCTAGCCCTTACTCTAGCACCTTGGGATTTCTGGGTTTGAAGAGATCTCAATTCATGTCTAGATTTTGCAAGGTCATCAAGAATATGTAAGTTGGTTGCATCTTCTTGTAATTTATCCTATGTTTCATATAAGGCATTGGTTAAAGATAGTTCCAAGAATCTCATGCATCTTTTGCCCCTTATTTTTCCACAACCTTAAATATTTCTCGTCAAGACCATGGTTTCTCAACCCATCTTTCAATAGCGTTATAAAGGTTTCTCACAAACTTATTAAACCATGGAATAATATTGGTGGAAGCAAAGACATCCTTATCTTGGAGAAGAGAGGTATTAAGGGAGAAGCATTTAGGTTTACTTCTAGGAGTCCTTTGGAGATCCACCTTAGTGTTAGGATAAACCACAAATAGAAATAAAAAACTACATTCAAATATAACCAATAATAGAAAATAATAGATCACACAAAAATTAACACAAGGCACCAAGATTTAACATGGTTCACCCAATCCCTAGGCTACTTTCACCAAACAACAAGTCCAATCTTATTACAATCCAGTGATTACAACCTGATTACAATCCGTAATCCCTTACAACTCAATACCACCGCGAGAAGAAATTTTGCATCACAAAATATATAAAATACCCAACCCTAAACCCTTTTATACAAGTATTAAACCGCTTTAGGATTATAACATGTCAGCCATAACTTTAGTGGAAAATATATTAATAGTACCAAATTTTTTTTTTCAAGGCGATGCCTTGAACCCCACTAATTATGAAGTATGTACAGTACTTTCCTAATCAGTCACCACAATCTAACAATCTCCCACTTGGGGACTAATTAGGCTCCACACTAAACAATAATCTCCCACTTGGAGATTAATCCTGTAGCAATACCACTACCACATGGGGCTCCCACTGGATCAAACCACCTTGGACTTTGCTATTCGCTTATTAATGTTTAGTCTAAAAGACCAATCAAAGCTGAAGAGGGTTTTAGCTTCTCCCTTGTTACAACCTTTCTCAACATATCTGTTGGATTGTCATTTGTATGTATCTTCTCCAATTTTAATTGTCCATCCTCCAAAATTGATTGAACGAAATGGTACTACAACTGTATGTGTTTGGTCTTCGAATGTAGAGCTGAATTCTTGGCAAGATGAATGGCACTCTAACTATCTGTGAATAAATAATTATCCTTATGAGGATGTACCAATTCTTCCAAGAAGTACTAAAGCCATATCATCTCCTTGGCTGCCTTTGTAGCAGCAACATACTCTGCCTCTGTAGTGGATAGAGCATTAATCTTCTATAACCTAGAATCCCAGCTCATGGCAATCTCACTAATAGTAAAGTCATAACCTGTAGTACTCCACCTGGTATCAATATCCCCTACCAAATTTGAGTCAACATAGCCCTGCAAATCAGTAGTAGAGCCCCCAAAGTGTAAACACTTATTGGATGTTCCTCTCAAATATTTGAGAATCCACTTGACAACATTCCAATGCTCAAATCCTGGATGACTCATATACCTGCTAATGACTCCCATTGCATGTGCAATATCTGGCCTAGTACATACCATAGCATACATCAAGCTTCCTATAGGTTAAGCATAGGGTACCCTGGACATCTTATTCTCCTCTTCCTATGTCTTAGGACACATCTCCTTAGTTAACTTCAAATGATCAGGTAAAGGTGTGCTAACAACTTTAGCATTCTTCATAGAGAAATGTTGCAACACCTTCTCAACATAATCAGCCTAAGATAGCATTAATGTTGTTTTCTTCCTATCTCTACAAATCTTCATACCAAGGATTTGTTTTTTTTCCCCCAAATCCTTCATAGCAAATGCATGTGCTAACTGGTGTTTTAGCCCCTTAATATGATCCATGTCAGACCCAGCTACAAGCATATCATCAAGATATAAAGATAAAATAATGTAGCTATCATCATCCAACCTCTTAAAATAAACATAATAATTTGAATGAAACCTGTTATAGCCATGCTCATGCATAAACCAACCAAATTTTAGATACCATTGCCAAGGTGCTTGCTTCAAGCCATATAAACTTTTCTTTAATTTGCACACTAAGTTATCCTTATCTTTGACCTCAAATCCCCATGGCTGAGCCATATATATTTCTTCATCCAAATCATGATGAAGGAAGGTTTTTTTAACAACAAGCTACTCTAAATGCAAATCTTTAGTAGCCACAAGACTTAAAACAATACGGATAGAAGTCATTTTAACAACAGGAGAAAATATCTCATCAAAATCAATTCCCTTTTTCTGTGCAAATCCTTTTACAACTAATATGGCTTTAAATCTTTTCTTACCTCCTTCCTCTTCATTCAACCTATAAACCCACTTATTTTGTAAAGCCTTTTTACTTGCAGGAAACTTGCACAAATCCCATGTCTTATTCTTTAGCAAAGAGTCCATTTCATCTTTCATTGCAGACTCCCACTGAATCTTAGTATCCACCTACAAAGCTTCATCATAACTTTCAGGTTCACTAGCATCAGTAAGTAAAATAGAATACAAAGAGGGAGAAAATCTTTGTGGAGGTCTAATTTTCCTTGTAGACCATCTAACATTCACTAGTATGTGTGGTATTTTTTGTTGCGGTTGTTGCACATCATGAGGAATGGCTAAAACATCAGCTTTAGGAGTGTCATCCAACACTAAATAATCATCTTCTTTCTTCTCATGTTGCTGCAACAAATCTTTGTAGAACACTTCCTCATTGAATATGACATCCCGACTTCTAACACTTTTATGATTTTCAAAATCCCAAAGCCTATAACAAAATTCATTAATTCCATATCCAACAAAGACTCATTTCTTTGATTTAGCTTCTAGCTTGGTTCTATTTTCAAAGTCTATATGAGCAAAAGCTTCATAATCGAAGTTCTTCAGAAAAGAATAACCTCACCTTCTTACCAGTCCATGCCTCCTTTGGAATACCATAGCCCAAAAGAGTAGAGGGACCTCTATTAATCAAATATATTTTAGTATTGATAGCCTCCACCCACATGTGTAAGGGCAACCCAGCATGCAACCTCATGCTCCTTACACGCTCCATTATAGTCCTATTCATGCGTCCAGCCACTCCATTTTCCTATGGAGTCCTTGGAATAGTTTTTTGTCTATGAATGCCATTAGTGGAGCAACAATATTCAAATTCATGACTGCAATACTCACCACCATTATCAGATCTGAGATATTTTAATTTCTTACCAGTCTCATTTTCAACTAAGCATTTCCATTTCTTAAAAGTTTGAAATACATCAAATTTATGTCTAAGGAAATAAACACATACTTTTCTAGTTGCGTCATCAATAAATGTAACATAATAATGAGAGCCACCAAGGGAAGATACTGTAGCTGGTCCCCATACATCTGTATGCACAAGCTCTAATTTCTCCTTTTTGTTTTCTTTCCCAGTCTTTACAAAACTCACTCTCTTTCATTTTCCATACACACAACTTTCACAAAAATCCATATTGACACATTTCAGACCTGGTAAAACATTCTTTCAATGAAGTACTTTCATACCTTTCTCATTCATGTTCCCAAGTCTATTGTTCCACAACGTTGTATCAGAATCTAGAGTAGCTATTTTTTCTCGCTACTCAACTGCAACAATTGTTCTTGAACATTCATTTTTCTCTGAAACAATCAAAGTAGAAGGAACAATATGACATGTACAAAGATATAAGCTGCCTAATTTCACACCTTTGGCTACTACAAGGGAACCTTTTGAAACCTTCCAATTTTTATCATTAAAAGTAACTACACAACCCTCATCACTGAGTTGCCCCACTGAAATTAAATTCTTTTTCAGCCTTGGAACATGTCTTACATCATGTAGTAGCCAATGATTCTCATTCTATAACTTAATCTTAATTTTTTCCTTTCGAACAATTTGACAGGGTTCATTATCCCCCAAATAAACAAGTCCAAAATTGCCTTGGACATAATCAATGACATAACCTCTATGAGGTGTAGCATGAAATGAAGAACTAGAATCTAAAACCCATGAATCATCAACACTTTGTAAAGATAGAATCAAAGCATCCTCTTTGAATTTGTTACTTACCACATTTTCCTCCTTGTCTCCATCTAATTTATCTCCATTTTTCTTTTGATTCCAGAAATCTTTCTTTTTGTGCCCTGGTTTCTCACAATACCAACAATCGTTTGGTCCTCTCAATTGAGACCTCTTCTCCTTTGACTTTCCTCTTGATTTCCCATGATTTCTAGAGTTTCTTCCTCTCTCAGTCGTTCTACCCCTGATTTGTGCATTCAAAGCACTTCCTGATGTAGATCCACCTAAGGATTTCCTACAAGTTTCCTCACTCAGAACAACACTAATCACATCTTCACATTTTAGGGTACTAGATCCAGGAATAGAATTACTCACAGCCATTACCAAGCCATGCTAGCTTTCAGGCAAAGAACACAAAATCAAGAGAGCCCTAATTTCTTCATCAAAATTGATACCCACAGAAGATAACTGCCTAGTAATAGTATTAAACTCATTTAAATGATCTGCAATAGATCCACCTTCTGCCATTTTCATATTAAATAAATGCTTCATGTGAAATACCTTGTTTGAAGTGGAGGGCTTTTCATATAGTGGCGCTAGGGTTTTCATGAACTCTTCTGTTGTCTTTCCTTTTTTAATATTAAATGCCATTGATGGTGCCAAGAATAATCGAATGCTTCCAAGTGCCTTTTTGTCCAAAAGATCCCATTCAACATCTGACATAGATCCCTGATTCTTGGCTTTGCCTTCCAATGGCTTCCATAAATCCTTCTGATAAAGATAGTCTTCCTTTTGCATCTTCCATAACCGAAAGTTCTGCCCATTAAACCTATCAACCCTCAGCTTACCCTAATCTACCATCACTCCCACTCAACTATGAGACTCCCACTTAACCATGAGTCTTTCCTACAGAGGATAATTGAAAGACAACTAGGCTCTGATACCACTTGTTAGGATAAACCACAGACAGAAATAAAAAACTACATGCAAATATAACCAATAATAGAAAATAATAGATCACACAAAAATTAACACAAGGCAACAAGATTTAACATGGTTCATCCAATCGCTGGGCTACGTCCACCAAACAACAAGTCCAATCTTATTACAATCTAGTGATTACAACCTGATTATAATCCGTAATCACTTATAGCTCAATACCACCACAAGAAGAAATTTCACATCACAACATATATAAAATACCCAAACCTAAACCCTTTTATACAAGTATTAAACTACTTTATGGTTATAACATGTCAACCATAAATTAGCCATAACTTTAGAGGCCAATCTATGAATGGTGAATCTACGAATAGTACCATTTTTTTTTTTTTTGGGCGATGCCATGAACCCCACTAATTATGAAGTACGTATAGTACTTTCTTGATTAGTCACCACAATCTAAGACTTAGTGATAATTTATTTCACATGGTTCTTGTTTAACAGGGTAAAGTGCATGACTTGGAAAAAATTGTCATCATCTAGCTAAAGAAAACTAAAGATGTCCTTATTGAAATAAAATATATCAAGCCTAGAGAATATTATTTTCACACCTTTTTGATAATTAGACCATGTGAACCAAATCCATCTTGAATTAGATTGCATACCCTCAACTGGGTCAATAAGGTTAAGTTTTCAAATCATTCTGTTTCAATATAGTTTCTCATGGCCTTTCTACTCAAAGTTGTTACAAGCACTTAATCCTTAACCGTTGTGATAATGCTAAAGTCACTAGGAAGAATCCAAGGAATATTGGGGAGATTAGTAAACCATTTCCAAAGTTCAATCCTATAATTGTGATCATTAGGAGCATAAATAGTGTTGGGGCCAATTTACAAGCCATCCTTCTTCAACACTACCCACTTTTCCCTTTTTCACGATGAGAAACCATAATTTATTGAAAGTTTCTTCTAGTTAGGACCTAACAAAATAGAAAAACCACCTTTACCTCTTGGGTGACCCATGAAAAGAGCATTTTTATCTTTCCAAATATACTTCAGTGCCATGTCCAATGCAAATCTAGTTGACTTCACTTCTTAAAGCATTAAATTATTTATTAGAGTATAAGAATATATTTAATCCATATATTTCCTATATGAGGACTCTAGCCCTCTTACATTCTATAAGGAAATTTTAACATTCATCTAAGTGGTTAGGTAGATGAATTCATGGGGGCCTTGAATTTATTAAAATAGTTAGATTGCTTACCTTTATATTATTTAGAGGGCCTTGGGTTGCTAGTAGAGAGAAGTGGTTTGCATTTTTTCTTCTTAACATATTCACTACCTTCTGACTACACATATATCAAGTTTCCCTCTTTGTTTTTCTTTTCTACACTAAACTAAACATTTGGGTCCACTAGAATCTCCAATATGCTAACTGACTTCTCTACAAGCCCCATAGTGTTCTCTAGGACCCTCATCTACTCATATATGTTTTAATCACCTTCCTTAGGTTCTATACTTGTGCTCTTCCACGTAGATAAATATAACCATTTGTTCAAAGGGAAAGGTAAGGGAGGTGGTGCCAAGATGACAACCTCAAAACCTACCAAGACATCTCTTTCTCTAGAGAGAAATCAAGAGTGCCAAAGGAAGTCTCAGGAGACATAAGGGAAGAAGTCAAGTGAGGAGATGATGGGGATGGAGGACCTATTCGAAGAATAAAGAAAGTCTTGTAGGTAGGAGACTTAGGATGAATCTTCCTAATTAACTCGTCTTTTTTGTTAATTATGCAAAGAGGGAGTTTTTGGGCATTGCGATGTTTTCTTATTAGAGGTTAAATGACTTATCCAAGACCAAAATCAAGCTTATTAAAAATAAGAAGGGCATCAAGTTTTGTTAGAACATTTAAGATAATCGAGAGGGGGTGAATTAGTTACTCTTAGGTCTTGATGTACGAATTCAACTTTCACTAACTTCAAAAAATTATTCAAACTCATAAAACCTCCTAGTCCATAGAAAAAATTATCACCAACTTAATACATTCATTCTTCACTTAACACTTTTCTTAGTATATCCTGACTAATAGAAAATAAATAATAGTAGATAGCATGCATGACACATATATTACACTAGTATTTAACATGGAAACCCAATTTGAGAAAAACTACCGAGTAACATTATACCTTTTTAACTCTCCTGATCTGAGATTGGTTAAGAGCCAACCTTGGTAAAGGTCACAAAATAAACTCTTATGTGTGACCCCATTAAAGGATTTACTTTGCCTATTAGGAGTGGCCTAGTTAGAGGACTTTGGATCTTTCCATTTGAATATCACCTTGACTAAAGGATTTATAAAATGATTGTTAGGTCAACCTTGATTAATTTATTTTGACCACCATAATGGTTAGAAAGTAAAAAATAGGTTTTATCTATCAAGATACAACTCATTATGCAAATTTAGATCTCCATTCAATTCATTTTTTGGTTCATTGACTAGACTTCACTAACATATCCTTGTTTGACCTTCTTGGCAATCCTTCAATAAATCACACTTCACTAATCTTCTCATTTCTCCTTTACTACTCTTATCTTCACAAGTTCTTCACAAAATTGCCAATCAACAAAAAATAAATAATAGAAAGCATCTCTTATGCCTGTTTAAATAGGTAATTATAATCTTTTTTCTCTTCAACATCACATAGATCTTAGAGTTTTGTGAGATTCAATGAATATATCCATCATTTATCCTCCTACTCATTTCTTGATACTTCTATAAACTTTTGAATGAATCATCACCTTTGATCACATAAAAAATTCAATTCATGCATTAAATATGCTAGCTTATCAATTCTTGTCATCCACACATTTTGACTAATCCAAAAATTCAACTATGACAGCCTGAAAACTTGATTATTTAAAAACTATTATTTTTCTGACACTTGGTCATGACTATAGTCTTTTTCTTGTCACCACTTTCTAGCTTGGTCTCTACCATTTTTTCTCACTCAACTTACACTATCTTTATCATTCTTCACTATGCTCAGTCACTACTACATTTTCATTATTGTCTTTCTCAGCCAAAACTAACACTACTCTAATACTATTTTCTCAGCTAGCTCTTATGTTCCTTAATAGTTTTCTTCATTAGGTCACTCAGTCAATATTAGTCTTTTAAACTTAATTTCTTGTCCTATCTTCTACACATCAACTTGATTGTCTTGTTCACTTCATATAATTATTAAACAACACATTATCTTGTCAAAGACTAATTGATGAAGTGCCCATTGCAATTCCAACATGCTTGCTCCCCATTATTCAAAAATGTCACTAGTACATCTAGTTATGAATCTTATTGAAAAATATTTAAATATTTAACTAGTTATGAAATCTTGAACTAGTTATGTATCTTACAAAAGAAAATTTAAGACTAGAATATGTAGTAAATGGAAGTTAGTTTCTAAACTACTATCCCTTTTGTGATAAAAAATTAATTTAATTAGACAAAATTTGGAAATTAAATGTAAACGTACAATTTTTTTTGGAAAAATTAAGAAATAAGCATATCTCTAACCACCTTAACTACAATCAAACGATAATATTTCTTTTAAGTTTGTAGGTATAAGAAGTATACTTCTACCCAAATGTGATGCATATTTATTTTGTAATTTTAGTCCAAGTAAATAATTAATTTTAATTTTTTTCTACAATAATTTTTGGAATAAAAAAACTCTCATGTTTGGCCACCTTAACTCATTCAAAAATACACATTATTTATTCTTGTTCTCCTCATAGTAGGAAAAACATAGAATGTGACACATCTTCCATAGTTTGAAAAGGTTATACAATTTTAAAGTTATATTTTTTTTTCAATCAACACTTTATAGGCAAATCCATTAGAAAATAAGTAATAATTACCTATTGACCTCATAATTGGACAATAATTACATTGATGGAAAGAGGATAACGTGTTTAAGAAACCCTTTTCATTTTATTAAATTCACATGAAAAGTGAATTCTTTTTCATATCACCACTTTTTTGCCCCTCTTAATCCTACACATACCACTCTATGATTTGCTATAGATCTTCATTAAAATTCTTAGTTTCATTTTGATTATCTTCTTGTACTCACTTAAACTTCTCCCTCTATTATACCAATTATAATACCAACTTTATTGGCTCCCTCTTTCACATTTCTTTTTGTAATTCAACTTCTTCCTTTGTCACTTGATAGATAGTACACTTTGATGAGATATGGTAATTTGATAACATACTCTCCCTCTTTGACAATAATTCCAAAGGCATCATCCATTATCCCATTGACATGCACATCCTCCTTAGCACTATTTGATTGATATTTCAATAGTTACTTTTCTCTTTCATGTTTGACTTGACTCCTTGTAGTATCATATGTTTGTGCTTGAATCCATCTCTTTATAGCTTTACAAATCCCCTATTGTGTAGCCTCATGCATCAATGTGTAAGATATTTTAATCATAAAATTTGATGTAATGATACATCTCTTCTTAGCTTGCTTCAGATAGGGAAATGACCCCTAACTTAACTCTTAGATACTCAAAAATATCCTTAGATAATTCCTTAGTGAATATATCTTCTATCTATGCCTTTGTGTTCACATACTCCAATCTCACTTCTTTGTCTTGTAATATCTCTCTCAAGTAATGATACTTGAGAGAAATGTGTTTGGTGTTTGTATGTATCAAAGGATTATTTTATATATTTATAGCACTTTTTTTATCACATTATGTCATGTAACATGTCTAGTAATCTCTTCTTTCAAACCTTTCAACAATTACATGATCCATACAATGTTTGAACAATTAACTATTGTAGCAACATACTAAGCCTTTGTTGTGGATTGAGAAATATAGTTTTCTTCTTTCTTGTCCATGAGATCAATCTCCTTCCTACAAAGAAAGAAATTGCACTTATACTCTTTCTTTCATCAATGTTTCCTACCAAATCAGCACCTAGGTAAAATTTGAGCTCAAACTTGTCACTTTATTTATACCAGAATACATAATCTTATGTTACTTTTAGATGTCTTAGTATCCTTTTCATAATCATCATGTGATTTTCTCTAGGATTATTATAAAATATAGTAATAATTCCAACTGTTAATGCAATGTTAGCTCTGCTATGTAAAATATATCATAATTTTCCAATCATTGACCTATACAATATTTGATTCACTCTTATAGAATCACCATTCTCTGTAATTTTTTGACTAGTAAACATAGGTGTTCCAATTGGTCTTGAGTCTTTCATTCCAAAGTTCTTCAATATCTCCTTGATAAACTTTTACTATTTAATGGAAATAACCTTCTCCATCTGATAAACATGCAAACCAATAGAGAACTTAATCTATCCAAAATTAACATCTCAAATTTATTCTTCATCTCATTAACAAATGATTTACACCAAAAGTCATATCCACCAAATATTATATCATCAATTTTTGTTTCTAGAAATACCTTTCTCATTTAGCTTGTTTTTGAACAACCACTTGGTTCCAATCACATTCTTGTCCTTTGATCTAGGTTCTAATGTTTGTGTCTTGTTCTTCTCTATTTGATCAATTTCCTCATTCATTTCTTTAATCCAATCTTCAATTTCTAGTACATCCTTAATTGATTTAGGTTTAACCTCACATTATAAAAATGTATCATTATTCAACTTACTTCTTTTCAACTCATGAATCTTTTCTTCCAATAATTTTGTCAGTTGTATGATTCCTCTTTACTTTTTGTGCAATGACTAGTTTGGGTCTTCTTTCTTGATGTACTTTGTATTGTTTTTCTTTCTCATCTCCTTTAGGTATCTCTAGCTACAACTCAGCATGATCAGTTTGGTATTTTGTTTCCTCTCTCAGATGTTTGGCTTCTTTCTATCTATGACTTGACTCCTACAACATAATGCTTGCCATAATAGTGATGCTTAGTAGAGATTTTCTTCTAAACCTCGGTAGTCCCTGACTCCTAATGCTTTCTCACCACTTTCTATGGTTCACATAATGTGCTAGGTTCTCCTTCATACATGTAGATAAATTTTATATAATGTTTAGGTTCTCTCTTGCATTTCTCTTCATTCTTTTTTACAAATTTATCTATTCTAACATTTTCATTTTCAACAATTTTTTTAGTGTTAGATTTCAAACACTTGTATGTATTACTTTTAGTGGAATATCTTAGGAATATACCTTGATCAATCTTTGCATCAAGTTTTCCTTTTCCTTTTATATTTTAGTATGTAACAATTGCTTCTAAAAAATAAAAATAATTGACATAAGGTTGAGAGCCCTACGAAAGATTAAAAGGTTTTTTTTTGTATCTTTCTTAACTTAACTCGGTTCAAAGTATAGATTGCAATACTTACGACTTCTCTCTAGTACATTTTTTAAGCATTCTTTACCATCATCAGTATCCTTACATATTCCATGATTGATCTATTCCTTCTTTCTACTATAATAAATATAAGGCAGAGTCCTTAGTGCTCTCATTTATCTCTTGATTCCTTTTTCATTATAGAATATGTCAAACTCGTCTAATATAAATTCACCTCCTCTATTTGATATCAAACACTTTAGACTCTTACCTATTTTCTTTTCAACTCCATCAAAATATCAGTTAAAATTTTAAAATGCATTAGTGTTTTCTGTAAGAAACATCGCATTCATCATTGTAGAGAAATCATCAAGAAATTAATTATTTTTCACCATAATAAGTTTGCACCCTTATAGGACCACATAAATTGGTATGAAGAAACTCTAAAATGACATCAAAATGATAAGTCATTCTCTTGAAACTAGACTTTGTCATTTTTCCTATTTGACATTGTTTGCACATCACTTTATCAGATTTACTCAATCTTGGCAATCCTCTTGCTCTTTTAATCTTACTAACTCTTACCTAATTATCAAAGCTCACATAACATAGACTTTTATGCCATAACCAAATGTATTCAAATTGGGAAAATATACAAGTATCTTTAGATCATTCTAGATAGAACAGATTAACTCTTGTTTGATCTCTACTTCCAATCAATTCACCAGTAGCATCATAAATATTTTCTTGCCTATTTTGAAATTTAACTTGGTGGCCTGAACTATTCAACTATGCCATACTAAACAAGTTATATTAAAAAACTATCAAACAGATATACATTATTGCATTTGATCTTATCATTTAGTATAATTGATCATTTACCTTTCACATAACATGGTGCATCATTTCTAAACACAACACTACTCCCATTATAATATTCTAGTTTTTTAAACTTATTTATATTACTAGGCATATCATGTGAACAACTGCTATCAATTATCCATATTTCATTCTTATTCACATGTGAATCAATGCAGTTTTCTTATCAGTCATTAGATTCATCTTTTATTACAACATAAACAACTTTATCATTTTCATTAGAATCACTATTACAGAAATATTCTTCAATAGAGTAAGCTAGCTTCTTACCTATGCCTTTGTAATCTTTATTACCCCAATTGTCTCTATAATCTTTCCTTCCTTCTTTCACATACCTTTGTAGAAATCTTGCAACAATATGACCAAGTTTGTTACATGTAAAACATATTGTTAGAGTTTTAGGTGACTCTACAACACCCCCAAGATCAGATGAAAGACCAAGAAAACTTCCGCAAGAGATTGGCAAGATAATAACATGAAGATGCAAGAATGCTATTATTGATAATGGACTTGATTGAAATCCAATGGATTGATTTGAAATGTACATAATAGGCCTCCTTGTATAGGAGAGGTGATAAGAAACAATGATAAGGAGAAGATAAGTAGATATTTGAAATGAATATATTTTTTATGAGTCTCTAATTGTAGCACAATCTGATCTATCACCTATTGACCCTTCCTCAACCAACCAAAAGAACCTATGTAATACTAAATTAAGAGTTCCCTTCTGATAATGCTAAACTACACCAATCAAAAATGCTATGAGCATTAAGAAGCTCTTCTCTTGAAATCTCCAATTATTCCTTAATTAGAGCTCTCTTCATACATGCCCCTATTCCATCGTGTTCCCCTTTCCCATGGTTGGACTATAAAAAAACTCCAAATATGAGGCACCTCCCCCTCTACATGTATCCTACACAACTAATAAAATATGTAAGCATTCTTGAATTAACTTGTGCAATCATCTGACCAAATTATATGTCTATCCATAGCAATGTCATGCTCTTGTAAGAAATCAAAATAATTCTCAAAACAATGTTTCACAAACTCATGAGAGTGAGATGTATCATCACTCGTGTAAAAATGATACTCTCTAATAATCTTCTAATTATCTTCTACACTATTAGGGGCATCTTTATATGTTATGCAGAAAAAATAGCAATCAAAATGGAGTTGCAAGACTAAGATTGTGTCTCATTTTGAGGCTACAAAGTGTAGTTCTATGCAAATTCAACAATCGATATAATAACGCCAATGGGTATTGTTGATCCAACCACTAAAACCTATGAATATTCCTTGCATAATTATAGAAAATGTTTGTCTTTAAATCTAAAATAAAACTAGCCACACTGATTGCTTGTGCAACCAATTCACATCTAGAGCCCTCATCCCCTCTCTTCAATGTGTATTTCACTATTTCATATACCATTTGTTTACTATTGTCCTCCCAAGATCTTGTTTGCACCCCTCATGGAAACATGTGTCAAACTTGGATAAGCCATCACATTCTAAACACTTCTAATTTAAGCAAGAATCTCTATAAAGAAATAACCATAAACTTTACGACATAAAAAGTGATCTAGCAAGTCTCTTGATGATTTTTGAAACCCACTAGCACCATAATTCTCCAAAATTTCTTTACTATGCAAAATAAAATGGATGAAGTGTAATATGTCATGGTGCATAGAAAACTTGATATGATATTTACAACAATGTGTATTTCAATTTTTAAGTGACACACAATAAAATGGCTTCAAATATTCAAAAGCCCTTTGTAATATATGCAATCCTAGATGACTCTCTCTAAATTCTTTGAACAAAATAGTTTGACATACCTCAAAATAATGTTTAGGATGTGGTGAGTAGTCTCTGATGAAAATTCTCAACTTCAACATGTCTTTAGCATTGGGTGATACTCCTAAGCTAGAGTGCCAAAACTCTGTAATTTCTTCCTTCGCATCATTGGATAGCTTCTTATCAAAATGTGGAAGTCTCCCACCAAAAGCTAATGTTTCATTTTGAAGATGATCATAAATTCTCTCTCATCTACTAAGTTCTCTTCTCAAAGTAGTACTATTTAGGTTCATGTCAATACAAGTTTGTCTCATATATCTACCCTTTCTCGAATGATGACTTACCAAAGAGGTTTTAATAACCCTTTGAGAAACTCTCTTATCCTTCTCCCTACTATTATTCCTAATGCTATTGAGAGTACTAAAAAGGTTCTTAAAAATAATGGAATTTCTTTCTAATTTTTTATTGACATGAATTTGAAATTTGGAAATCACAGGTCTCATCTTTTGCATCTGTAATAAGTGCATAAAAAAATGACATTGCTCCACCACTGTCTTATTGTCAAAAAACATCTTATATAGTCTTGAAACCCATAAACAAATTGTTCTTTGTGATTTTTAAAATTCCAAATTGGTAATAATTATTTCATCAATTTCAATTATCCATTTTGGTGTTCTCGGAAATTCATATCAATTACAATTAGGAGATATGTAATAGTCTTCTACATTTTCATTATTGACATGGTCAATCATGCAAATTATGTTATGAACTGGTAAACTTTCATTCTCCAAATTTGTATTCTTTGAATTTTCAATCCCAACATTATCATTATTAATTGATACATTTTCATTCCCCAACTATAAATATTCATTATTTGACTCTATGATTTCACCTTTGGTCAATACATCATCAACTTGGTTCACATTTAACATACCTTGTCCCTTTGCCTATATGTTGCAATATCTTCATTTGATACCTTAATTTTATGTTTAGCCTTTCGATGACTATTGGTGTTCAATTGTACGGGCCCTAAGAAATCATTTTTCTTTAGTCCCATGAAAATGGGTCCCAAAAAATGTGATTGCCAAGTTTGCGGTGGTAAAATATTTTAGAAAAAGTTTGTTTGTATTTCAAGTACCTGATCCCATATCGAGTACCAAAAAATCATATATTATTATATATTAGTATTTTATTGAATATAATATAGTAACACATATGACTATTATTATGATTATTATTATTATAAAATATAATATAGTAATATACATGATTATAGGCATTTCATGACAATGTATGTTGCTAGGGCTCCTAGGACTACTACAGATCTATTTGGTTTGTTTGAATGGGTCGAAAGGGGTCATCGGATGATGTATGATCCCTTTTGACACATTTCATGACAAAATATGTTCCTAAGGGTCCTAGGACCCCTAGGGACCTATTTGGTTTGATCGAATGCATCGAAAAGGGTCATAGGATAACTTATGACCCTTTTCGATGCATTTCATGACAACATATGTCCCAATGGGTCTAAGGTCCCCTAGGGACCTATTTGGTTTATTTGAATTGGTCAAAATTTGATGCATTTCATGACAACATATGTCCCTACAGGTTCTACGACCCCTAGGGACCTATTTGGTTTGATTGAATGGATCAAAAGGGGTCATATGATAACTTATGACCTCTTTTGACTCACTTTAGGATAACAAATGTCCTTAGGGGCCCTAGGACACTTAGGGAGCTGTTTGGTTTGATCAAATGCATCAAAAGGGGTCATAAGATAACCTATGACTACTTTCAATGCATTTGATGACAACATATATCCCTAGGACCTATTTGGTTTGATCAAATGCATTGAAAGGGGTCATAGGATAACCTATGACTCTTTTGAATGCATTTAATGAAAATATATTTCCCTAGGGATCCTAGGTCCCCTAGGGACCTATTTGGCTTGTTCAAATAGACCGAAAGGTTCATAGGATAACATATGACACCTTTCGATGCATTTCATGACAACATATGTCACTACAAGTCATAGGAGCCCTAGGGACCTATTTAGTTTTGACAAATGGGTCGAAAGGGGTCATAGGATAACTTATGACCCATTTCGACATATTTGATGACAACATATGTCCCTAGGGGTCTTAGGGACCCCTAAGGAACTATTTGGTTTGATCGAATGGGTTGAATGGGGTCATAGCTTATCCTATGACCCCTTTCAATGCATTTGATGACAATATATAGGACCCCTAGGGATCTATTTGGTTTGATTGAATGCATTGAAAGGGGTAAGAGGATAACCTATGACCCATTTCGATAGATTTGATGAAAACATATGTCTCTAGGGGTCCTAAGAACCCTAGGGACCTATTTGGTTTTTTGAATGGGTCAAAAATGGTCATAAGATAATGTGTGACACCTTTTGACACAATGATGATAACATATGTCCCTAGGGATCCCAAGACCCCTAGGGACCTATTTGGTTTCTTTAAATGGGTTGAAAGGGGTCATAGGTTATCCTATGACCCCTTTCAATGCATTTCATGACAAAATCTTGTAGGACCCCTAGGGACCTATTCGATTTGATTGAATGCATCGAAAGGGGTCATAGGATAATCTATGACACCTTTCAACACATTTGATGATAAAAAAAATCTCTAGGGGTGCTAGGAACCCTAGGGACCTATTTGGTTTGTTTGAATGGGTTCAAAGAAATGGGTAATAGGATAAATGATGACCCCTTTTAACACATTTGATGACAACATATGTCTGTAGGTAGCCTAGACCACTAGGGACCAATTTGGTTTGTTCAAATGGGTCGAAAGTTGTGATAGAATAACCTATGACCCTTTTCAATGTATTTGATGACAAAATATGTGGCTAGGGGTCCTAGGACCCCTAGGGAGCTATTTGTTTTGATTGAATGTGTTGAAAGGGGTCATAGGATAACCTATGACCCCTTTTGATGTATTTCATGACAACGTATGTTCCTATGTGTCCTAGGACCCCTAGGGACCTATTTGGTTTGATAAAATGCATTGAAACCTTTTGATGCATTTAATGACAACATATGTCCCTAGGGGTCCTAAGATGCCTAGGGACCTATTTGGTTTGATCAAATGCACCAAAAGGGGTAATAGGATAACCTATGGCCCCTTTTGATGAATTTCATGACAAAATATGTCCCTAGGGGTCATAGTACCCCAGGGGACATATTTGGTTTTTTTGAAAGGGTCAAAAGGGGCCATAAGATAACATATGACCCCTTTTGATGTAGTTGATGACAACATATGTCTTAGAACCCCTATGACCTATTTGGTATTTTTGAATAGGTTGAAATGTGTGATAGGATATCATATGACCCCTTTCAACACATTTCATGATAATATATGTCCCTATGGGTCATAGGATAAACTATGACCCCTTTTAATGCATTCATGATAACATATGTCCCTAGGGGTTCTAAGAGTCCTAGGGACCTATTTGGTTTGATCGAATGCATCGAAAGGAAATTAGGACCAATCTTACATTCTAATAGGTTCAATAAATTAAAATTTTTGGATATAATAAAGATGTAAAATAAATTTACAAATAAATATCAAAAAGTGTAAGATGTCCAAGTCCAATTGCACCTACAAAACCAATATCAAGTGTATTTTAAATATTTCAGAGGTCTTGTATCCTAGGTTTATCATGAATACCATGAAGGAATAGACCAATTTTATTATTGTTTCATACCATCAAAGGCACTTTTTTGGCTTTGTATACACTTAAAAATTGGAGATGGTTAGGTCTTTATAGAATCAGATCGAGTCGTGAGCTAAGTTAAGTCAACTTCTGACACATTGAATCCTTGTAATATCTTGATAGATAACACCTCAAAATTCATATTTCCAATAGGATCTTCCAATGGTTTTGCATATTTATCCATTACTAGGGTATCAAAAATTACCCTAAAATGTACTAATGTCATAAAAGTATACAAAAGATTTGTATTCCTCTAGTTCCTTCATAGGCTCAACCCCATGTACCTTTGTATATTCATCAAACTTCACATTTGGACTTTCTCTAGCTTTGTTAGTGTTAATATTTAAACACTTATAATGTTTACTTCTAGTAAAATAGCTAAGGAATATACCTTCTTCACTTTCAGCATCTAATTCACCATTCTTGAAATCTTTAAGACTATAGAACTTGCTTCCAAATACCTTAAAACAATTTACTTTGGGTGAGTATCCATACCATAATTCAAAAGATGTTGAATGAGTACCTTTCTTGACTTGCACATTGTTCAAGTTATAGACAGTTGTACTTATAGCCTTTCTCCATTCTTTTAAAGCAACATTCTTCTCCATCATGAGTGTCTTAGCATAGTCCATTATAGATTTGTTCCTCCTTTCAAAAATTCTATTTGGTTAAGGGGTCCTAGGTGTAGATGTCTATCTTTTGATTCCTCTATCATTATAGAACATATCAAATTGTTTTGATATAAATTCTCCACCTCTGCTAGATCTTGAGCATTTCATACTTTTACCTACCTCTTTTTCAACTCTAGCGAAGTACCACTTAAATATTTGGAAAGCATCAAATTTCTATTTCAAAAACATAGCTATCATCATCCTAAAGTTATCATCAAAAAATAGGATAATTTACATGTGACCCTTGTAGCTTTTCACAATAATTAGTCCACACAAGTCAGGATGAACAATCTCTAGAATTTCTTTAGAGGTGTGAGTCTTACTTTTAAAACTAGATTTTGTCATCTTGCCTAGTTGGCATTGTTTGCAAATTATATTGCCAAGTTTCTTCAATTTAGGAAAACCTCTCACTCTTTTCATGTTACTAATACTTACTAAGTTATCAAAGTTAACATGAAATAACCTCTTGTTACATAACCATATTTCATCAAATTCTACAAGAAGAAAAGTAACATCATTCATATCAAGATAAAATAGATTACCTCTACTCTGAAAACCTTTTCCAATTAGCTTCTCATTAGTATCATGGATCTTAGCCATCTTGTTCTCAAACTCAACCTTGCAACCTAAACTATTTAGTCATGAAACACTCAATAAATTATTGTTAAGTCCTTCAACATAATAAGCATTATCAAATAGGATCTTTACTCTAAAAGCTTTTTTTTCATTTTATCATACAGGGTGTATCATTACCAAGCCTTACACTATTTCCATCATAATAATTTAGGGTAATAAACTTACTTTTATGTCCAATCATGTGATGTGAACACCCACTATCAATGATCCATCTTTCACTCTTGTTCACATAAGACACTAGTGCAGTTGCCTCATCATTCATTGAAACATACACCACTTCATCATCATGATAATCAGATCCACCTCTGCTTTCCACTTCTACAATGCAGTAAGATTTCTTGCCTTTGTCTTTGTAATATTTGTTATCCTCATCTCTTTTACCTCTGTATTTGTGTCCACCTCTCTATTTTTCTTGTCTAGACATTTAGCAACAATATCACCAAACTCATTACAATTAAAACAAATGATAGGTAACTTACCTTTGAATTTTCCTTTACCTTTGTGAAATCTCCTTGCTAGTAGTACCTCAAGCCATTCTACATCTTCCTCATCTGCATCACTATCACTAGAAACATATTTGAATTTTTCTTCTTCTCTTTATGTTCCTTTAATGACATTTTAGCTTTGAAATAAGATTCAACATTTTTAGATTTTAAATTATCAAAATTAGAGTGGTCAAAGGTAGTGATCCTACCTACCAAACCTTCAAGAGTCAAATTAGAACATGGTATACATTTAAATTCTTGTATGGAAAAAACTCTAATAGCATAGATGGGTATTAATGTTCTGAATACTTTACTCAATATAGTATCATCATAAATAATACCATTAGTTCCTCTTATAGAATTAGTAACATCATTTATTCTAGAGTAATATTGAGCAATTTTCTCACCTTCTTCCATCATCATGTCATCAAACTTACCTCTAAGACTTTCATATTTGGATCTCAAAACATTTGTGTCTCATCCATAGATAGTGTGGAGAGTATCCCACATCTTTTTTTCAATGTCACAACCCTTGATGTCACCAAACTCAACATAACTCAGGGTAGAGGAAATCTATAACATTGCCTAATTATGTTCTTTCTTCTTTTTCATATCATTAGTAGTTAGGGTTCCATCAAGATTGACATTCTTAGTGGTGATGGTAGATTGTGCATGGTCTCCATGATCTCATGGGTGTAACTTCATTAGACTTTTCCATGTAGGTAAGTTCTCCTTATTAAGCTTAGGGACCTCTCTTTTTTACATCTTGAATTTTTGTCTCTAGTACCTTCAAACTAGTCCTCTTAAACACTACAGTTCTGAAACCAATTGTTGAAATTCTTTAGAATAACTAAGAGGGGGGTTGAATTAGGTATCCAAGGTCTAGATGTAAAAATAAAACTTTTCAATTCTTAGTAGACCCATATCCATAAAAATGTATTATGCATGCATCGATCAGTTGATACAACTCTTAAACTTTCTAGGCTATTGTCCTAGGTCTAAACAACTTTATAGAAATGTAAACATGAAACATAATAGATTTAATAACACATTTGACACAAGGATTTTACATGGAAACCCAATTTGGGAAAAACCCCTAGTAACATGTTACTAATTCTCCTTCTTCTAAAGTGATGCCTTGTGAAAGTTAAAGGTTACAATACACTTGGTTAGAGGATTTCAATCACCCTTTTAGGAGTAAGCCTTATTAGAGGATTTTATACCATTTTACTTGGAATGTCACCAGGTTAAATGATTTACAAATGATGGCTAGGTCAACTTTAATCCAAAGGATTTACCCTACACTAATACAATGATTAGAAAGTAACAATAAGGCTTGATCCAATAAAAAATTACAACTCACTTGTAGATTACAAATCTTTGTTTCAATCCTCCATTCTTCTCGGCTTTCACATACTTCACCTTTGATAGCATGTTCACCCATCAAGCATTCATACTCTTAAGCCTTCTTGCTTTGTTTTCCAATAGTAGTCTCTTCTATTCAGCCACTAAATGAAGCAATACTCTAGACTCCTTGTCTTCCTTAGGTTCTCACACATGACCACTTTTTCTTCTAACCAGCTCCCTCTATAAATAGAGATTTAAGATCTTTTATTACTTAACCACAATCATCTATTTTATGATTAGATTAGATTAGGTAGGATACAATGAATCTACCCAACTTTCCATTTGGTTCCTCTTGAAAACTCTTCCTCAATCTTCCTTGATTTCTCCACAAAATGGTTTACCTTGAATTCTATGCACCTAGCTCATCATAATTATGTTCCACATTCTTTAAAAAATTCAAGGAAAAAAATTAATCAGCTTAGATTCATCAAATATATAGTTTAACATGAATATTGGCACTCAACATCAATATGTTGTCACTTAGCTTCCATACTATTCTTCCACTCAATCATCACTAGTTAACTTGGCAAATACTAAATTTTACTAGTGCTCAGTACCAATCAAACTTTACTTAGCTTACACTATGTTCACTCAGTATATATTGAATCTTCACTTTTCTCAGCTTGCACTAAGTTTTTTTGACACCTATTATGCACTCAGTCAAGCTTGGCAGACACAATTCTTCTTACTTGTTCTTCTAGACTTAATTAGTGTATCCAACCTTTGCAAGATTAAGTAGATAAACAATATACTATATCATCACTCTCTTAATTGATCTTTGTACTCCTTTTCCATACCATAACTCAACCTTTCCTCTAGGTGATCTTGTTATCTCATTTGATCAAATCCTCTTCATCAATCAAACAAATGATAGTACCCAAATCAACTAAGTAGTTATCTCACCAGCAAGTATCAAGTTTGATATCACTAACAAAATAATGTTTGAAATGCATTCTTATACTTATCAATTTTTTCTCAACACTAGACCAACCTTCTTAGGTAATGATTTAGTATGCTTTTTTTGAGGTAGTCTCTCTTTCTTTAGATACAGCCACACTAAATCACCAACATTGAATTATACTTCTCTTCTTTTCTTATCAGAAAATTCTTTATATATATATATATATATATATATATATATATATATATATATATATATAATTTGTATTTTGTAGCTGCAACTTAACTTTATCATGGACCTCTTTAATAGCTTCAACAAATTCTTCACCATGTGAACTACTAGGAAAGGTGTTTAGAAGTTTTCGATGTGTACCATACACAATCTAAAATGGATATTTTACTGTACTTCTATTCACTATGTCATTGTATGAGAATTTACCTTGAGAAATTATAGAATACCATTTTTCTCCATGTCATTTTGTAAGGCTTCTTAACAACTTTCCTAATCATCTATTGGAAACTTCTATTTGACCATCGGTTTGTGGATGATATGTAGATGAGAAAGATAAGTTTGTTCCAAGATTCTTCTAAAGGGTCCTCCAAAAATGACCTACAAATATTCCATCTCTATCTGATATAATATTCAATGGTAATCCATGAATTCAAACTATCTCTGTAAAGAAGAGGTCTGCTATGTTTTAAGCATCTTTAGTAGATTTTCATGGTAGGAAATGTGTCATTTTATTAAACCTATCTACAAAAACTAAAACAACTATCACACCCCTTTTGAGTTTTTCCTTTCTTTTTCTAATAAATGGTGCATTTTTCTACAAATTTTCTCACATCTTTCTATAATTTGACCAAACGTAATATCTACGAACCAACTTTAAAGCCTTGTCTAGTCCAAAGTGACTAGACAATGCCCACTATGTTTTTGTTGTATGATGTTATCTCTCATCGAGCATTTTGGTATGCAAAGTTGTCCTCCCTTGAATAGTAATCCTTCTTGAATCAAAAAATATGCATACTCATGATTGTGCGTATCATTTAGATTAGTACATGCTTGGTAAATCTCTTTTAAATCAACATCATTGTCATACACATCTTTAAAATTCAAAACTCCTATAGTTTCCAACTAAATTTGTGATATACTGAAAGTTCTTCTGCTTAAAGCATGAACAACTTTATTTGCAACTCATTTTTTATGCTTTATGGAAAAAATAAAAGATTGTAACATCTCCACCCATTTCATATGTCTATGATTTAGTTTTTCTTGACTTTTTATGAAACTAAGGGCCTAGTTATCTCTGTAAACAATGAATTCTTTGGCTAGCAAATAGTTTCTTCATTTCTTAAGGGATTGGACAAGGACATACATTTCCAAATCATATCAAGAATAATTTTGTTTAGCTTCATTGAGTTTCTCACTTTAAAGAAGGCTATAGGTCTATCCTCTTGACTAATACATCTCCTATTTCTATGTTGCTTGAAGCACATCACGTTTGAAAGCATTTACTAAAATTAGGAAATATGAGGACTGGATGGTGAGCTACTTTCTTCTTAAGAAATTCAAATGTTTCACTAGCTTATGTTGTCTAAACAAATTTACATTTATGTCCTCCTTTTATAGTATTGAGAATTGGTGCACAAATCAAGTTGAAATTCCTAATAAACTATCGATAGAAAGTGGCTAAACCATGAAAAATTCTAACTGCTACAATATTCTTAGGAATTGGCCATGAAAGAATTGCACTTATCTTATCTTGATCTATCTATTGAAAATAAATGATTAATTGAGTATTTTCTTTGATGTTACATAAAATGCCATATCATTGCCATTTAGTGTATGCCAAGCTCACTCAGGTCATGAAGACAATTTCCTATGTTTAAAGAGTATTCTAGAGTTCGCCTAGTTTAGAAGACAGTGTCTACCAGATTCACTCAGTCATTAAAGGGAAGTTTACAAAAGTTGAGTGTTAACTGAGCTCACTTGCTAATGAAGAAAATATTGATGGAACCAGTGTTAACCAAGCTCACTTGGTTACCAAAAGAACTTTTTGAATATGCAGTGTTAATTTAGTTCACTTTGCTAACATAAAAAAATTGTTTGTAAGTTAGTGTAGATACCAAGCATGTCTGGCTAACGAAGGATTTTTTCTTGTTTCCTTATATTGAGTTAAATTGATCTAGTTGTTGGTTCTAACTGACTGAGGAGTTGAATATTAATTATTCTAAGATGTACTCAAGTTGACTTGACAATGAATAAGGTATATGTATAAGGTCAAGTTGAGGATTGAATGTGTGGAAGTGTATAGAATATTTGATGATCCTTAGAGGAATCAAATTAGAAGGATAAGTAGAATATCCTTGTTGAGCTACAAAGATACACTCGATCAGGAAGGATCAAGTATACAAGAAAGAATTGAAATCTGTAAATCAGCAATTTAGTTGCATTAGATATTAGGTCATCTCATTGTTAAATTTTAACCATTGTAGCAATTATCTGAATCTCTTAACGAAGTTGGCTTAACATCTATTTGTAAATCCTCTAACAAGGTGACATTTCTATTCAAAGTGTCTAAAGACCTGTAACAAGGCCACTCGTAATAGGGTGATTAAATCCTCTAATAGGGTCACACCTAATAGTGTGTTTTGTAACCTTTAATAGGGTTTCTCCTAACAAGGTTGACTTCAGAAGAGTGAAAATCAGTAACTAGATGCAATTGATTTTTTTTTTTCCAAATTGAGTTTCAATGTTAAATCTTGTTGTCACTTGTGCTCATACTATTTATTTTGTGTGTATGCAACTAAGTTAATATTAAGGCTAATCATATAAAACATCTTATCATTTGCATTTTATAATTTATTACTATTATTTAGTTATTGTTGAGTTACAACATTTGCTAGAATTAACTGAGTGCATGTGTGTTTGTCGAGTTATAGAAGAATACAGTTTAATCAAAGTTTTGATTTGTATTGACATCTAAGAAATTTGGGATTTATTTTTATAGTAATTGATTGAACCCTCCCTTCTTAATTACTCCTCTTATATTTTCAACAATTGTAATCAAAGATTTTGGTGCTTGCAAAAAAGGTTTCAAGGACCTAAGCTAAAGATCAGGATGTCTTACACAAGGGAGATTCCAAAGTTGAACAAAGATAACTTGAAGGCATGAAAAGAACTCATTAGGATACACTTGGCAACCATTGGAGATACAAGGCTAAAGACACCAAATACAAGACTCCTGCTAGAACTATGATTGTTGAAAAAATTATAGAGAAGAAGAGTCATAATATCATGATGATTGATATTGCTTCATCTCTAAACTATGCCAAATTTGATGAGGTAAAATATTGTTGAAGTGCTCATGAAATGTGGATCAAGTTAAAAGATATCTATGGAGAAGATGAAAATGTAAGGAAAGTCAAAGTTGAAATTCTTAGAGGATAGTTTGATGAGATGAAAATGAGAGAGGATGAAAATATTGCAAAATATGTTGATAGAATTAAGGCCAGTGTCAATGATATCAAATCCTCTAGAGGAACAATTGATGATGTAATAGTGGTAAGCAAGGTACTCAGAACCCTTCTTTCTATTGATGAAATTAGAGTGTCTTTTATTCAAGAGATGAGATGTAATACAAATCATACTATAACTTTGGATGTTGTAGTTAGAAGATTGACAACATTTGAACTAGACAACTATGACAATTATACTCCTAGTTCTAGCAATCTTGAGTATGCATTTGAAGCTAAGGTATCAATATTAAGTATGCATTTCTTGCAATAAGGTATTCCAAAGGCAAAGGAAAGTATAAAGGTAAGATTCATCTGATTTTTTAATCTTGTCAAAAAGTTGGACACGTTGCTACAAGCTACCCAAAAAAAGAAGAAAAAAATGAAAAGAAGCACAATAAGTTCAAAGGCAAGAATGATTTTAAGAACTTCAAGGACTACAAGGAAAAATTTTAGAAATCTTTTTTTTTATGGCCAGAGATTTAGATATTAGTGAAGATGATAAAATGGTTTACATTGTTGTAAAAGATGAATCCGATGATGAAGGAGATAAAATGACACTTATCTCTCATGTTAGCAAAAATGATACATAGATTTTTGATAGTGGTTTCTCACAACATATGACTGGCAATAAAAAAAAAAAGTTGAAAATATGGAACATTACAATGGTGGTATTGTGATATTTAGAAATAATGAACCTTGTTGCATAAACAAAAAAGATCGGATTTCACTAACTAATGAAGTTAGATGTGACAATGCTCTCTAGGTTGAACGACTAAAGCATAATCTAAAGAGTGTAGAACATTAGGATAAAGTTGGATTCAAGGTAGAATTCATGAATGGGAAAGCCAAAATACTAGATGGAAAAGGAAATATGGTTGGGTCTAGAAAAAAAAAAAAGGCAACCTATCCTACCTAGATGTTAGTGAAATTTCATGTTTTATTGCTACAGTAGAAGAAAGTTGGTTATGGTATAAAAAGTTGTGTCATGTGAACTTTGATAATATTGTCAAGATAATAAAAAATAGAAGAGTAAGAGGTATTCCTAATTTGAAGAAACTTGATATGGGTCTATGCAAAAATTGTCAAACTGATAAGATGGGCAAGACAAGTTTTAGAAGAAAAGACTATCACTCAGAAGAAATCTTGGAGCTAGTACATACAAACTTATGTGGACCTATTGAAATAGAGAGCTACAATATGGATAAGTATTTTATTCTATTTGTGGATGATTATTCTTGAAATTATGACTATAATGTATTTTAAAAAAAAATTTGAAGCTTTTCAAAAGTTTAAGTGGTATCTGGCAGGAGTAGAGAAAGAAACTAGAAAGAAGTTGAAATGTTTGAGATTAGATAGAGGTGGTGAATTCATTTCCAATGAATTCTACATTGAAAAATAAATTAAGAGACAACTATTAATCCTTGGTACACCTCAACAGAATGGCATAGCTGAAAAAAGGATCAAGTCCATCCTAGATTGTGCAAGAACCTTAATGATAAAAAAGAGTGTTACAATAAAATACTAGAGGGAAACAATTAGTAGTGTAGTGCATACCTTGAACAGAGTATAGTTGAAGAAAAACTCAAATCAAACTCTTTATGAAATATGGTATGGCTACAAACCTAATGTAAGTTACGTGAAAGTATTTGGTAGAAAATGTTATATCTTGAAGGAATTTAGGAAAGGTAAATTTGATGTCAAAGGTGATGAAGGAATATTCTTAGGATACTCTAGCAAAAGTAAAGCATACCCATGTCTTAATATAACTACTCATAAAATCATATAAAGTGTAAATGTGAGAATTGATGAATTTGCAGAAAAGAGTGAAGAGTAAAGTAGCGAAGAACAAAACTCAAATCAAACTCCTTATGAAATATGGTATGGCTACAAACCTAATGTAAGTTACTTGAAAGTATTTGGTAGAAAATGTTATATCTTGAGAAAATTTAGGAAGGATAAATTTGATGTAAAAGATGATGAAGGCATATTCTTAGGATACTCCTATAAAAGTAAACCATACCCATGTTTTAATCTAACTACACATAAGATCATAGAAAGTGCACATGTGAGAATTGATGAATTTGTAGAAAAGAGTGAAGAGGAAAGTAGAAAAGAACCTAATGATTACATAAAGTTTTTTTTATTGTGAACTTGATACAGTGCCAAATCTATTTGGAAGTCAAGAGGTCTCACCTCCAAAGTCCAAAAAATCTCCAAAAGCTACCGAGTTGCATCCACTACAATGTGAGTCATAGTCTGAATGACCCAAGTCACAGTCAAATGCTACCAAGCTAGTGCCTGAGAGAACTAAGTTAGACGGACCTGAGTAAAAGATAGTGCAATTGAAGCTTGATGTAGAAGATCATGAAGAGGTTAACAAAACATGTTCTATATTCAAAGCACCTAAATTAGGAAGATATGTCACAAGGCACCATGCACCTAATCAAATCATTGGAGATAAGTCAGATGGAACAATGACAAGAAAAAAATTGAAAGGTACATATTTTCTTGCTGAATTTGAACCTAGAAATTTTAAAGATGGTTTGGATAGTGAAAGTTGGATTGAAGGTATGAATGAAGAAATATAACAGGTAATAAAGAATAACTCTTGGACACTTGTTCCTAGACCCAAGGATAAAAATGTAATTGGCACAAAGTGGGTATTCAAAAAAAGCTAAATGAAGATGGAGAAGTTTCAAGAAACAAAGAAAGGTTAGTTTATAAAGGTTATTCTTAAGAAGAAATTATTGATTGTGGTGAAACTTATGCTCTTGTTGCAAGATTAGAATGTGCTAGAACTTTATTAGGATATGTAGCATATAGAGGATTTAAATTTGATCAAACGAATGTAAAATTTTCATCTTTGAATGGAATTCTTGATGAGGAAGTCTACATTGAACAACCTAAAGGTTTTGTAGATCCTAGTAAAAAAAATATGGTCTGCAAATTACATAAAGAATTGTATAGTCTCAAGCAAGCTTCTAGAGCTTGGTATGAAAGCCTTAATAAGTACTTGATAAAGATTGGTTTTCAAAGAATAAATGATAAAAGTCTTAATATAAAATAAGCACTAGACAAGAAGATTGCGTTGGCAAAAATATTTGTGGATGACACTTTATTTACAAGAAATGATGACTTATGCAAGGCATTTTTAATAGAGATGAATAAAGAAATTGAGATGTCCATGATTGGAGAGATTATAATATTCTTTGTTGGATTGTACATCCAATAGAAGAAAGATGACATCTATATTACTCAATCCAAATATATCAAGGAGATATTGAAGAAGTTTGGATTTGGAGACTCAAAACCTGTTGGAACACCTATGTCTATTGGGCATAAGGTTTCCAAAAATGATGATTCCAAAGAGGTAAATCAAACTACATATAGATCAATGATTGGAAAATTGCAGTATCTAGTGTACACAATGCCTTATATTTCATTAGTAGTTGGCATGGTGGTAAGATTCTTAGCAAATCCCAAATAAAATCACATGATGACAACCAAGAGAATCATGAGATATCTAAAAGGTATTGAAGACTATGGATTATGGTACAAAAAAGGAGGCAATTTTGATTTGAAAGCATTCATAGATGCTGATTCGATAGGAAGTGTTGATGGTAAAAAAGCACAAGTGGTGGAGCATTCTTTCTTAGTAAATGACTATTATATTGGACAAGAAAGAATCATAATTGTATTTCTCAATACATAGCAAAAGCATAGTATGTGGCAGAAGCAGTTGATTGTTCTAATGTTGTTTGGTTCAAACAACTATTAGTAGGTATGAAAATAGAAATCAAGGATCCAATGGTTATCTTTTGTGATACCACTAGTGCAATTAATATATCCAAGAATCTTGTGATGCATACCAAAACCAAGCACATTGCTATTATATATCATTTTCTGAGATAGTTGGTCTAAGATAAAGAGGTAAGATTGTAATATGTGAATACTAAAGATCAAATTGTAGATATATTCACTAAGCCATTACCTATGGATGCATTTTTGTATCTAAGAGGTAAGTTAGGGGCCATTCCACTATTTGAAGCTCACTAAATGATGTTTAGTGATGCATCAATTAGAGCATGTTAAAGATTAGACATTTGATGCACTATTGAAAAGGGTACTATTTTCACTTATGTTTGCACCCTTGTCTAGGGCCTATGCGTGAAGACAACCTAGTGAAACATGGAAACAATCTCCAAGCTGTGGGACTTGAACTGCGAGGTTGAGTCTTCGAAGAAGGCCGACTTCCTCTTACTATCAGGGCGCACCTAACTACTCCTTAATATCATTTTCTGAGATAGTTGGTATAAGATAAAGAGGTAAGATTGTAATATGTGAATACTAAAGATCAAATTGTAGATATATTCACTAAGCCATTACCTATGGATGCATTTTTGTATCTAAGAGGTAAGTTAGGGGCCATTCCACTATTTGAAGCTCACTAAATGATGTTTAGTAATGCATCAATTAGAGCATGTTAAAGATTAGACATTTGATGCACTATTGAAAAGGGTACTATTGTCACTTACATTTGCACCCTTGTCTAGGGCCTATGTGTGAAGACAACCTAGTGAAACATGGAAACAACCTCCAAGTTGTGGGACTTGAACTGTGAGGTTGAGTCTCCGAAGAAGGTCAGCTTCCTCTTACTATCAGGGCGCACCTAACTACTCTTGGAGAGGAAAAGGGAGAAGGAAAGCATGAAAGAAAATCTACCTAGTTCTAATCTAAGGAGGTGATGCACCAAAATAGAGTGTTCGAACCAATCTCTGCCCATACATGTGCTACTGAACCAGAATGAAACTAAGGATATACACATTCAGACTTGCTTTAATCAAATAACTACATACAGATCAGAAAACCAAGATGAATGACACAAGGAAGAAGTTCACTTAGATATCATTCACAAGCCAACAGAGATACAGTCATGCAGATTACAGATTTCCACAAAGCAATGGCATAGGCAAAGAATTCTTGCACTTTAATACCAATGGCTAAATGAGATAAGTGGAGAATTAGATAGTTCAAAGGCATAGGGGAATTTTCACTAGAATTGCAGAGCAATAGCAGATGAAAATCAGAGAGAAGGTCCCCCTCACAAAAACTACAAAATCTGCCTTTATAGTTTAGGTATAACTGAGATCTTTTCCTGCTGAAATGACTTCGCAGCTACCTGTCATTAAGTCCTACAGAGGACAATCATGGGGATCTGAAAAAAATTGATCTTGCTACCAAATAATGCCCTGAGAAGACATAAACGGTGCCATAACTGTGCTCTAACTAGGTAGATGGATCGACTGAGATGGTGGAGTGTCTCTCTATATTTCACATTCATTTCTAGTGGTTTGGATTGATCATGAAGATCAGATCGCACAAAAAAATAGATCACCTTCATTTTTAGGTTCATGAATCAACGGGGTTAGAAAGTCAACCTAGTTTCACAAGCCAATTGGGCCACGCGGGCCAATCACTTCTTTTCGTTCTGCCACCTGGGAAGTCATCTGTGGTTGACCTCCTTTTATTAAACTAACTATGCCACCCTTGAACTGTTATCATTAATTGTAATGATCACACTAACTGCCAACCGTTAACTGCCATACTTGACTGAGCCAGTGAAACACGTGTCAACAAGGTGCTATGTCATCATGGTATCCACCATGCAACTTTTGATGGCGAGATAGTGCCAACTGTTGATCGGCCTTAAATATGACGATCGTCAAGACTCGTCGTACCACTATACTATTCTTACCCCAGGCCCATCATACCTGGTGCCACCTCAGCAACCGCATCACACTCGAATGACACCTACCAATACTCCTGATAGATGTACCTTAGCGAGACCTGGCCCTGCTGATCCACATGGTGAAAGGGCACTATGTCACTATGGTAAAGATCATGCAACTTCACCATAGCAAGATGGCACCATCCATTGATCTGACTTAATCTGACGATCATGAAGACTCATCGTACTTCGCACTTTGCTCCTCCACTTTTCGGCCCACAAAATGCTGTCAGCACACCTGGCATCACCCTTGAGGTTTATGAGATAACACGGCCCCACCTGACACGTGTCACTGAGGCACTATGTCGCCATGGTAAAGATTGTGCAACTTCACCATAGCGAGATGGTGCCTGTCGTTGATCTGAACCGATCTGATGGTGAGCAAGATATATCATCCCCCTCAGTGGATCAATGAATAGGAACTGGCCACATACCAACTGACTAATGGATCCTTGTTGACACTGACCGAGCACACCTGAGACTCACCGAACACATGGTAGAAGGGCGTTATGTCACTATCGCATTCACCGTGCAACTTCTGAAAAGTGACATAGTGTTGACCGTCGATCTACTCAGATTTGACGATGGAGGACTTGCAGGCTGCAAAAACCATGTTATAAGGCTTGATCACTTAGGCATTAAAATAATACTAACTCTGGGAATTAGCTGTGGAATAGGCTGGATGTTTGAAATTTGAAACTTGGCAAGGGGAAAAAATGATAATATATTTGGCGACTCACAGGGGACACACACCTACTATGTGTATGACCAGTGGCCTCATGTATCCATTGGGCTATGGAGTCAAAAAATGGGTCTGTGCATACTATGAAACCATAACCCTACCTGTGAGAGATTAAAAAATGAACACCCCAAAACTCTGCAACTGCAACTGGAACTGAAACAAACTTCCTCTGGAAACTGAAACACCTCAAAATCTGCTACCTCACAGGAAGACGGCTATGCTCACACACTTCTTGAAAAGCAAGAAACAATAGAAAGAAACTAAACTACTTATATACAAGAACTCGACCTTCATTAGAAGAAAGCTTTAAGATAAATTCCATTGACTGGAATGGGAAAAACTTCACCATTTGGCCTGCTTAGCTGGAATGCATTAGCCTATTTGCCACTAGCAATCAGATAGGGGCCACTCCATAATGCATCAAATTTGGAATGTCTTCCTACTTTTTCTCTGTCTGAATCCCATTTTAGAACTAAATCTCCTTCTCTGAAGGTTTTGACCCTAGCCTTCTTGTCAAAATTCCTCTTCATCTGCTGTTGATGTATCTCTAGGGTTTGCATAGCTTTATTTATCTTCTCTTCTAGTTCAATTAGCTCTGCCATTCTTACTGTCATGGCACTTTCTTCAATCAATTCCAGCTGATGGGCCAACTCCAAGGATGGGAATTCCAATGAAATTGGGAGTCTGGCCTCCCTACTATATACCAACATGAAAGGTAAATTCCCAATAGATCTCTTGGGTGTTATCCTATTAGCCCATAGAGTAGTTCTTAATTTCTTATGTTGGGCCCTTTGATTGTCCTCTATTGTCCTCTTCATGATTCTGATTAGATTCTTATTGGAAGATTTAGCAAAACCATTACCCTGGGGATAGTAATTTGATAATGTGCTCAGGTAGATATTATGGTTCATTTCCCATGTACAAATCTGGGTCCCAACAAAAGACTTAGCATTGTTCGAGGTGATAGTAGAAGGAGCACCAAACCTAGATACAATCCCATCAAGGAACTCAACAGTTGATGGTTTTGTGGCATCCTTCAAGGCAACTACCTCTGTCCACCTAGTGAAATAATCAGTAGCAGCCAAAATCCATTTATGACCTGCACTAGATGGAGGATTAATGGGGCCTATAAAATCCAACCCCCATTGAGTAAAGGGTTGATCCACCTGAATAGGATGAAGGGGGAGAGCTGCAAGCTTCTGTTTGCCTGAGAAGAAAGCACACTTCTCACACTTTCTCACATATCTATAACAATCGTGAAACAAGGATGGCCAGTAATAACCAACCCTCATGATCTTCATGGTAGTTGTTTTTGCAGAGAAATGACCACCATCAGGGCCATCATGAAATTCCTTAATCATCCTCTCAGCCTAATCCTCTTCAATGCATCTTAACAGGGTCCCATTAAAATCCCTCCTGAATAGGATACCATCAATTACAACATAGGGAATGGACTACAGTCTATATTGTCTTCTTTTAGCTCTGTCCAATCCCTTGGGGTATCTATTCCCTGATAAGAAGCTCTTCATATCATTTATCCAGCTACTTGGACCATTAGCATTTCCTTCCTCTTGTTGCTTTGTTAATACCATAGCAGCCTCTTCATCAAAATCCTGACCTGATAACATTTCTTTGCACAACCCTTTCCCTCTTACTAGCTTGGTAATCTAAATATCAACATCATACTCCATTACCTTAGTGATCCATCCAGCTCTATTTTCACTAATATCTCTACTTAACAGGAAGTCTTTTACACTAGCATGGGGCACCAACAAATGGAGCCTATTGTGGGTAAAGAGGTGCTTGAATTTCTTCTAGGCTCTGATGACCACAAGGGCCTGCTTCTCAAAAAAGTTGTACTTATTTTCATATTCCTTAAGCCCTTCACTGAAGAAAGCTATGGGCTACTCCTCATCCTTGTCATTTGTTTGAGTCAAGACAGTAGAGATACTTGACTCACCACCTAAAGTGTAGAGGATGAAATCTTTCTCAAAATTTGGGTTCATGAGAGTAGGGGCTGAGGCTATGGCTACCTTGATCTCTTCAAAAATCTCCTTCCCTTCCTTGGTCCATGAGAAGACCATACCTTTCTTAAGCATAGTTGTAAGAGGTTTCACCATGGTAGCAAGATTAGGAATAAACCTTCTTACAAAATTTATCCTACCAAGGAAACTTTGCAGCCCCTTCTTGTGTTTACGAATAGGAAGGGCAAGTATTGCCTTTGTTCTTTGGGGATCAATGGTCAGCCCATCCTTAGATACAATGTGTCCCAATAATTTTCCTTGGCTTGTAGCAAAGACATACTTGGTTGGGTTAAGGGAGACCCCAAACTCTCTACATCTTAGAAATAGCTATCTTAGATGATCAAAAATGATCTTCTACATTTTTTGAATATATAGTTATATCATCAAGGTATACTAAGACAAACTTGTCAATTAATTTTTTAAAGGCCAT
Organism: Cupressus sempervirens; assembly: GCA_028749045.1. Lineage (NCBI taxonomy): Eukaryota > Viridiplantae > Streptophyta > Pinopsida > Cupressales > Cupressaceae > Cupressus > Cupressus sempervirens. Next base: position 112,860,869 of record CM053789.1, on the reverse strand, counting down.
CTCCATTGTCTTTTGAAATGTGGCACCTGCATTTGTTAGCCCAAATGGCATATTGCAATAAGCATAGGTGCCCCATCTAGTACTAAATGCTATCTTATGTCTGTCAGATTCTTTAAATAGCACTTGATTATAACTAGAGAATGCATCAAGAAAAGAGAATCTCCTTGAACCACTGACCTTGGATAGAATCTACTCCATGGAAGGGAGAGGATGGTGATCTTTAAGGGAAGCCTAATTAAGATCCCTAAAGTCCACACATAGTCTGATTTCTCCATTCTTCTTCCTAACAGGGACTAGGTTGGCTACCCATGATGAGTGTTTGATGGGAAAAATTATATTAGCCTCAATCAACTTGGATAGCTCCTTTCTCATTAGAGGTTCAATCTTAGGATTCACTGGCCTCTATTTTTGCCTTACTGGTTTGGCCTTATCAATTAAATCTATGGTATGATGAAACAAACTAGGGTCAAACCCTTTTAAGTCATCATATGTCCAAGAAAATACATCATTAAATTCTTGACATAGATGAATGAAGATTTCTTGCTCAGTTTCAAAACATACCTTCCCCATATTTAGAGATTTTCCATCAACAATTGTAACTGGGGCATGATCATCTTTTTCTGTAGCTAGATTCATCCCTTTGCCTCTTGCTTGGTCATCAGGATTAAAAACACTCTTCAAGGTAATGAGACCCTTGGGCAACTTGTTAGAACTCAGATGAATGATCTGGTCACCATACTGATCTTGCAATCTTGACTGGTTTCTATCTGAGAATTTTTCCTCATTCTGCAAGAAACTCACAATTTTCTCATCAGAATCAAACACCTGCCAATGAGTGTTGTTATTAGGGATGGCAGGCCTCACCACCACCTTTATTTGTTGCTTCTTCTTCTCCTCAAGATTCCCTGGTACATCATAATATGCGCCTATTTTTGCAAGTCTATCAGCATGCTTATTTTCTTTCCTAGGAATGCCCTAAATATTAAATGTGTTGAAGCCCTCAAGCAAATCCCAGACTCTATGTTTGTAAAACTTAAGTAGGCCATTTTTGGTGATGTTCTAGTTTCTCACCTGATTGACTACCAACTCACTATCTCCATATACCTTCAAGGCTTGAATTCCTCTCTTTTGGGCAAGTAGAAGGCCTTGAATCAAGGATTCATACTCGGCCACATTATTGGTGCAACTAAATTGGAGCCTACAAGAGAAGTAGTATCTTATTTGTGCAGGAGAGATCAACATAATACCAGCCCCTAATCCATTTCTATTCCTTGAGCCATCAAAGTACATACTCCATGTTCCATTTATATCATCATTAGTCTCAACAAGATTAAGAACTTGAGCATCTTTTTCTATTATGCAATATGTACTAAGACCTGTCTCAAGAGTCTCTGACATAGGCTCAAACTGATATGCATTTGCCAACTCATCAAAGAAGAAATCAGGAATCTCCACTATGGAAGTGGCAGGCTCATTTACTATGTCATTTTTGTTCATTTCTAAAATGGAACAATTCATATTGATGAAGTTGGGGGTGTAGGATTCAGTGTGATGAAGGGCTTGAGGTTATGCTCTGATTGAAGCATTGGCTCCGTATCTAGTCTTAAAAGACATATATGACCAATCAATGGATATGAATCCACCAATTTGAGCAGTGAAGTCTCTTGAAAGACAAATAGCAAAGTGGGGCTTAACTTCAGCAATAGATATGTCTTGAATCATAGTGCAACCAGGGCATGCATGTAGGGCCATCTCCACATTCCTAAGGATACCGAAAATTTTGATAGTACTACCATCCAATTGTAACACATCCCTAACAATGGGTTCATACTTCATTCCTAGAGCATCAGCAACACACCTAGGCATCACTGAGCTACTAGCCCCTAAATCTATCATGCAATTGTGGCCTAATTTGCCCCCTATAATCAGAGAATCATAGAATGGAGGAGGTCTAACCTTTTTATTTGTCTCCACATCCCCTGCTAGTTGTACTAGACTTGTGGCACTCTCCATGGTTGATGGCTGATCCTTGGGTTCAATCTTCTCTAATTCTTGCTACAGCATCCTCTTCTGCATTGGTATGGTAGCAACAACATCCCACATAGAAATTTTCACATTTGTCTTCTTCATTTTCTCTACCACACTAAATGGTGCATTAGGAACTTTGGTAGAAACTTTTGGAGCCGCACTTATAAGGGGTTGAGATGGGGCAACATAAGGATCACTTGCATCTTCCCTTCTAGAATCTTGCCTTTGCTGCTACAGAGTACTTGTTCGTTCATTTGCTGCTTGCTCATGAGATGCTACATTTGAAGTTGAGGCCGGATTAGGAGGAGGAGGGACAACATCTTCCATAGCTCTTTTTTTGCTTCTAGTGTTATGAGCAATGGAATCCTGGTTTACATTACAATGCTCCCCAATCTAATGATTCATGAAAGAGAAATCATCATTCCCTTGAATATATGAGGCCTCCTTGCGATGATCCTCCTTGTATGATTGCTTTGTTGCAGGTTCTTGGACAGTTAGGGCCAAATAAGATTCTGCCTTCTGGCACATGCAATAGGCATAAGAATAGTTGCAGGAAGGACATAAATCTTGATCTTGGGCCAAGTTATTTTGAGGGACTATAGCTCTATTCTGATTTGAGCTTGAAGCAGAAGCATGACTATTTTGCCTACCCTGATCAAAAGAGCTATTCCACTGATTAGGAGGTCTACCACAATTTGGAGCTTGATATTGCTATTGGGGAGGCTTGCCACCTTGAGCTTGGTGCCTCTCTAAGGCCACCACCTTGTTACTCATTTTTTGTATTATAGAAAAACTATCCTCTAATCTCTTTCCTTGGTCTTTCAGCTCACTCCCCTACTCTTGCAATTTTTTATCCAAGGTCTTCTCTCTCTTATCTATATTCAGCACTAGACCTTGGAGAATTTCTTTGAGTTCATCTATCCCATTTGAGGATGTGGAAGCTTAAGGGACTAGAGGAAGGGCTTGTGATGTAGAAGTTGTAGGAAGAGGGGCCATTGCTAGTTGGTGGTTGGTAACATCAGGAAAGAAAGGCATAGGGTGCCTTGGAGCCAACTTTCCTCCTTGTATTAGGATGTTCTCAGCTTTTATGGCTATCTCATAGGCATTAGGCAAGGTATCTCCTCCCATAGTTTGGATTGTAGTGGCAATATCACTGTTAAAAGCTCTAAGGTAATGCAAGAAGGCATTACCAGGTTTCATTGTAGTAGGTATTCTATCCCATGTCTTTTGAAATCTATAGTTAAAATCAGTCATACACTCATGGGGAGCTCTTTTAATAGTAGTCAAATACTCTAAAAGTGACAGATAGTCACTTCTATCCTAAAAATGTTTGCATAATCCTACTCCTAGTCCATCTCAATCAGTTATAGAACCATGAGCTAAGCCTCTATACCACTGTAATGCTTTTCCTTTTAAAGATGAGGCTAAAAGTCTGACAGCAACATCATCCTCTATAATACCATGAATATTACAGACATTTGCTACTTCTTGGATATGTTCTAAAGGGGAGATGGAAGCTTCACCAGTAAAATTTGGTATACTTTTGAGTGTAAATACTGGTATATCATGTCTTTGGGCTAACAATAGACAACTTCCACCATTGAAGGTGGCAAAAGCATGAACTCTTGGTTGTGCCATGTAAACAAGTGTTCTATTGATGAGTGTTGATGGCAATCTAGGCTGAGTTCAAGAAACAAGAGGAGTAGAGAAAGATCTTACAGGTATATCGACTTTTATTACACCCCTAACTGGTGATAATGAAATTCTAGTCCTCTTTCTTCTAGGATTTGAAAGAGAAAGCTCTTGATATCAAAATTTACCTCTAGAAGACGCCCTTGTTTTAGCTCTGGGCATGAATTTCTACAACTTTGGCCTGGAACCAGATTTGTTGAAGCTTAGAGTCAACAAGTACTTTCAATAATCAGCCTCTTGAAGGCTTAAACACTGAAGCTAGTACTATCTCTTTAGTATTAATCTTGAAACTCTTTCTTCTTTGACACTAGTAGACTTTAAATCTTTAATAAGATATAGTCCCACTGGGCGTGCCAGAAACTATTATCACTTAGGTTTGCACCCTTGTCCAGGGCCTATGCGCGAAGACAACCTAGTGAAACATGGAAACAACCTCCAAGCTATGGGACTTGAACTACGAGGTTGAGTCTCTGGAGAAGGTCGGCTTCCTCTTACTATCAGGGCACACCTAACTACTCTTGGAGAGGAAAAGGGAGAAGGAGAGAATGAAAGAAAATTGACCTAGTTCTAATCTAAGGAGGTGATGCACCAAAATAGAGTGTTCGAACCAATCTCTGCCCGTACATGCACTACTGAACCAAAATGAGACTAAGGATATACACATTCAAACTTCCTTTAATCAAATAACTACATACAGATAAGAAAACCAAGATGAATGACACAAGGAAGAAGTTCACTTATATATCCTTCACAGACCAGGAGAGATACAATCATGTAGATTATAGATTTCCACAAAGAAATGGCACAGGCAAAGAATTCTTGCACTTTAATACCAATGGCTGAAGGAGATAACTGGAGAATCAAATAGTTCAAAGGCACAGGGGAATTTTCACTAGAATTGTAGAGCAATAGCAGAGGAAAATCGGAGAGAAGGTCCCCTTCACAAAAACTATAAAATCTGCCTTTATAGTTCAAGCATAACTGAGATCTTTTCCTCCTAAAATTACTTCGTAGCTACCTACCATTAAGTCTTGTGGAGGACAATCATGGGGATCTGAAGAAAATTTGATCTTGCTACCAAATAATGCCCTGAGAAGATAGAAACGGCGCCATAACTATGCTCTGACCAGGTAGATGGATCGACTAAGACAGTGGAGTGTCTCTCTATATTTCACATTCATTTCGGGTGGTTTGGATCGATCATGAAGATCAGATCGCACAAAAAAATAGATCACCTTCATTTTTAAGTTCATGAATCAGTAGGGTAAGAAAGTCAACCTAGTTTCACAAGCCAACTGGGCCACGTGGGCCAATTGCTTCTTTTCATTCTGCCACCTAGGAAGTCCTTTGCGATTGACCTCCTTTTATTAAACTAACCGTGCCACCCTCAAACTGTTATCATTAACTATAACGATCACACTAACTGCCAACCTTGACTGAGCTAGCGAGACACATGTCAACAAGGCGCTATGTCACCTTGGTATCCACCATGCAGCTTTTGATGGTGAGATAGCACCAACTGTTGATCGGCCTTAAATCTGATAATCATGAAGACTTGTCATACCACTATACTATTCTTACCCCAAGCCCATCATACCTTGCACAACCTCAGCAACTGCATCACACTCGAATGACACCTGGTAATACTCCTGACAGACGTACCTTGGTGAGACTTGGCCCCGCTGATCCACATGGCGAAAGGGTGCTATGTCCTATGGTAAAGATCATGCAACTTCACCATAGTGAGATAATGCCATCTGTCAATTTGACTTAATCTGGTGATCGTGAAGACTCATCGTACTTTTCACTTTGCTCCTCCGCTTTTGTGCCTATGAAACAATATCAGCACACCTGGCATCACCCCTGAAGTTTACGAGATAACATGACCCCACCTAACACATGTCACTGAGGTGCTATGTTGCCATGGTAAAGACTTCACAACTTCACCATAGCAAGATGGCGCCTATCTTTGATCCGAACCGATCTGATGGCGAGCAAGATCAATCATCACCCTCAGTGCATCAATGAATAGGAATTGGCCATATACCAATTGACTGACCGATCCTTGTTGACACTGACTGGTCACACCTGAGACTCATCAAACACATAGCAGAAGGGTGCTATGTTGCTATCGCATTCACCGTGCAACTTCTAAAAAGTGACATAGCGTTGACCGTCAATCTACTCAAATCTGACGATGGAGGACCTGCGGGCCGCAGAAACCATGTTATAAGGCTTGATCGCTTAGGCATTAAAATAATACTAACTCTGGGAATTAGCCATTGAACGGGCTAGATGTTTGAAATTAAAACTTGGCGGGGTGACAAAATGATAACAGGTACTTTACAAATGAATAAATACATGAGGTACATTAATATTCATTGAATATTTTCTTTGGCATGAGATGTCAAAGAGGGAGAAGTTTTTTGTCATATCTCACATAAATTTTATTACTTCATGGATGCCAAAGAAGGTAGTTTTCTATCAAAATAAGATGTTGAAGTTAGAGTCTTGCAGATTGAAGGATAAACTAAAGGCAGAAGGTGTTCACATTGATAGAGGGAGTTCTCATAGATGAGAATCAGAATAAAACTATGGATATGTTGCTTCCTTTTCTCTTGCTCTAAAATTTATTTGTATTATGACATAATGTGTTTCCATCAATCCAAAAGATGGAGATTGTTGAAAATAATTGATTACTTGTGTATTGTCTTTAATGTTACACAAAATTTCACATCATTCCTAGTCAGTGTATGTTGATCTCATTCGAGTGATGAAGACAATTTCCTCTATCTAAAGATAATTCTAGAGTTTTCTAAGTTTAGAAGATAGTGTCTACCAAATTCACTTAGTCATCAAAGGAAAGTTTATGTAAATTGAGTGTTAAACGAGCTCACTCGGCTAATGAAGAAAATATTGATGCAACTAGTCTTAACCAAGATCACTTAGTTACCAAAGGAACTTTGTGAATATGTAGTATTAATGAAGTTTAATGGTTAACACATGAATTTTTTTTTGAGTTAGTGTCTATCGAGCATGGTCAGCTAATGGAGGATTTTCTTCTTTTGGTATATTGAATTCAATTGATTTAGTTATTGGTTCTATCTGACTGAGAAGTTCAATATTAATTATTCTAAGATGTATTGAAGCTGACTTGATAATGAATAAGGTATAAGTATAAGGTCAAGTTGAGGATTTAATGTGTTGAAGTGAATGGGAGATTTGATGATGCTTAGAGAAAGCGAATTAGAAGGATAATCAAAATATCCTTGTTGAGTTGCAAAGATATATTCAATAAGTAAGGATCAAGTATATAAGGAAAAATTGATATCTATAATCAACAATTTAGTTGCATCAAAAATTAGGTCATCTCATTGTTACTTTCTAACCATTATAGCAGTGATCTAAATCTCTTAACTAACTTAGCTTAATAGTTATTTGTAATTTCTCTAACAAGGTGGAATTTCTATTTGAAGTGTCTAAAAAATTCTAACAAGGCCACTCCTAACAGGGTGGTTAAATCCTCTAACATGGTCACAACTAATAGTGTGTTTTGTAATATTTAATAGGGTTGCCTCCTAATAGGGCTCACTTGCTAGTCAACTAAATACCTAAGTAATAAAGGATTGGACATCCTTCTATATTGACTTCATGACTAAATAGGATCATGTATTTTCCTAAGTATAACATATTGACTTCATTTTATTTGTCAACCTGATAGTGTAAGCTTGAGAGGGTGGCTGCAAAGTATATGCTTTGATTCCTCTTTAAGTCATTAAAACTACAATAGGAAAGAAATGTTGAAGGAAAGTAAGCTAGGAACTAAAATGATATTTTCCTTCAAGCTTAAAGTAATGCTACAAAGATTAAATCTATTTAAACACCTATGCTATAGGAATAGTTTAATAATTCTATTATTAATGATTGCAAGAATAGCAAAAGTCTACTTTGCAAGGAAATAAAATAAGCAAGGAAATCAATTCTAACAAAGCAGTTCACTCACCAAGTGAGCCCCCTTGGATGAGTGAACAAAAAAAATCAAGTTTGAAGGTGGAAAATTTGAACTCTAAATTCTATTCATAACATAATAAGCAAGTACATTTGAAAACAAGTTTCTACTCTACTAAATAGAACAATCTACTCTATTCCTTTTGGTCAGAACCAAGAAAAGATCAATATCTCCTTTCATATTTATAGCAAAAATTATTTAAAAGAAATTTTTAACAACTCCCTAGTCCTATGATCACTCCATCAATAAGGATCAATTAAAAATCATAAATTTTATAACATACACACCATTAACTATGTTTTAACTTCCCTAGGAATGTACCAGGTTGAGGAAGCTATCTTTGTCTACTGCCATAATAGAATTCCTACAATGATCTACTTCTTTGGTGATTCATCAATCATCTGGTCAGCCTTGACTCAGTGTTTAAATGTTGTCTTCAATGTGCAGCAAACACCTACAAAATATTAAATGCAACAACTTCTACATACATCCATTTATTTCATCATCAATGTTAGAAAAGGTAATGTTTAGATTATCACTCTTGCAAATCATGTGGCTATAGGAAGGAACCTACAGAAACATAGCATGGATGAGGAAATATTTATCATCATCTAATATCCTTCATTAAACCATAAAAAAAACATAGATTCAAGAAAACACAACATAACAGATCAATCTATACTTCAATGTCCATGTCTTAACATATAGATAGCATATTCATAAAACATAAGTTCTTTTGCTTAAACCATATAGTCTTAAACTATTTCTAGCAAGATAACTATTAAAAAGAAGATAAAAAGTTCTCAAAATAATGGCTTTTAGAGGCTCATCATTCCCCCCAGTTGAACTATTTCTAGTCTCCAACAATCATGAAGTTCAAATTCCTAGCCTACACTCTCCAATTGCTTGGTGTCCTTTCAACTGGCTCATTCTTCAAATAGTCAAAGTAATCATAATTTTGCTTGAGCCTATGTCATGATCTTCTATATTGTCATGTACTACTAGTAGTGGCTACAAGTGAAATGGGGGTTGATACTTAATGGTAACCAATGTTTGCACTTATTTCTCCCCAAGTCAATATACCAAGGAATCCTTTGTTGGAAATATTCAAGATATAATAGGTTACTGAGAGGGGAGGGGTGAATCAGTAACAATAAAACTTTTAAGTCAATTTAGAATAACCATATACAACATTTACTCATCTAGCCTGTTGCATAAAAGAACTATTAACCATATATGTATAGAGATTTGGTGACCCAAAAACCTTCCAAAATAGAAAGTAAAACTGGGGTGGGGATGATACCCAGAAAGCTTCGTTACTACAGTATGAAGTTGGCCGGTTAAGGCTTACAATGATCAATTCTGGTGATCTTCTCTATTTGGAGCACAGAGGATTGCTAGATCCACCTTGTTAGAGGATTTAAAAAACATACTTTACAAGTATGCACTATGTTAGGAGATTTGAATAAAGATAGTTAAGTCTACCTTGTTAAAGGATTTACAAGAATGATTCACCTATTAGGATGAACCAACAGATCAACTTACAACTTGACTGGATTTTTTATTGTAGATCACCTTCTGTGATAGATGAAATCATTTTTTCTCCTTGTAGACCTTGCTGAGTATTCTTTACTGTTGATGAATTCACATATCATATCTTATGTCCCTCTTTTGTGCAATATTCTATATCCTGTATATCTTCCTTGTATCTATTTATCGAATGATATAATACATTACATATATATACCATTCCAATAATTATTCATGCAAGGTCATCCAAACACAAGTAAACAAAATATAACTGAGTCGGCCAAATAGTAAAATAAACTCGGACCCCGTTCTTCAGACAGACTTGATGACCTTCTGATACGTGGCATCCACTATGTTACTCGGCATCCTCATGCACTCAGTAGAGGTAGGGGCTCGGTTCATACTAGTCATACAATGTTGCTTGGAACTTGGTAACTATTGGTGACTCGATAGATATAGTGTCACTCAGTAGAAACTAACTTCTTCATTAACCTCCTGAGCTCAGTTATCACTGAGTCCTTCTTCACTTGGTCATTACTGAGTGCTTCCTCACTCGGTTAATACTAAGTGCAACTTCACTCGGTTAACACTAAGTGTTGCTTCACTTGGTTAATACTAAGTGCTTCTTCACTCAGTTAGAATTGTGTCTTCGATGCTCAGTTTGAACTGTGTCTTCAGTGCTCAGTTTGAACTGTGTCTTTAGTGCTCAATTTGAACTATGTCTTCAGTGCTTGGTTTGAACTATGAGATGAGTGTTGTCACTAATGGCAAATAACTTTATGTCAACAATCTCCCCCTTTGGCATTATTGACAAAAAAAATTATGATTCAAAGTTTATGTGCAAAAATTGACATACAGTTTTGAATTTTCAAAATTGATCTTTGCAAGTCTTATTACACATATCTTTCTTACATGTATCTCCCCCATACAATATGCACAGTATTTACAAGTAATTACACATATTTCTTGCAAAATTATCTCTTGGAGTGTGCTATCTCCCCCTTTTTGACAATAATGCCAAATTAAACAATATATATTTACACAGAGATTCCAAAATGAGAGATAAACTCAGAATGTACCTTGAGAATAAGAGCCAATGTCTTATCCCAATTTTCTTGCAAAAGTTTCCTAGTGGAGAGTGCTATTTGAACTTCTATAGAGAGTTCAATCATATGATCTGCAATTGAGAAGTTTTTGTCATGAATCAATGTTTTGGAATGGAAAATATGCTTCTACATTGTGTCCATGACAGGAAGGATCATATTTTGGATGTCAATTAGAGTACACCTGATCTTTGCTTCCTCTCTCAATAATTTTGCCTATTTTTCTGACAAAAATCTTATTCTGAGATGATGGGATGAACTTGAACTATGGTCAAGCTGCAACATTTGGGCACTGACCTTCATATCCTCATCAATTTTATTCAACTTTTCTTTGATTTCCTTAGTATACTCAGTAACATCACAAAGTTTGTGAAAAAGTGAAGTTAAATTATTAAAAGAATGTTCAAAATTACTTAAAATTGTAGACAATTCTACCTATTTTAATGCAATATGCTGAGCAATGTGCTCAAGCACCTTATTGTCAAATTTCTTCTCTGCCTTTTCAATCAATTTTTCTTGGCTGAAGGTATCCTCATTGAAGTTATATATAGCCTCTTCTAACTGAATCAAAATTTGTTGAGTAGAATCTACTTCAACACCTATAGCCTCTGTTAGAATATTCTTAGCACTTTCAATAATACTATATTCCTGGTCTCTCTCATGCCTTAGTTGTTTTTGCCTTTCCTTCTGATCTAATAGCTGACTAATCATTCTCATTACATCGACTAATGCATTATCTAGATCTATCTTAGGAATGACAATATCCTTATTCAAGTCTATTTCCTCATCCACTGCCTTGCTGGAAAACATGTATCTCTTTGCTTTTCCTGCAGTGACTTCATCTTTTCCCTTTGAAAATTAAACAATAGTTGATGAGGCTGGATTGGCTGAAAAAACTAGAATAGGACTAACTAGAGGAAGACTGAGAGAAGTGCTAACAGTATCAAAGATTGATGTTCCTCCCAAGATTGATGTACAGGTTGGAATGGGAGAACTAATAGATGCAAAAATTGGAGCATATGAAATTGTCAAAATTGAAGTACCAGTGGGTACATTTACTGTACACTATGCAGTAGAAGTTGATATGCTTGATGAACTTACTGTTGTAGTTGATGATGACTCGGTCAATGAAGATGGCTGCAGATTGGTTAATGAAGTGGTAGACACTTGCATAGATGGTACCTGGAGCTGAGAGGAGATAGGTGAAGATTGAGCAATTGATAATGCTGTTGTGCACACAATCTCACTAGTAGAAGCTATCTCCACAGTTGATGTAGCTGCTTTAGGTGGAGAGTGAGGAAGAGGTGCAATGACTTTGGCTGCAATTTTTACAAGATCATCTTCCTCCTTAGCTTGTTCAGCTTCTTCTTCCTCCATTTCATCTTCCTTGTCTTCTTCCTCAACATTTATCATCATTGAATGCAGATCCCCTAGAATATCTTCAATATCATCATCATCACTATTGTCATTGTCCTTGATTTCAACAATATCCTCACTGGATTTATGTAGATGATAGATATGTTTCCACATGTTTTTTGCATCATTTACAACATGCTCAATGTCTTTGACTAGTATCAAACAAGTGTGGAATCTAATCATCATATTACCTTCATGATCTTTTAGTGATTTCTTCACTTCTGCATCAGTGAGGCTCGGCAGGAGATTTTTTAGGGTTTGCTCAAAGATATCCTTGATAGTCTTTATTGAAATTTCCCATCTTGGTTGCAACCTCTCCAATAGCTCTTTAGGGATCTGAGAGGCAATCTCATCTGGAGAGTATTTCCATCTTCCCATTTTACTCAATACCAGTTCCTCAATCTGCATTTTCTCCTATTTTGTTCTTGTTTCAAACTTCAATACTTTACAGTTTTTGAAGCTAATACCTTCTTCTAATTGCTTCAACCTTGCCTCAAATGTGAGTGAAGGCTTGACAAGTACAAGTTCCTTCTTCCCTTGTCTTGTTCTCCTGGAGAAGACTGCAGTAGCTTGCTTTTTAGGTTTGGTGATAATCACCTTACCTTTCTTCCGTTGAGGCTCCTCTACTTTTTTTGACTCGGTTTCCTCTTCTTCTTCATCATCTTCTCCTTTCCCTTTAGTAATCATCAAAGGACCAAGTTCTATTTTTAGCTTTGCAATCTTCCTCTTTCCTTTGCTAATGACCTGAAGGATTTTGATTTGAAGCTCAATTCTGGCCTTAGCTTCATCATAAGTTCCAAAGACTGGTTGCTTTGGTTCTACTGGTTCATTCACCAGTGCTTCTATTATATCTCTAGTTTAATCAATATTGACCCCATAAGGAAGAGGTTTCACCCATGCAACTCAGGGCCTGACTACCTCTATGTATACTTTGTCACAATCTACCATAAAGCATACATCTTATTTGTATTCCTCAACTAGTTTAGGTGGAATTCAAAACCTATTATTCATTCTTTCCTTAAAATATTCAAAGTAATTATCCAAAACACTGTCAAAATTTTCACCTAACTCTACAATGAACTCATTTATTTGATAAAGAATGGGAATATCTTTTCTCCATACTACTAATCCTTTTGATGGAAAAGACTTTTGAAAATAGAAAAATAAATAGATCAAAAGTGAACCAAATTTGCAGGAGTTGTTCTTTGAAGTCCTTATGCTTTCCATATTTTTATTAAATTGAGACAAAAGCAATTCAGAAAGATCAAACTCAACAGTCTTCTTTACTACCTTATATGCTAAATCTACTGCTTCACAAGGTACACTGTTTGGACGACTCAAACTGTAAATTTTATGAGCAATGACATGAATACCAAATCTTATTTTTGTCAACTACTGTACTGAGATTAAGTCCTCTACCATCACATTCTGCTTGGGTTAGCCTTTGCAATTCTTCTCGAGCTAGGGTTTTGGTAGACTTAGCTTTGCTCAACATGGGAAGGCTAGTAATCTTGTTAATCATTTTCTTTGTGATAAGCATTGGTTGCTCTAACCACAATTGCCCATTTTGAACCCGACTGAGTACATACCTAACCCATTTAACTGGAAAATTCCTTGGAAAATGTGAAATGTGGGTTAACCCTTTTGTTTCAAGATGCTTATGCTCGGGTTTCAAATTTCCATCTATGCTCATTTCTCCTAGGGCATTATCAATTTCTAGGTTTCCAAGTTCTTGAATGGAACATTTGAAATGAGAGTGAATGTCATTTATAAGGAGTACCTTTGGAGGAATTTGAGACTGAGCACCGTTAGGATCAAGTGATTCTGCAATTGTTGGTGCCAATTTGAATTTCGGCGCCTTCCATTCCACACCTTTAACTAGCATTTCTGAGCCTCTCTTTGCCTTGGAGCTGCTACTTCTGGATGCCATAGCTGCTCGGTAAGTGAAGAGAAATTTTGAATACATTCTTTCCCCTTTAAACTATGCTCAAAATTTCTTTAAGCTTCATCTGGAATCGCAGAAGATAACTTAGCTCAAAGTTTGTAGTGAAGAATGAGATCAAATTTTTCCCTTTTTGACAAAAAATTCATCATAAATTCTTGGTATGATGGTAGATGAAATGACAGGTTGTCATCCACTTGCTTGGTAGATACTATCAACTCAGTGATCAAAAGAAAACATTGATGTACCGACCTAACTCAGTAAGGTCACGAACCAACCTTGCTCGGTTGATATAACTTTTTAAATGAAACTTTATTGCACCCGACTGAACTCGGTTAAGTCTAGGATCAAAGTATATCTGAATACTATTCTGATCATCTTTCTTCTTGTGGAACTGTTTAGGATAATTCTTGGAGGATGCAGTTCCATACTTTCTTTTATGAATATTAATCGGAGATGGTGGAGTCACTCATTTCTTGAGTGATATTGCCATTTCTCGACTTATCTTGTTTGGTAGATTTTGGAATCCACGGTTGCTTCATTTGCTTCCGAATGTTTTCTGCTTTGATTTTCTTCTCATCTTCAATTCTTTCTATATTCATGCAATTTCTAGCTATATGACCAAGTTTTGTAGATGTATAGCACCTTACAGTAGTGTCCTTCTTCCTTAGGTGATCTCTTGCACAATTTATGCCAGTATGTCTATATTATCCACAATAGTGACATCTTCACCAGGTGTTGTAGTACCATCCAAATATGGCTTTGACAAGTTGTTCAGCTAGATTGAATGATTTGGATCTACATTGGAATGCCTTGTGACCATGTTTTTTGCATTTGTGATAGTTGCCTTCAAATTTTGGTTTTTCTTTGCACTCATTTGCTTTGTGACCATGTTGATTGCAATTGAAGCATTTACCATTGAATTTTGCTTTTCCATTGCTCTAGCATTTGTTTGATGTATGACCTAACTTTCCACAGTGATTACAAGTGATTTTTTGATTCCTTTATTCACCTTGTTTGGAGGATTCACCTTCTTCCTTGTATCCAAGACCAACTTTACCTTTATGTCTATAAAGATTTTCCTCATTTTGTTGATTTAATTGATTCATATCTGCTTGGAATTTCATCATTCTTTCATTGACTTGCCTTTCAGAGATTAGATCATTTTCCAAGATTTCATTGATTTGTCTCTCAGTTTTTAAATCATTCTTTAGACTTTCATTTTGTACTCTGAGAATCCTAATTTCTTCATTTGCATTAGAGAGTTGGTCTACAAGGTCTTCATGTTGATGGGATTGATTATGAATTTTATGGCTTTTATCTTCCAATTCTTCTTGTGCTTTGTTTCTTTGTTCCAAAACTTCACATAGCCTAATTGACTGTATTTCTTGCTCTCTTTTAAGCTTTCTTACCTCTTCTTGCAGAGATCCATTCTTTTCCAGAAGTTCTTTGATTGCCTTGTCAGTTTCTTCTGAACTACTTGATGGTAACAAATCTTCAATCTTTTCTTCAACATAGTGATGGTCATTCATTTGTCTTGCAAGTTCCTTTCTTCTTTTTAGGGATTGAAAAATATGGTCCTTTGCTTCTTTGAGTTGAACCATGGCCATTTCTAGATCTAACTTTTCATTTTCAATAACTTTCTCCAGTTTGAATATCTCCATAACTTAGATCTTTTCTCAAGCTGTCAAACTTTGTCCTGAGAACCAAAAAGCTCTGATACCAATTGTTGGAAATATTCAAGATATAATAGGTTACTGAGAGGGGAGGGGTGAATCAGTAACAATAAAACTTTTAAGTCAATTCAAAATAACCATATACAACATTTACTCATCTAGCCTGATGCATAAAAGAACTATTAACCATATATGCATAGAGATTTGGTGACCTAGAAACCTTCCAAAATAGAAAGTAAAACTGGGATGGGGATGATACCCATAAAGCTTCGTTACTGCAGTCTGAAGTTGGCTGGTTAAGGCTTACAATGATCACTTCTGGTGACCTACCCTATTAGGAGCATAGAGGATTGCTAGATCCACCTTGTTAGAGGATTTAAAAACATACTTTACAAGTATGCACTCTGTTAGGAGATTTGAATAAAGACGGTTAAGTCTACCTTGTTAAAGGATTTACAAGAATGATTCACCTATTAGGATGAACCAACAGATCAACTTACAACTTGACTCAATTCTTTATTGTAGATCACCTTCTGTGATAGATGAAATCATTTTTTCTCCTTGTAGACCTTGCTAAGTATTCTTTACTGCTGATGAATTCGCATATCATATCTTATGTCCCTCTTTTGTGCAATATTCTATATCTTGCATATCTTCCTTGTATCTATTTATTGAATGATATAATACATTACATATATATACCATTCCAATAATTATTCATGCAAGGTCGACCAAACACAAGTAAACAAAATATAACTGATTCGGCCAAATAGTAAAATAAACTCGGGTTCTTCAGACAGACTTGATGACCTTCTGATATGCAGCATCCACTATGTTACTCGACATCGTCATGCACTCGATAGAGGTAGGGGCTTGGTTCATACTAGTCATACAACGTTGCTTGAAACTCAGTAACCATTGGTGACTCGGTAGATATAGTGTCACTCGGTAGAAACTAATTTCTTCATTAACCTCCTGAGCTCGGTTATCACTGAGTCCTTCTTCACTCAGTCATCACTGAGTGCTTCCTCACTCAGTTAATACTAAGTGCAACTTCACTTGGTTAACACTAAGTGCTACTTCACTCGGTTAATACTAAGTGCTTCTTCACTCGGTTAGAATTGTGTCTTTGATGCTTAGTTTGAACTGTGTCTTCAGTGCTCGGTTTGAACTGTGTCTTCAGTGCTCGGTTTGAACTATGAGATGAGTGTTGTCACTAATTGCAAATAAATTTATGCCAACATCCTTATTGTAGCAAGATTCAAATTTGGTGGAGAGTGGGGTCTCTTATTTTAAAATCATGTGGCATTCTAGCCCATCACTGCCTTGAGGAAATGATTTTTGTTTCAACATTCTTAGATAAATGTTGTTCCCAATCTATAAAAGCATAGTCTCTGACTCTACTCACGTTACCAAGTCCTCTAGGATTACCCAAAATAGAAATCCAATCCAAATATATGTTCATCTAGAATATTGGACCTTTGGCCTCATGAACAAGGGTGTTGTCATCTCACTTTCCCTATAGGGTGCGACTTGATGCTCTAAGCTTATTTCATTTTGCATCCATGGCATTTTTGTCCTTAATTACACATCCCCCACATACAAGACTGTTGGAGTTGAGGAAAGCCAACTCCGAAGACGCCAAGATCACCTGCATGCGAACCTATCAAAGAGAAGCCATAGAAGGGGAGGAGCATGAAGCACGAGCAAAACCCTAAACGGACATGAGAGCCAAAAATGCAAACACAATAAGAAATGTATACACAATAAGAAAATGGCTTTATATTACAATGAGAGAGAGCCCGAATATAAAGAGCTCATGGAAGCTTGTAGAACAAGCTAGAAGATAAGTGTGACAACTAGAAGGGAACAAACTCCCGTGTTGTCACAACATGCATTAAATATGAAATATTAAATAAATGCATGACCTAAGTAAACTTAAGCAGTAGAATAAATAATTAAATATTAATTATTTACTCTAACACCCCCCCTTAAGTGCAACTTAGGGAAATGCCTTAAGCTCACAAAGCTAAGATGAAATGCATAATGGGTCCCGGCAACGAGGCCATTTTAGGTACCCAAGTACAATGCAAGAAGAAATGAAACCTCTGTAAACGGGGAAAGAGAGAAAACCACATGGGAAAAACCCTCCCCTAAAAAGAGGTAAGAACCCAGTGAAGAGCTGAAGAAGTCTCCAACTAGGGAAATTGTCCCCTAAAACAGGAACAATGAATGATCATGAAGAAGCAGCATCACTGAAGCATGAAGAAGTCGCAAATCTGTCAAACTGCTGATCTGAAGAAACCTCCATGGAAGAAGAAGGCACGAACCGAGCATGTCTATATGGTAGATGATCCATCTCACCGAAATGCATAGGTAGCCAGCCACTGCAATCGCCTTGTATATAGGATCAACCACTAAATACATAGTTCACACAATCAAACCATCGAACCATGGATGCATTAGAACACAACATAACCCCCCCTTAATGCAGATGGGGTGTGATGACAGGCAACTGAGAAGGTGAGCCAAAATCTCCTGCGAAATGAACCAAGAACGAGGAGAGAGGAAAAGAGGTACAAACACTGATAAAGACACGGTCTAACTGACTCTGCATAGGCTAATTTCGTGGAAGGGACACTCACTTGACAAAGGGAGAATGCCTAAAACAGCAAACAATAATCCCCCCCATGGTGCTTTATGAAAATAGTGCAAGTACACCTAACTCAAAACAACGTTCATGACTCCCAGAATGCAAAAGTGATAGTTTATCTCAGTGCCAAATAGAAAAGTGCTTCAAAAAGATAGCTACAATGATCAGAACTGAAAAAGAGCTGCAACAAAAGAAAGTACAGCCAAAAAGAAAGCAAACCATGCCAGGAAAACGATCCTCGGGCCTAAAACACTCAAAATATCCACCATAGAGCAAAAATGCCAAAACTATGATAGAAAGAGAAGAGGCCAAAAACGAAGAAAAAGGACTACTTTTCTAAAAAGAACACAGAACCAGCTTTCCAGAAATATAAAGTTTTCAAAAAACTGACATGCGACGCAAAAGATATGCATGCCGGAGTCAAAAATAGGACTTCGGACTTCAACAGAAAAAATGAGCAATAAAAAAGCATCAAAACCTAAAAATACCTACACCAAAATCTCCGTCTCAGAACCAGCTTTCCGGCGCTTCTTTCGGATCGGAAAAATACCTCCGTATGCAAGAGTTATGGCCAAAAAACCACAAGTAGGTCCAAAAACAATCGGGAGAGGTGCATGCAAGGGCTGATGCAGCGCTGACGTCAGCAAGTCAGCCGATTAAATTTGACGGCTTGGAGGTCGTCGCAGCAAAAAAAGAGTGCCACGTGGCATTGCCACGTGGCAGTGCTGACGTGGCAGGGGTGACATGGCGGTTCCACGTGGCAAGGTGCCACGTGGTGCCCAAGCCACGTGTCACCCCCGCAGTGGCCTACTCGGCTGCTGTGTCAGCGGACCCTGCAGATGTGGTGCAGAGCGGGCGGAGGCGGCCGCAGGGGCGGCAGAACCGGCGGAGGTGGCCGCAGGGGCGGCGGAGGCAGAGGAGCCACCGGTGGAGGGCGGTGGACGGGCGGCGGCCGGGAGGAGGCCGGGAGGAAAGCCAACTCCGAAGACG
This sequence comes from Cupressus sempervirens, assembly GCA_028749045.1. Taxonomy (NCBI): domain Eukaryota; kingdom Viridiplantae; phylum Streptophyta; class Pinopsida; order Cupressales; family Cupressaceae; genus Cupressus; species Cupressus sempervirens. The sequence continues at coordinate 112,841,830 of CM053789.1, read as the reverse complement.
CCAACAAAGACTAGGTTCCATTTGGTGTTATTAAGCACTACTAGATTGTGGAGATACAATTCACATAGTACATTAATAGATCCAATTGCATCATAAAATTCATGTGGGGTAGAGATAGAGGAGTTAAGTCCTTCCACAATTCTAATTAACATATAATTAGAAAAGTTATTTTTAAGAAGCAAAGAATACACTAGTGATGGTGACCTACATTCCATTAGCTTAGTAATTAATCATGTAATTTGCTCAATTCTTCTCTTTAGAACTGCATTTTGATTTGAACTTTATTTCAATTGGAAGTTGTGCTCATTAATAATATGCTTTAATTCTTTTTTCCTCCAAGTTCCATTGAGCTCTTTCCCATAATAGTTGTTGAAACAAATTAATTCTTGCAGAAAAAGGTGTGGATAAATTTGGTTGTGGAAATTGCTCATGATGAAAGAGGTCTATCCATTTAGGCACCAATTGATGAATTTTGTTGACATTCTACAGTGTGGAGCACCCACTTTTCCTTATGAAAACACATGTTTCCTCTTTTTCTTTCTTGCTAGATTATGTGGTTGTTCCAACTAATGTGTCCAACCCTTCCTGGTCCATTTTTTCCAACACTTCTTTAACTATTTCATGTCTAAATTCTCAATAATTCTCTAAAGGAAGTTCTATAGAATCTTCACTAATGTCTTGCATAGTAAGGTCTTCTTTGAATTCCTCAAACATTTCAATCTCATTAGATTCCCTATCACTCTTGATAAGTACATAATCAATGCTACACTCAACTTGAGGTGGAAAATTTTGATTTTTACTCTCGTTTTCATTAACTTTAGTTTTTGGTAGTTTTTCCCTCAGTGAGCACTCTTTCTCACTTTCAAACACTTCAAGGATAATTATAGGAATGGAGTCCTCCAAAACCCTACACTCAAAGGGTCTTGTAGTTTGCCTCATGGGTGGTGTTGACAAACATGGGAAACTCTTTCATTTCCTCCTTCTTATAGGTGTTTCTACCATGGACACTTTAGGAGGTTTTGTAGGTCTTCCTCCTCTAGAGATTGCAAGGATTCATTAAGATTACTTTCCTCATTTGATTGTCCTAGGCTTTCTGTTTCAGATTCCAAAATTTTACCTTTGTCCTTCTTAGTGGAAGGCATTTTTTAAACAAGTATTGGGGCTTTAGGACCACTAACAATTTCTGCCTTTTTTTTTTCTTCTTTCCACAAATGGAGGGTTCAACCTAATAAATATTTTTCTTAGTTGGCTTAAGACTAGAGAGAGATGCTTTAGGATTATTTTTATCTCTAGGACCAACTTTGCAGAATCCTGTGGATGTTCTTTCTCTTCATCCTACACCCTGACCTCTAGGCCAACCAACCTAGCTTCTACCTCCTTTAACTACAAGAATTCCTCCCATTACCCAATTTCTTTCTTTTTTAATTCTCTTTATAAAATTAACTTTATCAAACTATGGTGAGAGACTGATTAATCACTTCCTAACTAAACTAAACAAGCCTTCTTCTTAATAATATTGAGTAGGAAGTTGGGGAGCTTTACCTATCTGTAATCAGGCCTTAAGTGAGCTAATAGCTTGAAATGTAAGGCATGCAAATATTTGTATCATCCCTCACATGTAAAATATCAAATGATAAACATAGAAGGTTGAACAAACTCCATTGGACAGGATAGCCTCAAAGTTCCTTGTTTCTCATCAATATCCAAATGTAGGTCTTGGTGTATGTTGAATTATGCCCTAGCCATCTCCAAGTCAAACTCTTTCTCCCAGTTTTCACCCGCCAAGGGCAACCTAGTGACTTTGGATATAACCTCCTTAGAGAACTAAATTATTAAACCATTAACCACTACAACTCCATCTCTTAAGGTGGTCATAAATTGGAGAGCTAATTCGTCATTAAATCCACTCAATCTAAGGCAATAATCTAGTGATCCCCTTCTTCTAAACATTTTACAGGTGGCTACATCTCCCAAAAGAACTCAATGATTAACATGCTCATTCCTCTTCATACCTCCACCCATAGTTAGTTATAGCTGAATTGTAGAAAAACTTTGATGTTCAAGGCTTACAATGTTGGCTCTAGTTTTTTAGAAAAATGGCTTTAGAAAAATGATGTGTACTTGAGAAGTTAAATGGACCATATCTCATAATATCCTTTTGCATTAAATTCTATGATTTTTGCACTTGTACATATTCGTCACCCAAACACATTGTAAATTATCATTAAAAGTTAAATAAGCTCTTTTAATGTTCTTAATTACATAATGATGCAATCACAAAAGGACAATTCACCAACATGTGATATTAATTATGCACTTATTTCTAGTCATCTCAATGCAATTTGAAGGTACATGCATTTTGAAACATGTGTTTTGAAAAATTCTTTGAAAATGACAATCAAACATCCATTTAAATATTTCCCTCCCACCAACCAAATAAAGGCATGGGTCCTACCAGGCTAGGATAAGCAATAGTGAACAAATATAAACAATATAAAATCATAAAAAAAGAAGAATGAAATTGAATGCATGCAGAGTTATGTGGAAGGTACCTGGCAATTGCTGCAGGAAATATGTTCTAAAATGATCATCAAAATTAACAGAGTGATGGGATGGAATGGTAATATGGAAGAGAGAAAAGTTGAAGTGGAATAGACACAAAGAAAGTACTTAATTTAAAAGAACTATTATGAATATCTTGATTGGAGTCAAGAACTAGCAAGAGTCAAGGTAGAAGACCTAGACTTAATGGCTATAGGAATGAAGATATCCTCATTGTGCTGGAATTACTACAGGAACTCTTTATAGCTAGTTGGTTTATGGTAAAGCTTGACACGATGCCCATTGACAAGTAGTTTGAAGTGAAAAAGATCAATGATCAATAATTGAACTGGACCATTTAAAAATATGACAACAATCTCATATGATCCTTACCAATGTGTTTGGAACTTTCCTAGATTATGCTAGTATCTTGTGTCATAAAGGAGTGCCCAATTGTCTACAACCAACATTTTCTATTTGATAAACTTATCATGCCACTATTTTCTTTGGTGTTAAATGAGCTCAGTGTTGTTTAATGCAGATTTTCTCCATTCATCAAGATTGTTTAAACTCATGATTATGTCCTATTGTGTAAGATCGAGTTCTATGCCAAGCTCCAAGGTAGTCTTCAATGTTTTGTATTCAAATTCAATAGGCATGATAGCTAACCTACAATAAACAAGTTCAAATGGAGTAAAACTAGTTGTAGACTTCTAGGAAGTTCTTTAAGCCTAGAGAGCTTCAGGAAGGCGTGTTGGCCAGTCCTTCCTATGCACTGTTATTTTCTTGGTTAGAATAGATTCCAACTCCCTATTAGTAACTTCAACTTGACCATTAGCCTAAGGATGGTAAGGTGATGATTCACCATGCCTAATAGTATGCCCCTTCATAAGAGTAGTTATCAACTTTGATGTAAATTGAGTCCCTTGATCAGATGCCAATTGTCTAGGACCACCAAACCATGTAAAGATGGATGCATACAAAAAAAATTCTACATTGATATCCCTTGGGTGTTTCATGGGTTTAGCTTCCACCCATTTGGTGACATTGTCAGTGCACACCAAAATGTAGGAGTTACCTTTTGAAGTAGGCTAAATGGGACCTATAAAGTCAATCTGCCATTTGTCAAAGGGTATGACTAGTACTTGAGGCTACACAAGCATTTCATCTAACTTAGTGGGTCTTCCCATTCATTGACACTTGTCAAATTTCTTTGTATATCTAGTTGCATCCTTGTGTAGGCTTGGTCAATAATACCCAATTGTTAAGATTTTGAAGGTTGTTCCTGTGGCTACAAAGTGACCTCAATAGGGTCTATCATGATAGGCCTTCAAGACATCATATGTTTATTCTTATCTTAGACATCTATGCATGAATTCATTAGAACTCATATAGAACATAAACCTAGCAACCCATGAATAATTATACCTCTTCTCTGCTAGTAGCTTTCTGACTTGGGAAAAAAAGTATACTGGCATTTTTCCTATGGTGAGGTAGTTAGCAATATCTACATACCAAGGGTTTTGTGTGGCCAACAAAAAAAGGTGCTAATCTAGAAAATTATCATAAATGGCTAAAGAATCATTAGGGGGATACAACCAAGAGAGAAATTTGGCTATCATATTGACCTTACTAGGTTTATCAACTATGGTGATGCCAAATTCTTGCATGAACAATAAGAATCTAGCCAATCTTCCTGAAATGGTAGGTTTGCTCACTAAATATTTTATAATAGAATGGGCATTGTGAACAAATATCTTATATCTAGTGATGTAATGCATGAATTTGTTGAGATCATATATGACCACAAGTAATTCCTTTTTATTGACTATGTAATTGAATTCTACACCTTGCAAATTCTTATTGATGAAATAGATGGAATGTTCAATAGAGTCTATTTTTTGTCCTAGTAGAACATCAATAGCATAGTTTGAGGCATCAGTATGAATTTGAAAAGGTAATCCCCAATTGGGTCCTCTCAAAATAGGTGCTATGGTAAGAACTTCCTTAAGCTGTAGGAAGGATGATGCACAGTCAGAATGCCAAACAAAGTTAGAATCCTTTTTGAGTAGGTTGTAGAGAGGTGCTGCAATTTGACTGAAATTTTTAATAAATCTTCTGTAGTAGCCAGCATGTCCCAAAAAACTTTGTACATCCTTTTGCTTCTCTAGTGTTGGCAAGGTACTGATAACTTCAATATTTGTTGAATCTGCTTGGATGCCTTTTGATGAGCTGAAATGGCCTATGACTACACCTTCTTCCATCATCATAAAACATTTCTCAGTGTTTAAATATAGGTTACAGTCTTGACATCTTTTGAATACTATCTTCTTCAAAAGTAACACCATAAACAATGAAATCATCCATGTAGATCTCCATACAGTTAGCAAAAATATTGATGATAGCTCATTGAAATGTGGTTGGAGCATTGCACAAGCCAAAAGGTAATACTAAATAGGAAAATGTGCCCTATGGGTAGGTAAATTTTTTTTCACTTGACCTTCTAGGCCTATTTGAATTTGGTTATAACCATTGAAACCATTAAGAAAAAAAAATACTTTTTACCAGCTGGGTTGTCAAGGACTTAGTCTATAAATGGTAAAAGAAAATGATCCCTCTTAGTGGTTGAATTAACCTCCCTATAGTCTACACAATCTCACCATTTTCCTCCCTTCTTAGTACTATGAGCAAGGGTGATACCCATTGACTATTAGAGATGGGGTATCTAAAACCAACACTTAACAATTTCTACAATTCATTCTTGACAATATCTTTTAAGATAGGACTAACTCTCCTCTGAAGCTATCTAACAAGTTTGAAGTCATGACTAATATAGATCTTGTGAGTGCAGAGCATAGGATCTAATCCTTTCATGTCCATGTAATCTCAACCAAATGCATTCTAATTTTCCTTTAGTAACTACAACATAGCTTCTTGTTGGGAGTGCGATAAGGCATTGTTTATGTAAGAATTTACCTTAGGGAAAAATTCACCCAAGATCAAAGAACTCAAACACAAGCAAAACTATAGACCAAAATATAATGATCAATATATCAGAGTATGTCCTCATCATTTCTCTATAATGTATGTGATGTACACACACACTAAGAGTGCTTGTATATAAGGCCCTCTCAGGAAGGACCTAGAATGTCTCTAGAAAGAACCAGGAGATCAAATAATCATGAAAAATAAGCACATGTCTTATCCATCATTCTAGATGAGAAGATAAGAATGAGAAGGTGTATCTCAAGTGGAGATGTTGTAGACACCATGCGCTTAATTAGTGTGCTAAATCTTGTATAGTAGACACCATGTGCATAAAAGAGGTGCAAACTCCTATGTTGTCAACATGAAAACTCTCAAATAAATAAATAATAACTAAATAATAAAAATATGCATTAACCTAAGTAAACTTAACTAAGTGACTAATAAATAATTAATAAAAAGATGGATTAACCTAAGTAAACTTAAGTGTAAATAGTGAATACTTGTTTACACCAACACCCCCTCTTTAGTGCCACTTACGGTAACACCCTTAAGCTTACAAATACTAGGATAAAATGCATAATGGGTCCCAACTACAAGGCCATGTTATGTACCCATGTACATAATGAAATGAAGTCTCTCATAAAGTGGAGAAAGAGGGAAAACCTCATGGGAAAAATCCTCCCCCAAAAAGAGAGATGAAAACAAGATGAATGGATGGATGGAGTAATCAAGGGCATTACAACATGCATCAAGTATATACAAGAGAGAAATGGGAGAAGGACAAAACCCCATAATAGGAAAAAGTACCCCCCATAAAAGAGAAGGAGACAAGGTATTCTCCCCCCCACCCCCCCATAAAAGTAGTGTGTCGATCAGTGAGAAAAGCTCCAATGTAAAAACTGATCCATGAGTGTTGAATGATGTTCTTCCCCTTTGGAAGAAACAAAGGCAAGGGTACAAAGGATATGTGTCCCCAATATGGAGAAATAATCTCTATGATGTAAGGTATCTCTGAAACCTATTCAAGTGTCCCTATGTCGATAGTAATGGTGGCTCCTTCCAAAACTACTGAGAAGAAGTGCAGATCTAGCAAGGATTGATGTAGAACCTATTTGAAGAAACCACAAGTCTTCTCAAATGATAGAGAGACCTCTAAAAATTGTTGTACATAAGTATCCACAATCACAATAGCCTATAAAGATTGATCATGTAGAGAATGGACATAAGTGCTAGAGTGAGCCCTCACAACAATTGTAAAAGTATTGTCCTCATCAAAGAGAAGTGATATATCATCAAAGAAATAAAAAGCATACCTTGTTGTGTTGAATTACATGAATTGGTCATTGTGGAAATGGAGAAAGTATTTACCTCAAAAAGAAGATGAATATCATCAAGGATGTCTCCCACATCCTCAATATGAGACTCCATGAAAAAGCCTGCAATGGTGAGAAGGAAGTCATCACATTAAGGTAAAGTAGGAAGACATAAAGGGTTCTACTATACTAAATCTAAAGCATCTATGGCTGAAACAAGATCAATAGGAGCAACAAGAGCATCTAGAGGTGTGATCACATCTGGAGTTGAAGAAATCATAACTACAGTGACTGGATGTAGAATGTCCTTTAGAGATGGAGGAACACATGGATCTCCGTATGCTTCCCAAAGAGCCATCCAAAGATCATGAGGAAAACTTGTCATTCTTCCCATTCTAAGAGGAGCAAAAGATTTCTTACCCATACTATGATACAAGAAGTAATGAAGTTGCAAAAGATATGTCTAATTAAAATGTGGTGGCAATGAATAGAGATAAGGAAGCAATTCTTGATGGTCTCTTAGATAATTAAGTATCAAAGCACTCCATTGGTGATAGTTACATGTTGTCAACTATGGTCTAATACTAGACTAACAAATCTAACAAGACTCAATGAGATCAATCAATGAACCCCCAACGAATCAAAGAACCCCCCCTAATGAATGATATAGGCACTTGGTAGCAACTTGTCAATTTAGGGCCTATTTCTAGAAGTAGCATTTCTATCTATAAAACCTATAATATGATTAGAGATATGGAAAGTAGACAAAAAAAAATGCACTTCGAAAAAAAATGGAACTTGATTATGTGTTCAAATGAGCCCATACTAAGCATTTTAAGTGGCAAAAATTGGAATTTGAAAATTGTAGAAAAATTCAGGAATAGAGATCTCAAACCACCTACACCAATGTGTAGATTGTGAAATTCTACCCCAAAATAAAAAGAATTTCTCGCAAAAAGGAGTTCGTGTGAGGGTGATATCATTGTTTGGAAATTGTTGTTGCTATTGTTTTTTCTGAATTGCTATCATCACACCTCCAAAAAACAAATGGCTCTAGATTTTGCCTTAGATGTCTGATTTGGATGAAACAAAATCTGATTTGGGAGTTTCTTGAACTTTTGAATGTGAATCAAATATCTGATTTGCAATAGCAAGCACAAATCTTCACCTGCAAAAAATCTCTTCTATGGCCTAATGGCCAAAAAAAATTTGAAAAATAATGCAAATCCAAAAAAAAATAGTAGAGATGTAGATGAATAAATACAAATCTAAAAATTAAATGTACAAATCTGAAATGATCATAACAATTCTGCAAATCAGTCCTTTGGGTGCCGATTTGCAAAAAAAATTGCCTCAATTTTGATTATGCCTAGGGTAGGCAAAATTATAGTCAAAATTCACCAAGTTGACATGCTAGATGCAATTGCAAGGTCCACTTTGGCTCTAGACTCACCCAAGTACTACTATACTCTAGATCTGAGTTGAGGTGTTGAAGCAAGAAGATGGTCTTGAATGGCTATGTGAAGAGAAATTCCCCAAGAGCTCTGATACCATGTAAGAATTTGTCTTAGGGAAAAATTCACCCAAGATCGAAGAACTCAAACACAAGCACAACTATAGACCAAAAAGAGTATGATCAATATATCAGAGTATGTCCTCATGCATTACTCTATATTGTATGTGATGTACAAACACACTAGGAGTGCCTATATATAGAGGCCTCTCAAAAAGCACCTAGAATGTATGTAGAAAGAACCAAGAGATAAGATAAGCATGACAACTAAGCACATTTCTTATCCATCATTCTAGATGAGAGGATAAGAATGACAAGGTGTATCTCAAGTGGAAATGTTGTAGACACCATGTGCTTAATTAGTGTGCTAACTCCAATGTTGTAGACAACATGTGCATAAAAGAGGTGCAAACTCCTATATTGTCAACATGATAACTCACAAGAGTGCACATACTCCTAGGTGACTAATAAATAAATGATAAAAAGATGCATTAACTTAAGTAAACTTAAGAAGGTGTAAATAGTGAATACTTATTTACACCAATAGTTTACATTTAGTTCCTTACATAGACTAATTTTCATCTTAATAACCTTATCTACCATAAATAATGGAAAAATAAAAGAAGAATTCATCTCATGAGGTAATAATGAATGGAGAAACTATGAAGCTAGAACTGAATGATTGAGTGAATTCAAAGCTGGCATAATGGTTTCTAAGATGCACTGATCTTAAGGACACATTGGAGATTGAGTTCCATATTCATTCAAAATAATGGATGAAATTATTTCTTCTTATTCTTGATTAGCTATGAATGATTATCTACTTATCATCATTAATTGATGGATCAAATTGGCTTTTGAATCATCATCACCCAAGTCTAGACAAACTACTTGGTTATCTAGTAATAATGGTTGAGCAAGGGAGTATAAAGTTAGGTTTTTGGTATGAACTTCATTGGATATTTTCATCTTCCTAGATCGGAAAGCTATCTAAAAATTTGCAGTGGCTAACAATGGCCTCCCTATAATTAAAGGATATCCTCCCATATTAGCTTTTGGGTAGAGAACAACAAAATTAACTTGATAATCCTAGGAATTTAGGGTGACTATAACATCTTCTATCATCCCATCTAGTTTAATGGTAGAGCTATCAACAAGTTGAAGGATGGTGGGTGTCTCTCTAAGTCCAACAATATACAACCAAGAAAATACCTCTTTTGTGATTACATTAATAGATTCTCCTAGGTCAACCAAAGCATTTTGAACTTGGATGCCATGAATAGTGACTATAACTACAGGACTCCCAAGGTCAAAGTATTTGGGTACAACTAATTTCTCCAGCATTAAGTTAGACAACTATCTTAGGAAATTGATGGTTTTTGGATCTTTCCTGTTCCTTCTTGGCTACTTATTGCATGCTTTTTGAATAGCTTTAGTATAGGCAGGGACTTCTTTAATAACATCTAGAAATGATATTTTTACTATCATCTATTTTAGTTGATTAAGAAAATCAATGACTTCATGGTTCTCTTTAGACTAGCCTTGTTCTATCAACCTATGGGGAAATGGAGGTTCTTTGGCTATAGGAGAGGTTTATTGATTTGATTCATCTGTATGCTTAATTAGAGGATCCTCAACTTCAGTTCTTATAGGTTCTTGGAGTGTTGGTAGAGTGGTGCTTGATCTTAAATGAATATCATTCAATGAGATGGCATAGCTTTGTTATTGAGTGTAGGAAGAGTGGTGCATGATCTTAAATGAATATCATACAATGAGAGGGCATAGCTTTGTTGTTGAGTATTTTTTGGATTTAGGTTACGTTGAACTGGTAGTTGGGTCTTTTTGGAAGGAGTATTAGTGGTTACAGAAGGAGGCATTAGAGCTTGCTACTAAGTTGTTGGTACTATGGTTGGTTGGCTAGATTGGGGATTCCAATTCTAAGGTTGTTGCCCCCTACTAGGGTTTCTACCAACCCTGCTAAGGTTTTTGCCAACTATGATTTCCACTAAAACAATTATTTTGAAAAATTTTCCATTGATTATTGTTATAATAACTTTGAAGAGTATATTGTGGCATACATGGTCTTTGAACCCATGTCCTTCTTTGAGTGACATAGAGTACCTCTCCATTTCCATTAATGAATTTAAACCTAGCTGGGATTGGTTATGTCTCCATGCTTGCAATAGACTTACATCTAGAGTGTTTTTTCTTCTCTCTATAATGTGGACAATATTCAATCAACATGGCATTAGCTTCATCTTTCTTTCTTCATGCTTGCATGGTGTCCGACCAAGTGGCTACATCTTTAATGATGTCTTGATTGAAGTCTAGTAGAAAATTAGACAACTCCATCTTGGATACTCATGAACTACCATTGGACTTATGTGGTAGGTCTCTAGGTCCCCTATCTTTCTTTACAGTAGCTCTAGAATAGTGCAAGCATATAGTTTGTATCTCAGTCCAAGTCTTTTGAGTAATGTCCCCTCCTTCCATAATGTCTAGAGATTCAATGCTTCCTTTATTTACACCTTTTAGAAAAAGATTATTTTTTGACTCCTCGTTCAATTGATTTTGTGTGTTACATTGTAGGTTAAACATAAATTGAGAAGCATAGTCTTCCAATGTTTCATCATCTTTTTGGGACATCTTTAAAATGTCTTCACCCTTTAAATCTCAGCCCTTGTAGTATTCCTTATACTTTGTGAGAAATAGATTGCTCATTGTAGGCCAATCTGCTATAGCATTGGCACCCAACCACATGAACCATCTCAGAGCACCTTCTTTGAGGGTAGAAGGAAAAAAATTAAATTCGTGGGCATTAGTTGTACAGTCATAACTTCTACATAGTATATCAAACTCAAAGAGAAAGGTTTTAGGGTCTTCATTGATCAAGCCATAAAACTTAGGAAGTGCAGCAGTAGGTATATTTTTCAAATTTTGGCTACCTTTCTTGAGGAGGGGTAGGAAAGGAAAGCATTAGTTGAGGTTGAGGTTGAGCCATTCTTGGAGGAGGTACTATTAATGGTGCTTGATTTATGACAAGAGTAAGTGGATTATATTGATATTCAAGTTTAGCAAAGAGATTATTCAAATGTAAGGATTCATCAGAGGATGAGGGTATTCATTCTTGAGCAACAACGAATGGATTTTCAAAAGTTTCTTCTTCATTCTCATTGTGTGGTTCTTCAGATTTAGGAATAAAAATGTCTTCTTGAATATTACCGAGAAGAAATCTCCCAAATGGGTCTCTTCTTCTATGCATGCAATGTAATGCAAAATATAATCTAACATAATGACTTCAGGGTTGAAATTAAATTTACACCTTCCTAATAATGGCACCAAAAATGGTCAATCAGCTAAATACCTTATTAATAAAGGATTGGACATCCTTCTACATTGAATCCATGAATGAATAGAATCATCTATTTTCCTAAGTATAACATACTGACTTCATTTTATTTGTCAACCCAAGAGCATAAGCTTGAGACGTTGGCTACAAAGTATATGCTTTGATTCCTCTTTAAGTCATTACAATTACAAAAGGAAAGCAATGTTGAAGGAAATTAAGATAGAAAATGAAATGAAATTTGCATTAAAGCTTAAAGTAATGTTGTAAAAGTAAATCTATTTCAACACCTATGTTGCAACAATAGTTCAATGATTATGTTATCAATGGTTGCAAGAATAATAGAAGTTGATTTTGCAAGGAAATAAACTAAGACAAGAAATTTATTCTAACAAAGTAGTTCACTAACCAAGTGGGCCCCCTTGGATGAGTGAATAGAAAATAATTAACTCTGAAGGTGCAAACTTGAACTCTAAATTCTTTTCATTCATAATAAGAAATTACATTTGAAAACAAGATTCTACTCTATTGAACAAAACAATCTACTCTATTCCTTTTGAGAAAAACTAGGAAAAGATCAAAATCTCCTTTCAAGGTTACAACATAAATTATTTAAAGGAAATTTTTAACTCCTTACTCCTATGATTACTCCATCAATGAGGATAAATTACAAATCATAAAGTGTATAATAGAAATGCCATTAACTGTGTTTTAACTTCCCTAGAAATATAGCAACTTGAGGAAGCTATCTTTGTGTGTTGGCATAGCGTAATTCATACCATGATCTACTTCTATGGTGATTCATCAATCATTTGGTCGGCTTTCACTTAGTGTTAGAATGTTGTCCTTAATGTGTGACAAACACCTACAAAACATTAAATGTATCAACTTTGACATACATTCATTTATTTCATCATCAATATTAGAAAAGGTAACACTGGTACATTTGTGCTTGTTTTTCTACCAAAAATTTTTACCAGAGCTATGATTTCATCTTTCTTTTTTTTCATCCCCACATTGGTCAAAAATCTCCTAAGCTTTCCCAAGTTGGTTGAAATTTCAACCAACTCGGGTCATAACAAAAATTAAAAATTATATGCATTATATTATGTCATATGTTATATTTTGAGTGGCACCAAAAAAATTGGTCCTTCATTCATCTAGGTAACATTTACAATTCACAAGTAATATTGGGGCTTTTCCTGATTCAATCCCGTGGGTGTAGAAGCACCTACCTTGCCCTTGTGTAAAGTGGGATTTCAAGGACTGAGCCCTTTCTACTCATTCCCCAATACCCTTAGTTTATCTCCACTCATTCTTCCATTCATTTCATTAGTTACCCAGTGGCCCAGTAGAGCCCTTGGGGTATGCATGCAAGGGTAGACAAATGATAAAGGAAAGTCTTATTTGTAGTAGTGCTGGAAATTTCAGACCTCAAGATGTGATCAGAAGGGGTGTTCTAATAGAGGAGGTTAGTTGAACTTGACTTGAAAAATTCTCTTCCTTTGCAACTACTTCTTTAAGATGGATCCTCTTATTAATATGTGACTATCCTCATTATGACAGTCTCATAGCCTTTAATTGTTTTGTATTTTACCTTAGAAGGTCTTCAAGATCTATTTTCTACTCATTATGCATTAACATCTTTTAGGCACTCATTCCATGATTTATGACTTTAAAACCTATACCTCATTTAGTTTGATAAGAATTTTTCCTCTTAACTTTATAGTATTATATTGACAATCAAACCATCCAAAACTTTTCATCAATACAATAATGACATATTTTCTTTCTAAGAACCATTATCACCTAAACATTACCACATTTGCAAAGAAAGGGGGATCTATCTACATGAGACACATTAGTATAGAAAAAGTCTGGTTGGGGTCAATAACACCATCATTGGATGTGAATAAATTATAGTTCAAAGATACCTAGTGAAGGTTATCCATCTAGGCACAATACCATGAAGAGCAACTTTGTTTCACCAGAAGAAAATGCTACCATGGACTTCAAGAAAAAAAATAAGGAAAAATTAGTGTCTAGTCCTTGCTGAGGATAGAAATAATATAGAAAACATACTAAGTGTATGTGTTCTTGATACCTTGCATGTTATCTAGTGTTTAATAGCTCCATGAAATAGCATAAGTTTTGACAATCTTCATATAGGTTAAAGTTGTATTTGCATGGTCTTGTATTACTAGAAAATGATAACCTCTATAAAATTATTTTCAACTCCATCCATTCCAAAGTAAGTGCATTTCCATGTTCAAAAATCCCTGAAACAAAAGGAAAAAAAATTCTTATCCTATATGTGTCTTCCTATTTGGGTTTGAGTTTTCTTCCAATACAATCTTGCATTAACTATGCATAAGCACCAGTTGCCATGATATTATAGACATAGAGCTTTAGTAGATAATCAAAACCCTAACTATGTGTATTATCTCACTAAGGTTAAATTCTTCATTTATTAAACTCCTTTGAAAAAACCTACAACATGCCTTTGGCAAGACTCGAGAGAATGCATAGGTTACAATGCTTCGTTTCTGACTCTCTGAACTATTACAAAGTATGGGAATGTTGAAATGACCACATCAAGATATTTAAATGGAAAGGTAATTGGAAACTTTAGAAATTGCTAAAATAGGTTCCCAAAGATAAAACATAACATATAGGCCTTTTGATATCCATTTCCACAAGCATTGAACTAGGTTAACAAGTGCGATTCCTTCCATCTACAAGTTGCTTTGCATCAAGCCCTATTAAAAAGATGGCCAAACCTACATAATCTCTCTTTCAATGAAAGTAAAAATCAAGGAATTTGACATCTACAAGTCAAATCAAATTAACAACACACTTTAGTTTTCTTGTCACCTTCAAACTATATATATTCACCAGAGGGACTCATTATTTTCCAAAGTGAACTAACTATCTGACAGAACAAGCTTGTTAATGTGAACTAAAAAGTCCATTTTGCAAACTTGTATATCAAATTAACTTTATCCCTAAGATGCACATTTCATCATTACATGTTACAAATTGACACCAATTTTTTACCAATAATGGATTTCCCCACTTAGATTATGTGTTGTGTATATATTTATCTATATAGTTTTCCCCTTCCATCCCTAACAATAATTTAGTCATACCCAAAACCATAGCTCTATTGTTCCCTATCTCAAAAACTTGAAAGGACACTGATATATGAACAGTTAGGCACTTTTCATACTATACATATGAAGACAATAGAAAAGGTCTAGATCTCCATAGATAAAAAGAAATTTTAGAGAATAAAATAATTGAAAAAAATACTTTTTAGAAACTAAAAATTAAAACCGATCGCTCCTTTATGACTGCGGGTTTAATTTAGTCACCTTGCTATCCTACAAACCTAGCTTAATAATCACTCTACTTAAGATCACCAGTAATAGCCACGGTAATAATGTTCCTCTTTAAAATGATGGAACCAATTCCCATCTCTCAAAATAATTTTTCTTGCAACAACCTTGAAGATAAACTTAATTGTAGTGTGGCAATCAACACATACTCGAAGGTTTTCACTACTCTAATGGGTGTTCCAGCATATGAATTGATCAATCCATATGCTATTGCTAACTTTTCACTATGGTGACAGAGGAGTAATTCTTTTTCCTCCTCTTCCACATCCTTCACTGCATGTCTTGAATCAGATAAATACCTTGCCACCCTCATTTCTAAATTCAATTTCTCCAATATTGCATATATTTCCTATGTCTATGGGTGAGATCTATCTCCTACACAAAAAGAATGTACCATTCTCTGGTTTTCAATCCAACTACATCCAAGCAATTTTTCAACTCCTCTATCTTGCATCAATCTTCTTACCTTTTGAACCTTGTCCAACTTACCCATACTCAAAATCTATTTTTGACAAAGAGGAGAGTGAATGTGAAAAAGTGTCGTAAACGAGAGCTTAGTTGAAGCTAAAGTTGTGCTATCTAAGCTATAATCTTTAATAGATCTTCCTATTACCAAATCCTAAACGCAGTAATGCCTCTACTATTGATGACCATACATTTCTTCTGTACTCTAAAATTGGTACCTGAGTTGACACAAAATTTTCTAGTTGTTAAAGCTCTGGTAGAGGAACAAGATGCTTGAGTATTCACTTGAGTCATTCCTGCTGACAAAAATACAAATAAATATTTGTAGTGGATTTTATCGGATTGGTTTTTAATCTGCACATCTCTTTTAAGTCTTCTCTGCTTCATTTCAAAGTTACCTTCAGTGGGTCCACCTTAATGAGTACAACTGTTTATGGAACAAACTACTATTACACAGGTGGTTTGGCATATCCTATGACAATCATACCAATCTTGTGGTCTCTATTAACACGTGTGATTTCTCAAATTACTACAATGGTATATCTAAGAGCCTATGCCAACTTTGTTTTCTCACATCACTTAGCATACAAAAATATCAGCCACTATCATTCCTCTTTGTTAGGAAATTTTTATTATATTTACTAATTTGATTTTCGTTATAATAAAATTTGTGGGATAATTCTTCCATTTCCTTGTTCACTAAAACACCTTACATTCTTCAATTTGTAGGTATCTATTAATTTCTATATCATTCATCAATCTCCTCTCTATATGAGATTCTTCCAACCTACCTATTTCTACATTTAAGTTTGACAAAAGAACATAAGTTATGGCATTCTCAAATCCATCTAAAAAAGAAGACGTTTTGTAAATAATCCCAACTATATATTCTTATGTAATCTGCACATTGAAGAAACATCTCCATTGGCATTTTGATCATAAAGTTGAGAGTTTCCTCAAGATAGCCATCTTGGCCGAGGAGGTCAAGCATGCATACATAGTGCTTGGTTTTAGGCATAATGCAATAAGAGTCACTCATGCTATTGAAGTATTTAAAGCCTTCATCAGCTAAATATGTGTGACTGCATGTAAAAAAAACCCTGTGAAGCTTGCTTGGTAAGAGTATGTTCCTTAATGCTACATTTTTTCATAGAGTTTGAAAGCATCATATAAAAATCCATTGTATGCATTTCTTCTAACAATGATATTCTGCTGACATATTTTTGAAGCATTTTGTCAAGCAGTTCACATGCCCTATGTATGTATTTACATTTTTCACACATGTCTAGCAAGAAATTGGTAACAAAAACATCATAGGAAAATCCATTTTTTTTAGATATTTATATACTCTATAATAAAGCTTCTAATTTTGCATAGGCTAGTAGGATGTTGGCAAAGGTTGCAGAGTCAGATTTTACATTTGCCAATGGCATTTTCTTAAAGATATACAATGCATTTTAAAGAGATCCATTTTGTGTGTATCCTGCAACCCTGGTATTCTATGAGATGGCACCTTTATTTGACAGTCTGTGAAGCACTTCATGATTTGAGCATGTTTCCACAATTTCCATACAAGTCAATTAGGGATTTTATAGTTATAAAATCTAACAATTTCTACAATGTTAGTAGGATGCTGACAAAGGTTGCAAAGTTCTAAAGAACTAATTCGAGCACATGTTAGGAGAATATTGGCAAAGCTTGAGGAGGTTTGTATAAAATCTTGTAAGGCTTTTTAACAAAATCCATTTTGTGAATATCCTGCAATCATTGCAATATATTAGAGTACAATTGATGCTTGAATGCTGCCTTTATGACATTGACGTGAGTATCTTTAACATTGTTGAATGTTTGCCTAGCAACACGGGTTATGAGAATACTTTGCTGTATTCATTTCTTAGATAGTAAAATCTGCATGCTCAAGTATTTAATTACAGCGGTATGTTCTTCCTTAATATCTCATGGTTTTGATGATTATTAAACTTCTTTATCAAAGTTATTGAAGGCACGGCTCAATGTTGATGCAGCATCTATATATAACTAACATCATTGTTATGAAAAAGTAATTTGTATTCATGGATTGCAGCAAGTTACATGTGTTTTTGGAATAGATAACTGCATATTACCATTGTAGAACATTTGGAAGATTGAAAGGTTCTTTTTGGTTGTTTGGTTTGCGTTCTTATGTGTTCAAACACAATATCTTTGTGTCTTGTAATGGAGATCCCATGAATCAGCAATTCCTATTGTTACAAAGAATAACACAGAGAATCAGCAATTTATGGACGTGGCAGAGGTAAGTGAAGGAGTTACATGAATGTTCAAGGGTTTCTTTCAATCAGAAGATGATAAAGAAACCTTTGGGAGAGAAGGAAAGGCGGTCTATTGGAGTGTAGGAACCAGTCATGGTGGTCAGCGAGGAAACTCTCAGCAATACAGGGGTTTGACAGTTGAAAGATCTCAATAGCAGCATATCTAACTTACACGAAAATCCCTTTGGAATCCATGCTCTATCAACTTAAAGGGAGCTCTTACTCTTACTGCCAATGTTAGTTCTGATCACATTTCAGCTATGAATCTTTTCCTTCACTTCTTAAAGTATGTTTTTCTTACTCTTACTTGATATCGAGGTCCTAGAATTACTTTAGGGAATTTTTCTATATTATTAAAATGATCTTCATTATCTATCATAATTAATTTTTTGATGTGATAGCATGCTTGAACATGAGATCTTCCAATTGAAATTCAAGAAAGATCTGTGTAAATAATGGTACACCATCCATAAAGATTAATTTCAATTTTCAATCTTTCAGAAAGGTAATGTTAAAACTACCCAAGGTATCAATTCATTATGTTTGATAAATTGCATCTAGTCAAGAAATGTATACATAGCTAGAGGGTAAAGGACTTTTATCATGCTCTTCTACATACAACAAGAGATTGGCAAAGGCTTGTTCATAGAAGAAAAATACTTTGTATTCATATTTATATTGCATAGTACACATTTTTACTATTAAAATTTGCATTTGTTAATAGATGAACATATGTACATGTTAATATATTATGACTGAACTCAAGATCTAAACTCAATTTATCTCTTATAAAATATCATATTACTTAATTAATTGATGATGCACATTTAATTGCTTGATTTAAATATGTTTGAATATGTTAAATATGATTAATAATTACAAATAGATTGTTTCCTCTAATTAATATACTTTAGATATATGTGGACTCGTATGAAAAATAGTGTTAGTGTTACTATGCCATTGATTATAAGAAAGGGAAAAATAATACAAAGTAAGACAATTTGAAGGAATGAGGATAATTCCTCAAGAAATTGTCAGTTACTCAACTATCACTTAACCTATCTCTATAGATAAGTTTTGTGTTTGTAAGAGTAAAATTATTTCATTGCATGATATTTTGATCAAAATTCATTACAGATAAATTATAGTCAAAAAATATTATTGGTTTTAGAAGGAAGATACAATGACAAGGGCCATTAAGGATGGAATGGCTAAGACACCCTAGGAAAGCATAATAGTTGAAAGGGAAAACAAAAATGTGGGTCATTCCAATCTCTGTGATCCATTTTCTGTACCCACAATGTTTCACCAATCCCTTGAAGAGATTTTAATTACACAACATACCACAATGTTTCATGTTTCTACCCATAATGTTTCATTTTTTATTATTTTAATTAAATGGCTTCTGCTAAGTCTACAAGAGCTAGAGTTCCTTCAAAGAGCACTTCTAGTTAGACACCTAAGACTGTAAAAAGGATGATTTTTATTTCCTAAGATAGAGCGAAAGAGGTTTGCAAAAAGGAGGATTAGTATTTCCTACTATTGGGTCAAAGAATAGGACTAAGAGATCAATTATCTATTTTAAAGGGATTGACAAACTGGACGAATTACTAAGTATTCTAATAGAAACTTTAAATATTAATGACCTTTATATTCTTATTCACATTTTTACCTTTCTCTCATATTTTTGAGCTTACAAAAGAATTATTGTTAAGGCAAGCAAGGAAAATAATTCATATTTAGCCGCATAGCATGAGAGATGTTCCTACTGTTACACATTTTGCAACATTTCATTAAGTATATATAGATTACAATATGCTTTCTCAAGCTAACATAATGAATATGCATAGCTTTGAGTTTGATCAACTAACAATTTCAAACTTCTAAAATTTAGTCTGAGGAGATCCAAGAATTTTGCATGAAAGAAGACATAAACTTCTTAATGAAATTTACAAGAATCTCAAAATGAAGAACTTTGATTGCCAAAGGCTAATGGTTCAATGACATTGGTATTGCATAGGAGCTTTGATATAGTTGGTGTTAAATTAGAAGTAGTTGGACCTCCTATCAATGATTCCTAGAGGTTCTCCAATGTCCTGGCCATGTCTGTCTGTGAAGGTCATTCTCTTGGTGATTCACTGCTACAAAGCAAACCAACATTAATGAAAGAAATAAAACATCTATTTTCATCCATGTTTTCATTCACATCTATCAATAGCCCAACATCAACAATATTAACCACTCTCTCTAGAAAATTTGTCGCCACCCACTTTCGCAAGTTCATATCTCCCTCAAACATCTTATCGCTTGCCCTCTTATTTGTAATCATCTCTAATATTAGGATTCCAAAACTATACACATCTCCATTCATAGAAACATTCCCACCCAGCCCATACTCTGCAACCAAATTTATTTATGAGAATCTATAAAGGAAAATGACAACACCAATATAAAAGATACTCAAGAAAACAATTACCTGGAACAATATAACCTATAGATCCTCTGAGTGCAAATGTTTCTATACTTAGTAAATCTATGGGGTTTGTAACAATTAAACAGGATATGGCAAAATCATTTACAAGGGTTGTCATGTTAGTATCCAGGAGAACATTACCTAGTTTCAAATCATAGTGAACAAGCTACAGATGACAATCATATTGAAGATATTCCATGCCATGTGCTACATATATGGCAATGCTCAAACATTCACTCAATCCCAATTGACAAGATTTTTGACAATCTATTTTAGGGTACAAATGCTTTTCTAATCTTTCATTAGATGCATATTGAAGAACCAAACCTTTCAAGCTAGGGAAGTAAAATGCACTTATAATTTTGATGAGGGTATGATGTCGAATCCTCCCCAACACTTTTCATTCTTTGTTAAATCTCTTATCAGCTTTGTCATTCTACAAATTTAGTGTCTTGGGAACCACTTTTTGACATTTAGGATCTAGTCATCCCAAATTTTTAGTAAGCTCTTTATTTGTTCATTAGCATCATTTTAGAGTATATCTTTAAAAGTTTAATTTATTTTTTATTACTATTAGGGAGATGATTGGAGAAGCAATTTCAAAGGTGAAATATCCCCACTCATCTTCTAGTTTCTCCAATAAGATGAAGTGTGGTAGTGTATTTCTATTTTGGCAAAGTATTTTCTCATTTTTTATTGTTACAAGATTAATCTAAGTTAATGTTGTATGTATAAAGAGTGGGTAATTTTCAATAAGGAATTTCTATGCAATTGAATTGTAGCTTTCAATATCTTAGACATTTCCTCAAGTGCATTCCTACTAGATAGTCATTATATTTAGTAGTCACTCTAACTACTTAAACTTTACATCTACATAAATGAATAAGAGAGTGGTGGAATAGTGATCCCATTGAAGTTGAAGTTGAAGCAAATGAAATTGGAGGTGTGCCCAATATTTCAGACACTTTCATTATAAATGGACAACTAGGAGACCTCTATTCATGCTCAACATTAGGTACCCATTTTCTTTTTATTAGAAAAGGCTTTGGATTCAACTAGGTATAGCTCAATAGATTAAAAAATAGTTAATTATATATAAGTTGTCCATTTCTAACTAAACAAAATCAACATTGTGAGAAATGAAATTTGATGTATGTAGGAACATCAAGGTTGAAGTAGCACAAGGTAGGTGAATCCCCAAAGGAGATGTCCTACCCCAAACAATATCACCACACAACAGAAACACAACAGCAAGAAGCCACAATGCTTGATTTGATACCAAACTACAATAATTTGTTCATAAAATATAACTGATTACATGCAATATGCCAAGTTGTAAGGCTTTCCCAATTATGGTCAAATACAAATTAATTACAATAATAGTTTTGCAAGATCCCTCAAGATCCAATCCAAACCCAAGCTAGTCCAGATCCATGCCCTGGTAGAAACTTCCAAGATCTCAACTTGTGCTCGCAAGCCACCAAGAAACCTCCTTGTTTATAAACAATAGCCACTAGCTCTTCTCCAATTTTATCCAAGATCCAAGTGTAAATTACCTCATCTTTGGTGCTCTATCCACACACTCACAACTCCACCACAATCCTGCTATAGACTACCTCACATTTGGCACTTTGTCCACAGACTTAGGAAAACTTGCCCTTTATCTTCCTCCTTCTCTAAAAGCTTCTACTAAGAAGAAATCACACCTTCAAGCTTGATTAGAAATGCTCATATGCTTTGCTTAAATAGGCACTTTCCACCCAAGATGTTACCAACACAACCAATGTAGGATAAAAGGTCAATGCAACTACCTTTCAACAAATATTTAATTCCCACCCAAATACAACTAAGCAGCACCATATGGCCCAACAAAAACATTAAATGCATGATTTAATAAAATGTCCAAAAAGTTCTAGAATTCCATCTTAGAGACACCTTGATAAAAGGAATGACAACCATTTTTATTTATTTTCTATTTATGTCACCTATGCTCCTTGAAAATAGAAATTCTTTTTTTTCCTCCTTTTCTCTTTTTTTATTTTTCTTTTAAATTATTTTTTCTCTAATTTTCCTCACTTTCTTCTCCTCCAATTTTTTTTTAAAATTTTCCCATGAATGATGATCTTGCATCAGACTCCCTAGGTAGATAGAAAAGTGTGCCCCACACTTTCATGCCAAAACAAAGATCTACAACTATCTTCATCTTCACCAAAGGTTTCCATTTCATCAAGGAAAAGAAAACAAACATGCAAATATTATAGATCTGCATCACTCTATCAAACACTAGATCTCAACCATCCAATCAGCACGCTCACTTCCAAGAACAAACTAAACATAATGCTTCATTGAAAAACCCTCATTCACATTAGCAACTAGTGAATCCACACTAGTAAAAAAAAACTCCATATTAGCAACAATATGTAACTCCTAAGTAACATATGCCGAACTCACAACACTAGTGGTCTCATTTCTCACAACAAAATGCTCCACAATCTCCATGTTAGACTCAACTAACTGATCATGAAAACCAATCTTCATCCTAACATCAAAAAGGTTAGGAATATCTTCAACACAAACCTCTAGTTGCTCTACAAGTTCTGTACCAGACTCCACAAATTGATCAAAAAAACCAACCTCTTCCACCTTGACCTTGCTATGTCATCTTCTCTCTCAAACAAGTCTTTTAACCAGCCAAACAACTCTCTTTCAAATTGGTAGACTCTAGCTCCATAGACATCTACGAAATGTCTTCCTCATGCTATCCACATCTTGATCAACTGAACTAGTTTCAAACTGAGCAACCATCTTCTTATTTTGATCAGCCAAACTAGCTTCAACCCAAGTAGACATCTTAGAAAGATTCTTCTCCACCACATCACGAAGATTCACAATCATCTCAAGGCCTAATCCTCTCAAAGCCATCTCCCAAGATCTTTGTAAACCTTCTGCAACAAATCCTTCCCATCCTCCTTGTAACAACCTTGAATTATTTGCAAGTCAGATTGCAATCTACCACCTTGCATGAAAAATCAGTAACCACATCACAAGTCCAAGACAACAAATCTGCATGCATTCAAAAAACACTCTACGACCATGCTTTAACAAAATCAACCTTCCATCTTTGCATCCATCAATCCATCTACATGCCTTCTACAATTGCAAGTCACAACCATGATCTGTTGCCTCAAAACCAAGAGATCTAAGATTCTAAAATGAACAATACATGACCAAATCAAGATCAACTCAGATCTACTTCTCTAATCCAGTTCCTAATGCAAACTGCCACAATTCCACTAATCTATCTAGATTCTCAAGAACAACTATGCTCTGATAAACTTTGCCCAACCAATGTCCTAGTACAAACTGCCTCACACTTTTGTAATCTCTATGTATACTCAAGAACAACTGAACTCTGATACCATCTGATGTAACACAAGGTAGGAGAATCCCCAAAGGAGATGTCCTAGCACTAAGCAATATCACCACATAGCAGAAACATAATAGCAAGAAGCCACAATGCAAGATTTGATACCAAATTATAATAATTTTTCATAAAATATAACTGATTACATGCAATATGTCAGGTTGTAAGGTCTTCCTGGTTATGGCCAAATACAAAGTAATTACAATAATAGTTCTACAAGATCCCTTAAGATCCAATCCAAACCCAAGCTATTCCAAATCCACACTCTAGTAGAAATCTCCAAGATCTCAACTTGTGCTCGCAAGCCAGCAAGCAACCTCTTTTTTTCTAAATTGCAGCCACTAGCTATTCTTCAACTTTATCCAAGATCCAAGTGTAAACTACCTCATATTCGGCGCTCTATCCACACACTCACAACTTCACCACAATCTTGTTGTAGACTGCCTCACATTCGGTGCTCTATCAACAGACTCAAGAAAACTTTCCCTTTAACTTCCTCCTTCTCTCCAATCTTTTACTAAAAAGAGATCACACCTTCAAGATTGATTAGAAATGCTCATATGCCTTGCTTAAATAGGCACTTTCCACCCAAGATGTTACCGGCACAACTAATGTGGGATAAAAGGTAAATGTAACTACCTTTGAAAAAATATTTTATTCCCACCCAAATACAACTAAGCACCACTACATGGTTCAACAAATATTAAATGCATGATTTAATAAAATGTCCACAAACTTCTAGAATTCTACCTACACACCTTGATAAATGGAATGACAACCATTTTTATTTATTTTTCTATTTATGCCACCTATGCACCTCAAAAATATAAATTCTTTTTTTTCTCCCTTTCCATCTTTTATTATTTTTCTAAATTGTTTTTCCTCTAATTTTTTTCACTTTCTCTCTCCTCCATTTTTTTAAAAAAAATAGATGCAAGATGCTCGTGCATCAAAGGTTCACTATACGACATGGAAAAACATATCTTCTTCATATTTTCAATGTTGTAGTCAATAATCACCTATTTTTCAAGGGTGCATCACACAATCTCACAATGGTATCGATCGATGCCTCTTACACAAAGTCATACACAATGGAAACTCTCATGTTAACATATGCTCAGAAAACAAATGTACTTCTTATAGATAATCAAGCCAAAGCCAAATACTACATGACCACCAAAATATACACTACTCAATCTGAATCAAATATTGGCAACAACACAACAACTGCTATTTTGAGCTACATGGGTTCAAATGCATTTGCCACTTCAATCTTTCTAAACCTTCCAATTTACAATGACATTGCAACGGTGACCAACTTTACCAAATCCCTATGAATCCTAGCTTTACAAGAGCATTATGTGGATGTTCCCCAAACTATAAGTGATAGTAGTATCATAACAGTAGGACAATAGCAGCAATTGATCTTCAACAATGATATTGAAGGGTCTGAACATTACAGATCATTCTAAGAGAAACATACATTGCAGAAGTTGGAGTATTATGATGTGATTGTGCAAGGCATATGCTCAGCTCTACTATGAAGAAGTCATGCATTATTTAAAATTCAGAAAAATACTACTTTAACCCACACATTTTGGCTATTCACGGTCACACATCAAATCTTGGAAATGTATTGGAAATTTAGTTTCTCTAAAACATCTTATTTGAGTCCAAGCATCTTCCATACTCTACTTATTTTAGCATAGGTGGCATATGTTCTCATTGGCATTCAAAAAAAAACATGTTTAGCAACATGTGTATCATTACTTGTTGCAGTCATTTATTCGAGGTCTTTATGAACTTTAATTCACATAGACTCCTTCTCATTTGTTCTATCTTTTCTTTGACCTTTTATTTGTTCCATTGACTCTGATTGAGATACTTTGCTTGAATGCAATTTGATATAATAGAAAGATAATTTATGGTGATCTTTTCCCTATAATCATTGAAGATATGAGAAGATTGTAGATGTTTAGATTGTTACTAATAGAAAGAAGTGAAGTTAATGTTATGAAGTGAAATAGAGTGATTCTTTGTATATAATTTTTTTAACATGTATGGAGTTGATGCCTTGAAAAGCTATTACCAGTGGGTAGTGAGGCATTAAACATGTAATCCATGAGATTTCAGTAAGGCTTATTCAAGGTATTTTTAGAGTGTTATTTTCTAGCATAACGGGTTTTCCACTCATAAATCCATGTGTCATGGTGTGCATATATGTTTCTATTGTTTTGCAGATTGGTATATGTTTTATGTTGATTTAGTACATTATTTTAATACATGGTAACTCTAATTTTTTATGCAAAGGAAGCATTTTCTTTATACGCCACATATTCACAACCCCCCATCTCAGTGGTCAATGTATTCCAACAAACTATGGGGAAGAGATATGCCAATTTCCTCGATAATTTCTTCTAAATGACTAATGTTTCTTTTATGACTTCATGAGAGGATACAATCGAATCCTATTCCCAAGTTCATGTTAGATTTTCTTGAGCTTTATCAATAATAAATATTTTCCAAAGTTGATAGTCCTCATTTTTTTATATCACTAGGTCTCCTGACTCCTTTCTAATTGTTGTATTCCATAGGGCTTGGAGAAAATTTGTGAAATTAAACAACCAAAAACTATGTAAATTAAATAATATTATTAATGATTATGTAAAATGAAGATGTTTGAGTATCTACTAAATGTTTTTATCTCATATTTGGCAAGTACTGGTAATTTTAACATTGAGTCTCAAAATCATGTAAGCTTCAAAATCTCATTGGTATAAGAGTTGTATCTTGACACTTTGTATTTATTATAACATTGTGAATTCTACTTTATTGTTCTTTTTTTATACTCATGTCTTTCTAATGAACTTTCCTAAATCTTGTTTGCTTCTGAAAGGTTGTCGATTTTAACAAAAATGCTATTAGACGTTCCCAGTCTTTTGTTTTTTTCTACACACATTGCTTGTATTGTTCTAGGTAGAGATATATTATCAGGTATACAATCAAATTATGTTTTAATTGTAGTACTTATGTATATTTAGTGTCCTATTAAAACTTAAATATTGAATGCAATGTCACTAGAATTGGATCTTTTGTTGTAGGCAAGAAGCATTTCTACTGATAAGCTCTGACCTACCTATGCAATAGTCAATGATTGTCTATTTTCTACAAGTATGTACTTAATTTCAATTTTTCCTATTCAAGAGGCACTCTTACAATGTATAAACAAAATTCAAACAATATGATGATTGTTTAGAAAATTGTGTATCATAATGTTTATTTCTTGGTTGTAACATTTGATGCATCTTCTTTTTGACATTAGGTTTGCATTTGGATATACATAGCATAACAACATTTCTAAGTTAATTGGAAAGCTTTTCTGTGCAAGTTCACTTTTTTACCTTGTAATGAAATGTTTAGCATTCTATTACATTAAAAACAATTTATAATTATTCATGATACATGTTAAATTCTATCTCTATTATTCTTGAAAGTATCAAATTGTATTTGAAATCCTACAAAGAATCTTATATAATAGGAGGGTTTTTTCTAACTTTGATACACATGATGCCTATAGCTATGTCATTGTTTGTTGTAATTGGTTTCTTGACTTATTGAGGAATGTAATGCAATATAGCAGCATCTATCTACATTTACTTTTCCCTATTTAAAGTTGTGGCTTGAATAACATGACTTAGCATTGTTGTATTTCCTTTCACATTTTAAGCATCAATGCTATTGATGGAGGTTCTTTTTTATGCTAAGGCATTTCCTACTAGAATAAGAGGGCATAGAAAGAAGGTGCATGAGGTTTGCAATTTCTCTTTTAATCAACTTTGTGATATTTGAGATATTGCAGATGATATTTTTGTGTTTTTATAGAAAAAAAAAAAATGGAACAAAATATTTTTTTTGAGTTGGCTTGTATCCTCTGTCTTCAAAATCTACAAAATTCTGTGGTGAATTCCTTATTTTAGTGTGCAATGTTCAATTTCTTAAGTGTGTTATATGCATTCTCTTGATCACACTTGTTTATGTATTTAATTTTTGGTTAAATGTTAAAGAATTGAGTAATCTATATTTTCATATGAAAAAAATCAACATATTTCAATTTTGGCATATACTATTAGTATTTCTATGTCTCATAGTAAAACTGCTTGTCTTGTCATTTTGATTGACCTTTTTATCTCAAGATGAATGTGAATGCCTTACTAATATTTTGTCATTTCCTGTTTGAGCATGCCTATAAGCTCACTATATTCAGGAATATATTTTTGGGTTGGCTTTTACCACCCTTGTACAAATTTTGGCCAAATCATTCTATTATGGTTGTCTAAACACCTTGAGAAAGTTTCTAGTGGATATACTTTTTCCTTTCTCCTATGATTGTGTAGGTTGACCCTCTTAGCCATAGGCATCTTTCCTGACAATAGTATTTCATTGAATTCATTTGGGATCTGGTACTGCATTCATACTTTGCTCATTCTTGGAAATGGTTCCCTCGTCACTCGTGATAAGTAGCACAACAAATAGATGATAGCTCGCCCTTCAAATCACTTTCTAGGAAACCACAACAACAACTGCTATTGAACCATTCTGCAAATTATGCTAATCAAGTTTCATAGAGATGACTTTGGGGAGCCCTTGCATAGCAATTAGGATGCTTCATAGCCCTCCAATAGAAACAATGCTAATGCCAATATTCAAAATTTGGAAAATGTGTCTTTCTTAAACACCAGCACTAATTCTATTGAAGGGTCACTAGGATCTTTCATTATCAAACCTCCCATTAGCCATGATGGGTTCATAAAAAAAATTCTAGAGCACTAAGTAGCCACCTAATGCTAGATGAGGGCTCACCATTAGATCAACTACAAAATCACTGAACAGACGCACTATACAATGCTAATCACTGCCAAGCCTCTTCCAAAATTGTACAGGTCCAAGAAGATGATCTAAGAGAGAGTCCATGAGTAGGCATTTGCTAGGACATTTAATCACTATAAATTTTTTTTTAAACCTCATAGTTTGGTCAAAATTTCCACCAATTCTTGTAAGTTTTTGACCAATTCCTAAAAGTTTTCTATGAAGAATTGGTCAAAATTTTCAGCAATTCTTGAAAGTTTTCAACTAAACATTGGTGGAAATTTTGACCAATTCTTGAAATTTTTCCACCAAGAATTGGTCAAAATTTTGACCATTTCTTGACATTTTTTTACCAATATTTGGTCAAAATTTTGACAAAAATGGAAAATTAGAGTTAGCAGAGACAAAAAAATTTTGACGAGAAATATTAACACAAACTATTTGGTCAAAATTTTGACCAAAATTCATTGAAAATTGAGTCCAAATTTACTAGTATAATATTCATATTATCACTCATGCAAATCCTATGACTGCAGGAAGGAACCTACCCAAACATAGCATGGATGAGGAAATATTTATCAACATGTAATATCCTTCATTAAACCATATAAAAAACATAGATTCAAGTGAACATAACATAGTTTATCAATCTATACTTCAATCTCCATGTCTTAACATATAGATAGCATATTCATAAAATATAAGCTCTTTTCCTTAAACCATAGAGTGTTAAACTATTTCTTGCAAGATAACATTTTTTTAAAAAAAAGATAAAATGTTTTCAAAATAATGCCCTTTTAGAGGCTCATCACCCACTTTAGAAGAGTGAAAATCAGTAATTAGTTGCAATTGGTAGTTTTTCCCAAATTGGGTTTCCATGTTAAATCTTGGTGTCACTTTTTTTTATGCTATTTCTTTTATGTGTATGAAACTATGTTAATCTTAAGGCTAATCATAGAAAAAATATTATGATTTTCATTTTCCAAGTTATTACTATTATTCATTTATTTCTAAGTTGCAACATTTGCTAGAGTAAATCGAGTGCATTTGTGTTTGTCAAGTTACAAAAAAATACAATTTAATTAAAGTTTTCATGTGTATTGACATCTAAGGGATCTAGGGTTAATTTTTGTAGTAACTTATTCACCCCTCCCCTCTCAAATACTCCTCTTATATTTCCAACACCATCTCGAATGTTCCTTTTGAGATTACAAATCCAATGTATGCTAGCTATTCTTGCATAAAACTGCATTTCTCCAAATTATTCATCTACTTTTCTTATTTTAGCCGCCTTAACACCAATTCTAGATGTTTCAAATGCTCCTCTTTTGTGTTTTTGAAAACTAAAATGTCATCTAGATATACTTGTACACTATATTTGTGTCACACTCTAAACCATTCTATCCAAGTGATTCCATGAGTTTAGAATTCTTGGATGCCGGCTTAGAGCTCCCTATCCATATAGTGCAAGAGAGTATGATTCAAATATGAGGGCTCTTAGATGAGACTTAGAGACACTATTCTTTCTAGTAAGCCATGTAATAGGAGGTTCCAAAGATAAGATGCAAGAATGCAATTGTCTACAAGGACTTCTTTAAGGATGCAATGCAAATGTAGATTAAGCTATATAAAAATGAAAAATGCAACTATAGTGATAAGAATGAAAGTGTTACAAATCCAATTATTAACCTATATGATTTAAGCTATTGCAAAAGAGAACTAAACTACATGGAACTATACTAAAATGCCATATGATCTTAAGCTAGTACATGATGGATGAGAGAATGACACAAGGGATGAGAAGTTCTCCACAAAGCTCCAAGGAAATCTATTAAAAAACATGTAGCATAGAAATACTCAAAAGTTGGATGGATCCCTTGATAAGGGGAGAGCTCTTTCTTTTAAATTCATACAGATGATAGAGATCAAGGTCAACATGATGGAAGATCAAGGGTGGAGTTTTAAAATGAGGTTGATCCGTGCACACACAAGTCAACCAATAAAATAGAAGTTGACTTTTCATATAAGACAAAAGTCACAAAGCCTTTTCCTTTAATTTGAAAAATACAAAAATGACTATGTGTGCACTTTAAGTGGGTTAGAAGAATGGGGTCTTTTATTTAATTGAAAGAGGATATGTTATTTTAATCAAATAATGAACTTAGGATAGTATAGTAAAATTATATGTTATAATTAATTTAATTTATTATTAACAATTTGGTCTAGGTAAATAATTAATTAAATTAGCCAAAATATTGAGAAGGTGGCTAATAGTCTAGATGACCATTTTTAGGTGATTACATTTTCCCCTCTTTGACTAATGTTTGTTTGAAATGGGAACACATAACATCAAAGAAATAGAAGCCAAGTAGGCAACAATAGATGGAAAGATCTTATTTTGAAGAACAAAATGTAGAAAAAGATATCAAATCTTGAATGTACAGCCTGATAGTGGTAGTACTAAACGCTTGGAAAGAGACGATGTCAACACTCAAGAAGAATGTTCACACCAAGAAAAGAAGATAGATTGAAAGAAAATGAAAAGATCAAACATTTTCTCCTAAGAAATAGATAGTTTTAGCAAGCGATGATAGAATATTTCTGCACCCTCAAGATTAAAATTGAAATGAGGTAAGGGAGATGTAGATTCAAGCTAGATATGAGTAAATTGAAATATAGTAGAGTCCAAGACGATAGATAGATGATTAGAACCAAAGAGTGACCATAAGGAAATGATAGAATGCCCCAATTTGACTAGAGTTGACCACAAAGGATAAAGCATTAAATAGAGTTCAAAACAAGTAGAAAGGTGATTTTAGACATGAAAAAGTGAAATGAAGAAGATATGAAGAAATGAAGATTCCTTAGTGATGATTCAAAGATTGGACCTCAAGAGGTCAATTGATTGCATACAAGAAGGTACAATTTTTGAAATGCAATTTTGACTATCAAGATGAACTCGAATTTTTATTACAATATTGAAAATGGATCTAGGATGTTGAAATTGTGTAAGAGATCAAAAGGTTATATAGATGTGATGATAATATTTAAAAGAGATGAAGTGAAGCATCAAGAAGATGAAAATACATGATCAAGAAGAAGATGAAGAAGATATAAAAGAAATTAGCTAACATGTCCAAAAAAGATGAAGAGAGAGCTCTCCAAATATGTAGGAATGCTAGGTTAAGCAAGAAAATGAACCTAAAAATGAAAACTACTATGCAAAGTGGTTTACTAGAAGGAAACACATAATATTTAGACTCTAATTTCATCATTGAGTGTTTATTAGGGACATCATGAGATCATGCAACCATCACTAGTATAACTATGAGGATTCAAATATGATCTATATTAGATATGAATGTGCAAATCCAATCTAAGCATCGAAGACATGTAAGTCAAGATGGCTACATGATGAGATTCCCTAAGATTAACATAGCAAGATTATACCTATATCTAGGCATAAGCGTGAGGATAACCCCCAAGTGCAGACTTCTGAAAATATTCAAGGATAATACATTGTATGTCAAAGTGTCAAGTAGGACAAGCTTGAATGCTCTACACACTATAGATGAACAAAACATGCCCACAAGTAGAAAGAAAGTAAAACATGCCCCATGCCCCTAGTGTTCTAGTCTATTACATCCTTTAAAGATTATTAGGGAGGGAACACATAACAAAGAAATCATCATAGATAGTACACAAAGAAGATAAATTTCATCATAGCTCTATTGGTTAAATGTTTAAGAGTGTGTTTAAGTCAGTTGGCTATTTCTTCAAGACTTGAAACTAATAGTGAGAAATATCACAGCATCAAAGACTGTAGGTAGACTATCTAAAAAGTGTTGAGAAACGCTTGATGTCAAGGAGGGTAGTGTTGAGAAACTATAGTGCCTACCCCTAGTTTATATTTCTATTACCATTGTCAAACTCTTTTAGGACAGTTTTATGCTTGATGATTAGTACCATTATTCTTGAGATTATTAGATATCGTTTCATATTTGGTTGATTTTATGATGAGATTACTTGTTACTCTATACTACATGTATGCATGATGATTATTATAGTGATTTTAGTTATTGATGATGATTAGTTAGATGGATTACCATATGTGTTTTCTTATGGATACTTACCCCATACTATATGTGTATGGTGTGCATGTATGTTTTCTTTATGTATGACATTTCTGATGTGGCTAAGGAAGGGAGGTGTAGTCACCTACTAGTCAGGGTCTACAAGATGCACCACTTACTGCCATTTCTGTTTAGTTTAGAATATTGTATTTGTACATGCGTGGATTTTATGAAGATTATAGGTACCAAGTATTGACTTCCCTAAATTGCTAGGATGAGCATACCCTATTGCATTATCTCAATGGTAAGAGAGGGGAGATAAATTCTTAAGTTCAAATCCTAAACTTTTAACCCATTTATCTTAGAAAATTAGGACAAGTATCTGAGTTGATTACCTTCTAAATGTGTAGAATGATGTTATTTTGTGATTATAACCTTTTAATTTGATCTTGTATGTATTTTTCTATGATGGGTTTGCATATTTTGTCCTATAAGTCTTTGGTGTTT
The DNA here is from genome assembly GCA_028749045.1 of Cupressus sempervirens. NCBI lineage: Eukaryota > Viridiplantae > Streptophyta > Pinopsida > Cupressales > Cupressaceae > Cupressus > Cupressus sempervirens. The sequence continues at coordinate 112,808,614 of CM053789.1, read as the reverse complement.
TCCTATTAATTAAGTCAAATTAAATGATTAAATTAATGATTTAATTTAATGGAAAATTATTATGGTATTTTTAATATTTAGTTATATTAAATTAAGTGGGAAATTAATTAATAAAAATAATTAAATATAAATATAAATCTTATAAGTTTAATTTTAGAACGTGATAATATTCATTTAATTTAATAATAATATATTTAGAGTTATTTTTAAATAAATGCTAAATACTATTATTATTTAAGTTAATAAATATTTTATCAATTTACATTTCAAAAATAAATTAAAAAGTAAAAAATATATTAATTGATTCAAAATTTTAAGATTGCATAATGTGTGCATGAGACTAAAATTTAATAAATTAATTAAAAAGGAGAAGTGATATTAAATAAAGTTATTTTATAATTTATTAAATGTGCATGAAAAAGATAAAGAAAAGATAATAAAGAGTTAATTTCTGGTGAGCAAGGAGTCCTCTTGGGTGATTGCACAATTGATGCCTTGATTTTAGGAGAGAACTCCTTATCACCAATTTTTTTAGGTGTAGCATTTTTAGCATCAGAATTTGGGTAGATTCTTGTGATTAATTTGCACAGTTAATTATGCTATTTCTTTTTCTATCTTCTTCGTGACTATGGTATGGTGATCTAAATATTTCTTTGTAACGAATACTTTAATTTGAGATCTAGGGTATGCAAGTGGGTTTCTTCTATATACAGGATGATTGAGATATCATTAGAATCCTTATACAAGTAGATTTAAAAAGTGAAAATTAAACAGGGAGGGTTGGAAAACAAATAAAATAAAGTTGATTTGGTGTGGGGAAAAATGATTATTTATTTTAATATTAAAAAATATAATACAAAAAAAAATTAATAAAATATATATTTGGTGGGGGAGGTAGGGCCTCCACACACCCACCTCCCACATCCCCATAGTCAACATCGACCAAGCTATTGTCATACGTACTATGACAGCAGTGCTACTGTAGGCCCTACAATAGTAGGAGCCTAGATGACCACCATTAAGGCAAAGCTCATAGGCTTTATAAATATATGTAGAGTTATATGTTTTATATTATTAAAAAAAATTATACAAATTTTGTTATTATTTAATAATTTTATTTATAAGTTTTAATATTAATTTTATTAATAAGTTTTAATATTAATTTAATTATTAAGTTTTAATATCAATTTAATTATTATTTAATAATTTTTATTAATAAGTTTAATAATTAATTTAATTATTAAATATATTTATTGATAATTAATTAGATATTCATTAGAGTCTCAGATTTATTTAATTATTATTAATAAATCTGATTTTGATAAAATTGCAAATAATTAAATTTAAAATCAATGATAACTATTTTAATAATTTAAATAGATAAATAATTACCCTTTCATTATTTTTAGAAAATTGATTTAAAATATAATTGGAGGGGGGGGGGGGGAGGGGGAGCGAGGGGTTGTAATTCTATATTTTATTCGAATAAATGAATGGGTTAACTTGTAGGGTAAAATGAGAATCTTATATACTTGAAAACATAAATTAAATGAAAACTAAAGCCTTACATTTAACTCAACAATATATTTTCAAAATCAATCCAAACTATGAAACCTACACTTTATTTTCTATATGTTGTCTATATTTTGGGTTTGGGTTGACTAGGGTTTTGACCAATTCTAGGATGTCTACAGAGGCTTCGATGTTTTGTGATTGTGGCATTATGCTTAATTGATCTTTGATCTTGTAAACTCAGCCATAGTAATGCGTCTAGTATGCTTTATGATGAGTTTGTATTTATTGTTCGTAATTGCTTTCCAATGTTCTTGTGTGAAGCTAAGGTAAATGTATGATATATTTGACTTAACCATTTTGAGTCTTCGATTAGTACTTTTGGGATGCATTCCAATTGCTTGTGGAGAACTGATGTGTTATTGTGAATTATCTTTTGATGCTTTCTAGTCACTAGTATAGGGCTAAGGTGAAATTTGTGATTCTTTGATTTATACTTTTATGAGCCTAGGGTAGGTAATCTATATGTTAAGTTGGGAAGTGGCTTGCAATGGATGTTGGGGCCCAAAGTGTCTGCCAGGGTAACCCATTGTAAGTAATTTAATAAGTGATAACATTTCATTATTTTGATTTAAAATGAATTAACAAGATATGTGTACCATAGAAAGTCACTAAGGGGCTAGAGGATTAAAAGACTACCCAGGTAACCTTAGAGTTGACTCATTAGTATGCCTTGTCAATACAAGAGGATACTAGTGCCACATAGGGTCACTAGGGGGCCAGAGGATTAAAACACTAGCTGGATAAACTTAGTGTTGATTCATGTGATGACACTTGCCCACTAGTAGTATAGATTTCCTATGTGTCTGTGTTTGCCTTTGGGTCTAGATGTTGATTTATCTTGGAACCTTTGAGCTAGATTACTTTTAGGTTTTCTTGGACTTAGAGATTACTTTTGATATTTGGATTGATATCTTGTTTGGGACTTGAGACTATTTCCTCAGCACAGTGGGAGTGGGCCGTTTTGGGTTAGCATACGGTCCGGTGGTAGTGATTTTTCTACTCTTACCATTGACATTCATCTGTTGATACCATGGCTGGAGTTTCCTTGTCTATGTTTCCTTTCATTCTATTCTTGTGTATTATGATAGATAGTTATATGTTTATGATGGATGATTTCACTTATTGTATTGTGCTTTGTGTCATGGATCCGAAAGGGATAATGTAATCTATTTTTATAAATGTATATTATTTTAGCCTTTCATACCCTAGGACATGTATAGTGGATGATTAAGCAAGTGAAAGTGATTCTCAAGGACTTGACTCCTCAAGAGTACCCAAGCTAGGGAAAGATAGCCATATAAAGAAAGTTTTGGATAAGTAATGGAAGCAATCAAGATAGTGTATAGGATAAGTGGTGAAGCCAACAAGTTCAAGATAACATATGGCATAAGTAGTGGAAGACAATAAGCAAGATAGCATGAAAGTGTGTAATCCAAGAGGTTAGACATGTCAAGAGGGCCTAAGAGCCATGTTCTCCTTTGTGTCATCAACACCAAGGGATCAACTAGATAGGGTAGTGATGGGATAGAACAATAAGAATGAAACTAGATATGAAGGCTATAAGTGGACAATAAAGCATAATATGGAAGCACATGGATAAGATAGCCAATATGCAAGGATAACACAACATTTTCAAGATAAAAGAGGAAGAGGGAATGGATGGATAATGGAAGAATTATGCATGACTTTTACCAGATTTTCATTATGGTACTTATCCAAAGTGCTACAAGAAGTGGTTTCCACCATAGGATAGATTTATTTCTCTTTACTTTTTCTACCAAGGTGCCACAAGAAGTGGTTTTCACCAAGGCACGTTTTCTTTTTCTTTTCTTTTAACTTTTTTCTTTTTGGATTTTTAGAAAGAGCTCAAGCTTTGTCAATTTAGATATTGCTCCTATAGGAACTATACATCATGATAAGCTAATACATAGATAAGTATTCTTAAAGATGTTGATAGGGTGAAGGAAGAGAGATGGTAGTAGGATAAGTATATGGAGGATAAGAATTCATGTCTTGGAAGAGCTAAATGAGAATGGATAGTAAGTAAGTGTAATCATTTGAGGATTTCATGAGGGTAGGTGACATATTATGCAAGATCAACATTGACACACACCTTGAAGGGTTGTGAAATGATGGATTAATCATGGAGGAAATAGCTTTAGGTTTAGATGTATAAAGTGGTAGAGTTATCTTGGAGGAAGATGGAGTATAAGGATTTGAAAGCTTTTGAGGAAGATGTTTAGAAGAAGATGGAGTGGAAGCTTTTGGAAGCTTGAATGTCAACTTTGAAGTATTTTCAATACTCAATTCCTTTAAGAGAGACTTGGGAATCCATATATATTTAGAGTCTTCATTGGATGATTTAGAGTCCATTTCTTTAGTAATGGATTTAGGAACCCATACTTTCTTTGGTTTAGCTCTTTGAGTAGCCGACCTTTGCGGTATCTTTTGTGCATTTTCTTTCTCAATATTCACACGTCGATTAGAGAAGACATGGTGAACTTATGAAGATGGATTCATGCATTTGTGTTTGAGTTGATCATCTAAATTACTTCCAAAAGACTTGGGACTTATGGATGAATAAGGCAATGAGCTAGAAGTGGAAACTGGAGATGAACAAACATAAGGTCCTAATATGGAAGGAAGTTCTAAAGGCATTAGCTTAGATGGAAAAGGATGAAGGATAGACTTAGGAGATGCAAATGGATATTGGAAAGGGATAACTTGATGCGTCTTTAGAGGGAGAAACATAGTCAAACTCATCAATAGACTCGTGAGTAGCTTTGATAGGAGAAATGTCTTTGATAGGATCATCTGAAACTTGAGCATAACTTGAAGTGGATATGGAGAAGTAGAACATGAGGGGATGCTTTGATCTTGACAAGTAGTTTTGGATAGCTTAGGAAGATAGGTTTTCTCATAATTTTCAGTAAGCTCAAGGGAAATTGTGGATGTGGTGTCTTCATCATATATAGGAGGTGGATAAGATATAGGATATGGAGGGGAAAAATATTGAAAGAGATGAAAGAGTGCTTGATCTTGAGATTTCTTGACATGTATAGCTTTTTCTTTTTGAGAGTTATCTTGAAATGGAGCCATTTCTAAGGACAAGGAACTATGAAAAGAGAATGGAGTAGTTGTCAAAGTAGGCATAGTAGTGAATGAAGATTAGGGGTCTTTAGGCTTAGTAGCATGGAAAATATTTTTACAAAAGTGAAGATTAGCTTGAGTTTCTTTTAGAGGTAGCCCTTGAGGATAGGCATAGTCAATGTGCAAAGAATTATGTTCTTTATTTGATGGGGGCATGTTGAAAAGCTTTGAAGTGTTGGAAATTTCATGAGTGTTATAAGAAGTGGATATGTCAAGGATATCATCACTAGACATAGGTTCATTAATATGATCTTTCTTAAGAGAAGTATTCTCATCACATGAGTCATTAGAGTTATCAAAAATCCCATCATCAATAAGATCTTGGACTTTATGTTTCAGCTGAATGCAATCTAAAATACTATGCTTATTATGTTGATGATAAGCACAATAGATATCCAAGAATGTGATTCCATATATGAGCTAGACTTAGGCAATCTGATGAGCTTGGTGACAAGAACTGTTTGCAAAGTGTCATCATAGGAATCTTCCAAGGCAGTAAAATTCTATCACAAGTATATCTAGAGTCCTTTTGTTGTTTCTCAAGTAAATAAAAAGCTTTCATGTCTTCATCATATTGGTCAAAGATAGGATTGTCATCAAATTTTGGCATATGCTCAAGGATTTATCATTTTCTAGCTCTTTAAAAAGGCCTTTAGATCTAGTAGGTGAAGACAATTGATGTCTTCAAGTAGAGCATGAACTAGAAAGAGAATCATCTGATGATGTCATTGTTGCTTGGCCATTTTCTTAAATCTAGCATATGTTCTTGTCATGCCCTTGGTGAGACTAGTGTAAGTAGGTTTCAGGATCTCTTCAAGTTTATTGTATTGAGTGTGTAAGCTTTGCAATTCTCTAAAGAGCTCAACCAACTCAAGATCATCCAAAATTTGTTGACAAAATCACCCAAACAATAATAAAATTCAAGCCAAGGAATAGTCTTTGCTAGAAGACTATCATACAATACTTCTAAATATACCTATGTAACAATTTTCCTTTGTGCGATATTTCTACTTAATTTGGGTGATAAAACTTACTATACTAAGGTAATATAGTTCATTATTATCATGTGATATTTTTTTAGGAAAAGTGTTGCATTGAAGTACTAAAAAATCTCACACGATATTGGAAAAATATCATCTAAAATATGCGACTGTAAAAAAAGAAAATTTGGCAATAGAATGCAGAAAATGTGGAAATGTAGCAAGATGAAGAGCAGAACTAAGGCATTCTACCACATGATGGGTGCCAAAAATGTACACTATATTTGTGTCACAATCTAAACTATTTTATCCAAGTGATTCATGAGTTCAGAATGCTTGGATGTTGGCTCAAAGCTCCCTATCCATGGAGTGTAAGAGAGTATTATTTGAATATGAGGGCTCTCAGCTAAGCCTTAGAGATACTCTTCTTACTAGTAAACCATGCAATGGGAGGTTCCAAATACAAGATTCAAGAAGTAAAATTCCCATAGGAGTTCCTCAAGGATGTAATGCAAATGTAGATTAAGCAATATGAATATGCAAAATGCAGCTATAGTGAGAAGAATGAAAGTGTTACAAATCCAACTATTAAGCTAGATGATTTAAGCTATTGCAAAAGAGAACTAAACTAAATGAAACTATACTAAAATGCCATATGATCTTAAGCTAATATGTGGTGGATAAGAGAATGAGACAAGGGATGAGAAGTTCTCTACAAAGATCCAATGAAACATGTTAAAAAACCTGTAGCATAATAATACTCAAAAGATGGATTGATCCTTTGAAAAGGGGAGAGATCTTTCTTTTAAATTCATACGAACAGTAGAGATCAAGGTCAACATGATGGAAGATCAAGTATGGAGTTTGAAAATGAGTTTGATCCATGTGTACACACAAGTCAACCAATAAAATAGAAGTTGACAACTCATATAAGACAAAAGTCCCAAAGCCTTCTCTTTTAATTTGAAAAATAGAAAAAGGACTTTATGTGTGCACTTTAAGTGGATTAGAATAATGGGGTCTTTTATTTAATTAAGAGGGGACATGTTATTTTAATCAAATAATGAACTTAGGATAGTATAGTAAAACTATAGGTTATAACCAAATTAATTAATTATTAACAATTTGTTCTAGGTAAATAATTATTTAAATTAGCTAAAATACTAAGAAGGGGACTAATAATCTAGATGACTATTTTTAGGTGATTACAATATTATCACAAACTTTCTTGCAAACTCTTTGAGAATTTCACTCATGAGTCTCATAAATGTGCTAGGAGCATTAGACAATCCAAATGACATTACTTTCCACTCATATCATCATTCATTTTTTTTTAACCTTATTTTCCATTCATCCCTTGTCCTAATTCTTATTTGAATATATACACTTTTTAAATCAATTTTTGAAAAATATCTTGCTTTACCCAAAAAATCAAGTAAATCCTCTATCCTAGGCATTGAAACTTTGTACCTTATGGTGATTTCATTCAATGCTCTTGAATTTGTGCAAAGCCTCCATGTTCCCTCTTTCTTAGGTGCCAGGACTATAGGTACTACACATGGACTTAGACTCTTTCCAATCAAACTAACTTCAAGTAATTCTTTGATTTTCCTTTCTATTTTATTTTTCTATAATGGTGTTTGTTTTTATGCAACCTTGTTGGGTAAGATTGAACCTAGTATGAGATCCACGCAATGGAAGATTTCTCACATAGGTAGGAGACTTCTTGGCATTCCATCAGCTATTGTTTTCTTGTACTTGTCTATAATTGGTTTAACTTCTTCTATGCTACCTTTTGTGTCTTCTTTTCTACCACTTCCACCTTGAAGTTCCAATTTTCCATTTCTTATCTTTCTTCCTCAATATGATTTTCAACATTCACCTATAATTTATATTTTAGTATAGGAATTAGTGCAAAGAGTGGACACTTCTTTCCTTTAACTTCCTTTAGAAATTATTTCTTACCCATTACCATGATCTTAGCTTCTGTAGATTTTGTTTCTTCTTGGCTTGGTTCAGTTAGAGGTATTAGTTCCATTACCTTTCCATTCTTTGTAATGGTGTATGTGTTATTTACTCTATGATGCTATGGCTTGAGATCATATTTCCATGGTCTTCGACAAAGTAAGTGACATGCATCTATATTAATAATATCAAACAAAAATCTATCTTTGTATGCTCCAATTTGAAATTTAACCCAAGATTGTTCTTCAACTATGCTTTGTTGTCCTTTTTTTAGCCAAGACACTTTGCAATAATACATATAAGGTGTTCTTGGTAATTTAACTTCCCTACTATTTCAAGAGCTGTGAATTTTTTTGTGAACCAAATTCTACCAATACCTTGTAAACTTTTCCTCTAGACTTACAAATAATTCTGAAAATATATTTCCTTTGTGGTGATTATGCTTTTATAGGCATCTTTAGAAGTGTTCTTCTCATCATAAGGGCTTATCCTCTCATTGGATAACCATAAGTGTCTAAATATTTTTTTCAATAAGCTTCTTGTGCAAGGTGTATTCTCCATTCTCTATGAATACTAGAGGCGGACTTCACTAGAAATTTGTGTGTCATGTGACCTTCTTGGTTACAATTATAGCATCTTAATTGTTCCCTTCATTCTTCTTAGTGATTTTCCTTTGAAATTTGGTCTTCTACCTCTAAAACTTCCCCTAAAATTATCAAATCTAGTAATTTCATTATGTGTCTTGGTTTGTAGCTAAAGATTTGTTCTTCTTCCTCTAAATGTGCCTTTTCCTCTGAATGATTGTCTTCCCCTACTTCTATTTCTTTTCTCTTGTCTTCTCTTAATTTTCTCTTCCATTTTCAAAGCTAGTTGGTAACACTTAGCTACTGTGTTGGGACTCAACAACTGAAAATCCTCTTATATGTCCATTCTTAGACCATTTAGGTATCTTGCTACCTTGACACTCTCACATTCTACCAATTTTGATCTTAGACTCAATATTTTGAATTCCTTTGTATAAGTATAGATATCCATATCTCTTTCTTTGAGATTTTACCTCTATTGGTGTAACTATACTTCATAGTCTTTAGGGAGATAAGTCTCTTTCACTATAAATACCATTTACTTCCATGAACAAATTTTCTTCTTGTCTCCCTTTACTCTTTGTTCTTGTAAAAAATTCCACCAGGTAAGGGTTGCTCCTTTCATCCTAGATTTAGCCAACTTGACTTGCTATGATTCTTAAATCTTCTTACATTCAAAGTAATTCTTTAAAGCTTCAATCCATTCCAAAACTACTTCACTATCCATCTTTCCTATAAATATAGGTAACTCAGTGGATTTTCTTCCCAAAGGTTTCAAATATTTAATGAATGGCTTCTTAGTTTATAATAACTCATCCTCATCATTATCTAGGACTTCTTCTTCATCTTCTTCTTCTTTCATTTCTTTCTCTCAACCACATTTTTCATATGTTCGAACTTATTTTCTAATTATTCTAATATCCTCTTGACTTCTCTACTCTTTCTAGTAGAGCTCTTCTTGCTCCTCAAATTTTTTGGCTAGTTACGCATTGTCACCATCTTGCTTGACGCTAATGAGCACTCTCGATTAGGTATATAAAACATGTAACTTCACATAATCCAAGGACTCTCACTCTTATACCAAAAATGATGTGGAGCCTCACCTTAGAAAAATTAGGAGGAAATAAATCACTTAACTAAGTCTGCACTAAGGGGTTTGTGAACCTTTAGGATCAACTATTCCACTTAACTCAGCTTTATATCTATCTGAATCTCTTAGTACTAACTAAAGTGTAGATATGTGATAGGAACGCATTTGACTTCCTGTAGTAACATTGAATCTCTTATACAAACTTAACTTAAACCAACCAAATTTCTCTAAATTGAAATACATGGGAAACATTAAGCAACTTTAGATATCAAACTAGAAACCAAGCCATTTATCACCAACTCATCAACCAATATTAGTAAGTTTTCTAGTGTATACTACCTTTTAACATGTGTGCTTTATAGAAAATGATAATAGAAAAATTGTCGAACATGACATTCTCTGTCATTAACAAAACATCAAATTTCATTATTTGAATCACCCCTTATTAGTATCACATATTAGGTATGTGATTCCAATACTTTGGTGAATACATGAAGATGTGCACTATGTTCAAGTGCTTCCTTCTACGCAAGCACAGACAAAAACAATTCAACAAGTAAGGAAAAAAGAAAACATGGAAATATAATACATAGCCCCAGTACGATCCTAGAAAATAGATCACAGAGAGTGTAGAATACCTTCATCTACTGTCGCAACCTTCACAACAATAGGTCTTTACATTCGATGACTCAGAAATCTAATTTTATATAAGAAACTACAAAATCGAAAAAGATAGTTGAGATTCAAGGAGGACCAGACTAATGTTCTATTATGTGTTCATTAGATCATTAGCATATTCTTAGAATTTAAACTTTAAATTTTGGCAAGAAATAAAAAATCACAAATTCAAATCGAAACCAAGAAAAATTAGAAAAACTCAAAACTCTTTCAATTCTCCTTTGTTGTATATGATCCCCTTTCAGTTACATAATATTAATTTTCAATACTTTCCCCATCTCTATAGTTGGGAAGATGAAACATTAACAAAAAATAAGAATTCAAATATTAGTTTTGAATCATGAAGGGATCCTACAAGCATCATAATCAGCTGCCAACTTTTCTAGTTGTTTGAAGTTTCCTATAACCATCGATTTCCTAGTTGGCTTAATTATTTCAAACACACACAAAACACACTTAATTAAAAATGAATAAACCTAAAATGAAATTAAGTTTTTCCTAAGTGGCTATAATTAGAGAGCTTATAAGATCATTATTTCATTTATGCCACAACATCGTAGGACTTTATTACAACGTCAAAATTTAAAACATGCATAGAACATGACATCAACTTCCTTCATATTTTCTGCACCTCTTGGTGCATCATCTTGCTATGTGTTCTTGTTACACAATTCTAAAGGATTGTTTCATCCTTGTTTGTTCCTATAGCATAATCTGTTTGGTTGCTCCTTTAGCATAGAATTCAAATTAGGTTGAGTGAAAATATATCTCAACCCCATATGATTAGTTTTAACCTCAAACGACTTCTCCACTAAGAAATGTCACTACATCTATAAATCATGTACTATCTTAGTCAACTCTAAACATGTGAAACATAATTCACCTCATGTTGTTTAACATTCCTAGACTCATACGCAACAACCTGCACAAGTATAGAAGGTGCGGCCCCTTGTTTGCAAGGATTAACTTGGGCAAGAGTAAGACCATATGGTGTAACCACAACATGAAGAAACACACCCTAGCAGCCATAACATCAAATCCAACCCTTATTGGCCATAAATATTTGGAAGTTGCAGAGCCCAATGTCGTCAGAGGATGATTCCTTGGACCTAGTGTCATCAAGAGGATACCCAATCAGGCATCTAGCTCTACAAAAATGCATGTTTGCCCTAGTCATGCTCATTTTAGAGCATGAGAGTGAAGACCGAAAGGAGGAGCAAATCAGTCTTGCTCAAAATCAAGGCATTCCCATGCTAGAGAGCTTCATTGTTTTTAGCATTGGGAAGGAACTCCATGAAGCAGTGTGCTTGTTGTGCTTGCTGTTATTTTCAGCTGCCCATGTGAATTGGAAAATAAATTAGCTTGTAAGAAATGGAAGCTATTTCAGCAAGCCACTCAATTGAATTTTTTTTTTTTTTGCATTGTATATATATGTATATAGTAGAGTAGGTTTTTAGTCTTCCAAGACATGCATGAGTACAACTATTCCCTCCTAGATATAGCAAATCTTTTATTTTTTGTGGTTGCAGAGGAAAATTTTTGTGAAATTGCAAGTGAGACAATATGTTGTTATCTTTCGAGTGACTCCATACCCAATGGATTGCTTAAAGTCAATGATCTATAATTAGTAAGCAAGTGTCCCCTTTGAGTCACCTAGAATTTTGGCTATTTCACCCCCACTCGGCCTAGCATTAATAACTAATCTAAGATATTTTGAGGGGTAGATTCTTTTCAAATAGTTAACTTCATGCTAAGGTTGCTAGCTAACATTTTATATTAGATCAGTCCCTTTATTGAGAGAGTTGAATCAATTTGTTCTTTTATCAAGTTGTAGTTTGTTCTTTTGACCTTGTTAACTCATTTCTCACTTGGTTGGGCCAACTGGTTACGAGATACAATGGCTCTCATGTTTTTGTAATACATATGCTCATTGTCCTAAAAGCACAAGATTCTTACACACATTGCCTTTTTGAAATTTCTTGATGGTGCAATATCTCCATGAGACTACAAAGCCTAGAATTGTGTGAGATGCTACCACACATCATAATTCTAACATTTCCTCACTCCACAATGCTTTCTCAAGGCTCCAAAACTTGGAATTGTTCCACGTGATGGAGGGTCCCACCTCTGGTGTTTAAGTAATGCCACTATGCACTTGCGCAAATCGAAGGTTCACTAAAAGATTAATAGACTGTCATCCATTTTATCAAATGGAAAAATACGAGATGTTGCCACGTGTCACCTTTCTAACATCTCTTCACATTGTGTTGCTTCTATGACACTTTGGAGCCCATAATTTAATGAGATACTTCCACATGTCACCATTCTAGTGCTTCCTCATACTGCAGTGTTTCTTCAATGTTCTAAAACCTAAGACTATGTCACACTGCCATATGTTGCCATTCCAACATTTCCTCATTTTGCAATGTCTCCATGAGGCCTTAAAGTCTAGAACTTTGCCACATGGTGGGCATCTACTACATTCGTACTATCTATTTCCTTTGTTGGGAGAAATCTCCTCACTTTATCTCAACCATCCATTTTGAGGGGAGAATCTACATTGATGACTCTAACTTAAATATTCATTTGGAAGAAGCATATCAAAGACCTACATGTTTTCCTGAGATAGTATCTCATCTCACGAAAGTGTGAGATACTGCCAAGTGTTGCCATTGCAGCATTTCTTCATACTATGGAGTCTCCACGAGGCTCTAAAACTTGGAATTGCATGATAGTCGTTGGCTCTGGTGCATCTTGGCGATTTCCTCATTGCATCTTAACTATCCATCTCGAAGGGAGGATCTAGACATCAATAGTCACAACTTAATCTATCATTAGGGATATTTCTTGTGGCATCTAGGCCATCCATTTCAACATTTCAAAAAGAAGACATTCATCAATGGCCATCATTTTTTTTGAAGAAATTAGTTTGCCTATGAGGTCAAACCTACATTTTTCAAGCAGATAACACATCCTGTTGCCTCTTCCCATAGTTTTTCTATCATGGCATGCCATTAAGGCCAATTCTTAAATAACCAGTGACTTCTTGGGCCCTATTTGCATGATTTCATTACACTTCATGCCTCATTAATGCATATATGATCATATTTCAGTGAGTTGGTCTCTTACCACTGGGTGCAGTTGTTTTGGTTTCTTCTTGTCACTTCTAGTGGGAAAGTGCACTTCATGATTAGATTTTATTTTGATTCTTAGCTATTGCTCTCCTCTACAACTCAACTCAAGCTGGTTGGGGTTTGAACTCATTGTAAACATCAAAGCTATGCCTAAAATCTATAAAGACCATTTGTAAACATTTCTTAAGGGTTCTTCTCTATTCTTTTATGCTTGTATTTTGTAGTGCCATGATGCCCTGCAAGTATTGCTTGCCATTAATGAAATCTCATTTTTTTACCATGTCTCACATTTATTTGTATGTACAAATATCTTGCCTGATGTTTAATGCCTTCTTCTTTTCTTTCTAGTTTACATATTGTGTCAATTTTCTCCTAAATGATACATTATAAAATTCATTTTCCTTGTATTGACTCATTAGTTATGACCTATATGAGAGTCTTGGGAGATAAAAGAGTTGAGATCTATGTGTTTGAGCTCTTCATTCATGTTTTATGCATCTACCTACAAAGTTGTAACCATATTTCAATCTTGGTGCATCACCCCGCTTTCCCTTTCAGCTTTTAATTTCATTTTCTTTCTCCCATTTTCTTCCTAGCAGTAGTATAGGTGCATCATGATAGTATAGGGCTTTTCATTTAGTGTATAATAATTAGTATTTAAAAAGTGCATTTTTTACAATTGAAATAGAAAATTTTATTTTGTTTTGTTTGTATTCTTGCATGGAAACTAGAAATATTTAAATTGTCTTCCAAATACTACACATGAATATGACACAAGGATAAAGGTGACTAATGAAAGGACATAGTTTTTAAGCCGAGAGGCTTCCTACAGTGGAAGCATTCATATGTAAACTTTTGAGCGATTTTGAAAAATTTGACAGGTAGCTGAAATGAATTTGCTTCTTTATGACGAGAAGGATAGTATTTACATTTGTGAACAGTTACTTTGAAATGAACAGTCACATGGATTAGTGTGTTACATTTGTGAACAGTTACTTTGAAACGAGTAGTCACATGGATTAGTGTTTTTATAAGTCCTTATACGCATCCTATGTTTTGTTATCTGGGCGATCTAATTCACACAACCTACCTTGGCCTCCACCTTTTTTTAGCCTCTTACTGTAGGTTGTGCAGGTGTTGACAAGGGCTATGGTGTTCGGCTTTGCCCTACAGATCTTTCCCTGCACTATGTACATTGTAAACTTGCTAGCTCTCTTTCACAAGTCACATAGGTGAAATGGTTGTTGAAATATAAACCTTGTTCTTTCATTATGCCTTATATACATATTTCAATACCTAATAGTTTATGCAAGTAGAAGTATTAAGTAATTAAAGATCTTATATTTGTATTTTTTTGAACCAATTCTTCCTTAAAGGTGAGCGTTGAGGGCGCTACTTGATCCCTAAACTCGTAAGGGCATTTTTGAATTGGATTTTGAATGTGGGGTAAGTTATTTCAGATGTTGATTAATCTTTCAGTGTGTCCTAAATTTGTATTCTTGACGTGTGTTCTAAACCCTAAACTAATATCTTAGTAATAGAAAGAATGAGTAAGCAATAATTACAAGCACACATAGTATTCAAAATGATTTAGAATTTTTATAAGTAGTAATTAGTAATATGTTTTTTGATATCTATTTTATTTGAATTATCAATTTTATGAAGTGTTTAGAATTTAATTATTATAATAACAATTTAGTAAACATTAAACATTTAAAAGATCTTATTTTTCTAGTTTCAAATAGAATATTTCTATATTGACAAAATGCATTTTTATTTAGAACTTTCTATTTTTTTACACTTTAAGAAATATTTATGTGAACTATATTAAAATGTTGAAATATTCTAAAGACACAAAGTAAATATATAGAAACTTCTAATTTTTCTAATTGAAATTAAAGATGTAAAAACTTAGAAATAGTGAGAAACTTCTAATATATATTAGAAAAATGTCATTTCATATATATAGTTTCAAAAGTCTAAGAATATTTTTAAAAGTATATAGAAAACTAAGATGTTTCTATATTTTTCAGTTGGATGATGTAGTTTAGTTGCAAATACTTAAATAAAATAAAGTAAGATTATCAAATTTTTTTCATATTTACACTCATAATAAATTGTTAGAGTGGGGTTTTTGTTTCTTAAATCAAATTAGATTATGATCTCATTTGAGTTAACACTAAAGAAGCTTTCAATCCATTCTTTTAGCCTATAATAAATTTATATTATAAGATATAACAAATTCAATCCAAGAATAAGGTGAAATATATTTTTATGGGGTGGATATAGAGGGTAAATAGGGGAAAGAGATTGTGAGAGGAGGCAGAGAGAGACTTAAAGAGATTAAGGAGACATGGAGGGAGAGACATGATGTAGAGATAAATGGTAATAAAGGAGAGGATATGGTAAGTAGGGGTGGAAATAGGACAAAGGGAGAAATGTAGGAAGGTATGAGGTAGAAAGAGACAATACCAAAGGGGAGAGAGATTAGGTAGAGAGAAAGACAATAATTAGGGCATTGAATGGATGGAAATGGTGATGGGGCGAGGAATTTGGGAGGGGGGGAGAGAGGGAGATGGAGGGAGGGAGGGAGGTAGGGAGAGTAGAGAGCGGGGTGGAGTGGGAGAGTGTTTCTAGAGAAGGACAGGTGGGTAAATTATAGAAGGGGACATGTGCAAGAGAGTGTGACAAGGGGATGTGGGTGAGACATGAAGTAAACTCTACGAGAAAGAGTGAGAGATAAAGATACACAAGACAAAGAGAGAAAGTAGTAGGGGACATGATAGAGGCTATGGGGGGGATGAGAAACACAAGGTAGACATATAGAAAGAATTTGAGAGATAAAGAGATATGAGGAGGGGACATAAGAGTGAGATAAGAGGAAATATGGTGAGAGACATGTGCAAGATAGATTGTGAGAGATAAAGACACATGAGTGAGAGATACTAGGTAGATATAGAGGGTAAATAGGGGAAAGAGATTGTGAGAAGAGTGAAAGGGGAGGCTTAAAGAGATTAAGGAGGTAGGGATGCAGAGAGATGATGTAGAGATAAATGGTAACAAAGGAGAGGATGTGGTAAATAGAGGTGGAAATAGGACAAAGGGAGAATTGTAAGAAGGTATGAGGTAGAAAGAGATAATTTCGAAGGGGAGAGAGATTAGGTAGAGAGAAAGAGACTAATTAGGGCATCAAATGGATGAAAATGGTGAGGGAGGGAGAGGGGGGGGGGGGGGGGGGGGGAGGGGGAGAGAGAGAGAGAGAGAGAGAGAGAGAGGGAGGGAGGGAGGTAATTAGGGGATGGATGAAAATTAGAACAAAATATTAGATATTATATCAAATTTTGAAATAAGGTTGAAATTTATAAATTTGGAAAAATATTAAATTAATGAAGTTAAATATATAAAGTTAAAATTAAAAGAATGTTCTAAAGTAACGCTAAATTTGTTATAAGAAAGTGTTATAAAGTTAGCTTTAAAAGAAAGTTTAAGTTTACAAATAAAATCAAGCTTTATAAATTAATACAAAATATATACATATAGTGTAATTTCAAAAGGGATTTGTGGGTGTGGGTGTGTTGGGTGGGTGTGGGTGTGGTTGTGTGTGTGGCAGTGGCTATGGTTTTGGATGTGTGTTTTTGTGTGGGTGTGGCTGTGTGTGTGTGTGTGTGTGTGTGTGTGTGAGAGAGAGAGAGAGAGAGAGAGAGAGAGAGAGTGGGGGGGGGGGGGGGGCGGGAGGGGGGAATATGGGGAGTGGGGAGGGTCTACAATATGAGGAGGGGGTGGAGTGTGAAGTGAAGGAAGGTTGGGTAAATTATAGATGGGAACATGTGAGAGAGAGTGTGACAAGGGGATGAGGGCGAGGCATGAAGTAAATAGTATGAGAGAGAGTGAGAGATAAAGATACATGACACAAAGAGAGCAGGTAGTAGGGGACATGATAGAGGCTGTGGGGGGGGGGGGGGGGGGGCATGAGAGACACAAGGTGTGTGTGTGTGTGTGTGTGTGTGTGTGTGTGTGTGTGTGTATATATATATATATATATATAGAGAGAGAGAGAGAGAGAGAGAGAGGAGGAGGGGACATGAGAGTGAGATAAGAGGAAATGTGGTGAGAGACATGTGTAAGAGAGATTGTGAGAGATAAAGATACATGAGTGAGAGATATGGGGTAGATATAGAGGGTAAATAGGGGGAAAAGATTATGAGAGGAGGCAGAGAGATGATGTAGAGATAAATGGTAATAAAGGAGAGGATATGGTAACTAGGGGTGGAAATAAGACAAAGGGAAAAATTAATGTCTTTCATTTTGCATCACGAATGCGACTAGCTTATATATGTCTACACACACACACACACACACACACACACACACACACACACACATGTACGCACGTACGTACATAAGCCGAGAGATATCCTTCTCGAGGCATCTATTTTCATTATCTCACTCAATGCAATAGGCGTGTTTAAAGGATATCTCTCGGCTTATTTTATATATATATATATAGAAGCTAGTTTAAGCTTGGTAGGAATTTTTCATTCTTTTATTTTTATTAAAAGTTTAAAACAACCAACCAAAAAATAAAGAATAATGTAAAATGATAAAATAAATATAGAATTTCATTGTAAAGATAAACATGCTAGAAATATTAAGAAACCAACTTATCTTTTTTGAAATAGAATAAGAAATATTAGATGAAAATATATATCTTTACCATTATAAACATAAACTAACTATTGAATAAAATAAAAATTAATCATATATATAACACTCAAGCATAATTTTTTAAATATTGAAAATATTGTTAATATTCTAATTTATTGTATAAATATTTTTAAAATTAAAAATAAATATTTCACCATTGCCTAACTTACCATGATGACAGCCTGACACCTTTGACGTTCCACTCCAACCGGCTTCTCCCTCCAACGGCCACCTTGTTTTATTGTTTTTGACAATTATTGAGAATATGTTTGTTGCTTTGTTTAAAGAGCCCACCGTTCATCTTCTCATCACATGTCATATTCATCATTCCAAATTTGTCTTATTCATCATTCGAAATTTCCCCATAATATCTTAGCTGTCTTATTCCCTCTCAGCCATCAGTCTTCCAAAATGACATTTTCTTTGCAAACCGGTAAAAATTATCCAAAGCAATAGATGGATATCTTAAGATCTAAAAATTATCAGAATTAAAAAAATTTATAGCTTTTCTTAACAAAAATGGCATTTGAGAGAGAGTATGGTCCTTTCTTTGTCGTAATGATGCGAATGGCGATGATAATGGCATCTCGAACAAGCGTTGCTGCCGCGAGAGACACCGACATTACACACCCTGGTAACCTGCATCAACTCTTATTATGATGTTTTTATTTATAAACGTCACTTATAAAAGGATATCTATATAAATGTACATATTTTGTAAAAGCTTGTTGAATTTCAAAGATATAGCTGAAAAAGAATTTTTCAACTATATCTTTTAATTTTAATATGGGAGAGTAAGGGGAGAAATTGTTGAAATATGCGGTGTGTTTGATTGGACCAGAGACGGAGGAGACAATGGTGATGATATCAGTACGGTGATGATAACAAGAAGTGTGCGAGGAAGAATTTTGTGGTGATGATATTGTAAAATGATTAATACCAATAAAGTGAAAAGTAAGATAAATATGCCTGTTAATGTCGAAGCACAAATTAAAATGGTTGTCTATAGCTCTCCAATGACCGCTAGAGGGAGGGCTTGAACCTCCGACCTTGTGGTTAACAGCCACACGCTCTAACCAACTGAGCTACTCCAGCAGACATTTTAAAATCTTTTTATGTCATAATATCACAGCAGATAATTTTTTAGTAGCTTTAAACAAGGTGGGTTACAATCATTTACAATCTGGATGCTTTTTAACAGAAAGCAACTCCTTATGTCCTGATTCTAATTTACAATTTTAGGAAAGTTATTAATGTTTAAATTTTTTATCAAGATTATTCAAAGGCTGATCTTGTATCCCTTGGCTCTTTTTTTGTAAATTGTAATCTAAGTATATTTTATCAATAGAAAAGAACTATTCATCAAAAAAAATTAAAAAAATCTATCAAAATATAATGAACGTGAAGATTTAAGATCATAAATCTATTTCTTACTACAGTAATATCAATATATTGTCCACATAGAAAGTTATAATAATATGATGATTGTTTTTAATTGAAGAATACAAAATGATTAGATTTAGATCTTATAAATCTCAACTTCAAAATATTTGAATTAAAATTTTGATAACAATTCTAGAAACAATTAAAGACCATATAGAGTTTGTTGAATCTACAAGCTAGCAATTTCTTAATTTTTACAGATAATATTCAAGATACAACATAGATTTCTTTTTCTGAATCACTACTTTGAAAATCTATCCAGATTTTTGCTTGATTAATCTTGAGATTAGAAAAACTGCTATAAATGTTATAAAAAGAATTCAAATAGATGTTAGTATGACAACTAAACAAACAAATAGCATTAAAGTACAATCAATTTTCTTAACTGAAGATTATCCCCTTATTACAAATCAAGATAAAAATGATAATGACATCACACATGTGGATATTATAATTCATTAATATTTTTGTTTTTTCATACTACATGGTTCGTAGGATTTTCCCTGACAATCATTTGAACATAGGTATAGGAATTGGGAAGTTGTGTGCAAGGATTTGCCCTGACAATCATTTATGCTAATGTTTCATTTTCATGTCTAAAAAGTAGTATGAAGGGAAGTCTAGGTATCTTACTTCAATTTAACATTCAATAGATATCCATCAATCACAAAACATCTTTGATGTGGTTACGATTTGAATTGTGGGGATTTTCTATGCCGTTCATTGCAAATTTAATAGACACAAACTAAGAATTGCAAAATCCTTATTGGCAAGCCCTCATCTAACCAAAATAAAATCCAAATTTTACTCTATCTAAGAGAAGGCTATCAAAATTGGTGACACCAAATCTAGAAATTAATTGCCAAAATATTTCCAAAGAAGTAAGGTCAACTTTGCTACCATATCCTACTAACATGTCCATCTTCACATCAAGTGTCTAGACAAATTACCACTAGGTTGATGTCTTCATGGACAGTACAATCATGGGTTTGGATCCACAATTGTCCTGGCAAAAAGGCATATTCTCTTACACATTTTGAGTTCAATTTCACATTCATATTTATACATCTTTAATAACTTTGTATTGTATTAAAGAGAACTTGCTTGCATGATATAATTTGGAGTTGATATTAGCATTCCATCTGATTTTTTTATATTATTAAATTAAATTCATTAGCTTCAACTCACCACTAAACAATTAAAGATGTGAAGTATCCCAGACATACAATAAATATAAATGATACAAATAATCTAAAAGTTTAAGTTTTCCTCTAAAAATAGAAAAAAAATCTAATTCCAAGAACCATGAAGGATCTATAGATTCTAAAATGATCTATGTGTTACATTAAATGTTGACTTATAGAGAAATATTTGACCATAATCCATAAAATAAGAAACTGTAAATGTGTGTTAGTCATGTAAATTCCAAATAAAGTCTGGAAACATATTCATTATTGCATCATGTGATCACCACATATACATATCACCCTAGAAAAATGAATTAAATAAACTAGAATATAAAGTGGAACAATGCTCAAATTTCTACTTCAAAGATGTCTGCTACGATAAGTTTATTAGACACTGTGTGTAATGTGAGCTGTGTATATATTAAAGATTTGCTACACGGCAAGGGGTCCTTAAAGATTTTCCTACTTAGGATTGATTAAAAAAAACTGGGGAAGAAAGTCTTGTGTTTAGCGGAGTGTTTCGCCTTTCCTCTGGGCATTTTCAGAAATCTATAATAGCAATACTTTTGCACCGAAAAAAACCTACAAAACTTCATAAAGATAAATCACTTCAATAAGAAGAAGTAGCCTAATCCATTGGAATATTATCAAAATAATTATAATTTGTGCTAATTATAGCGGGAAAAATGACAACTATCATTTGAAGAAAACAGCTATAAATTTTAAACAGTAATTTTTAGATTAACTTCAATTATAGTAAAACTCTATTGAGAAAAAACAATACAATCGGAATTTGAAGCAGTTAGATATTCTGGGTAAAATTGTTAAAAGGAAAGAGATTGTTGGAAAAGGTTTTACAGAGGATATTTGTCAAATTGTAAGAAATCATGAGATCCTTAAACTGTTGCTAAATCAAAGGTTAAACAAAAACAAGTTTGACATATAAACAAAATATTTTTCACAATTATCTATGGATGAACTAATGGGTTCATTGTTGTCACATGAGTCTAAAGTTAACAAAAATAACAATTCAAGAATGCTTTCAAAGCTCATACTTCATTAAGAGGAAGAGGATGACCAAATTTTAGAGGCATAGCTGGATAAGTGAATACAGATCAAGGAGGAAGGACAAATCAACCGAATCAAAATTTCTCATTTGTCTAATGAATCCAAAATGAAACAAGCAAATCTAGATAGTCATGGTGCAGATTATTCAGATGTATTAGATAATAATACATGTATTGTCGCACAAGAAAGTTGTAAGGATGTAGGGTTTTTAGATAGTCGTTGTAGTAACCACATGAATGGAAATAAGGAATTATTGTCTAACTTGGATGATTATGTGAAATCTGAGATAAAATTGGGGAATGATAGTATAGTGACTTTAATGGGGAAAGGTGTTATTCATGTATTAGCTAAAAATGGAAAAACAATGTTTATCCTTAATGTTTGCTATGTGCATACATTAATGCATAATCTTGTGAGTATTGATCAATTAACTAAGAAAGCATATAAAGTTATTTTTAAGGATAATGCATGCATAATTTTAGATGGAAATTCTAGAGACAGGCTAATTGCCAAAATTGAGATGAGCAAGAAAAGGATATATCCTCTTGAGATCCATTGTATTCAAGGAATGACAGAAGTTAACTTCAATGCAAAAGCCCTAGATAAGACATGGTTGTGTCATTTGAGGTATGGACACCTTCATTTTGGTGGCTTGAGTTTATTTTAGAAGAAGAATATGCTTAATGGTTTTCCTCTTATTACAACACCTACTAATTCTTGTGAAAGTTGTGTAATGACAAACAACACAGAGAAAGTTTTCTTGTAGGAAGTTCAATTAGAACAAGATATTTTTTGGAGTTGATTCATACTTGTATATGTGGTCCTATGCAAACCCCATCTTTGGGAGGAAGGTTATATTTGTTAATATTTATTGATGATTTGAGTAGGAAAACCTAGAGCTATTTCCTAAAGGAGATATTAGAGGCTTTCAATAAGTTTTGATATTAAAATTAATGGTGGAAAATAAAAGTGGATTATTCATCAAAGTATCAAATGTATCAATAGTTCTAATGATTTTTTGGATTTTTGCAAATATCATGGGATCAAGAAAAAATCTACAACTAGATACACATCACAATAGAATGGTGTAGCAGAGAGGAAAATTAGAACCATAATGGACATGGCAAAGAGTATGTTGAATGCAAATAATTTATCTAATGAATTTTGGGTTGAAGTGTTGCATGTGCAGTAGATATCCTAAATAAAAGTTCTATAAAGAACGTGAAAGATAGAGTCCCGCAAGAAGCATGAAATGGTATGAAATACTATGTATCTCATTTTAGATTTTTTGGTTGTATTGCATATGTTTTGGTTCAAAATAAATAAAGAAGAAAATTGGATGATAAGAGTGAAAAATATATTATTGGTTATAATAAGGATTCAAAATCTTACAGATTATATAACCCTATTTCGATGAAGATGATTACAAGTAGGTATTTCATATTTAAGGATGAAGAAGCACATGGGATGCAAATATGGACAAGGTAATAAAAAATGGAGCACCAATACCCAATGAAGAGGAACAAGAAGAGAAAGTGGATCAGCCAAATCAAGTAGGACCAAGCATTCCACAAAGGAATTATGTAGAAGTTCAACCATCAACTTATGAAAATAAGAAAACTCAAAGTGTAAGTAATACATCTTCAACAAGAAGAGGTAGAAAGATGAGAATTTCGAAAAATATTTATGATCAAGAAGAAGAGAGTTTAGTTTTTGGTTCATATTTTTGCATTTTTCTCTTGTGATCCATTGTGTTTTGAAGAAGCAATTAAGGAGGAACATTGGACCAAAGCCATGGAAGAAGAAATTGAATCCATTTAAAATAATGATACATGGGAGCTTGTATATCTACCTAAAGATAAGGATTGTATTGGAGTTAAATGAGTTTTTTAAACCAAATTTAATGTGCAATGCGAAGTTGAAAGGTATAAAGCTAGATTGGTAGCAAAGGAAATTTTACAACAATATGGTGTAGATTATAATGAAACTTTTTCTCCAGTTGCTAGACTTGATATAGTTAGAATGGTTTTAGCTATAGCTGCACAAAATGGTTGGAAAGTTTTTCAAATGGATGTGAAATCAACTTTTTTCAATGGTTTTCTTGATGAAGAAGTTTATATTCCACAACCATGAGGTTATGAGGTACATGGAAATGAAACTAAAGTATACAAATTGAAGGTTCTTTATGGTTTAAATCAAGCCCCTAGGGCTTGGTATAAGAGAATTAATTCATTCATGACAAGTAATGGTTTTTGCAGGAGTCTTGATGATCTCACCTTTACACAGATCAACAAAGAAGGTTAATTTTAATTGTATGCTTATATGTTGATGAATTAATTTTCTTTTTATATAGACATGTTTATGAAATCAATGATAGATCAATTTGAAATGACTGATTTGGGTTTGATGAGATATTTTCTGTGTATTGAAGTTATTCAATCTAATAAAGGGATTTTCATTTGACAAACAAAGTATGCCAAAGATGTCTTGAGAAGATTCAATATGTTGAATCGTAATCCAACACCAACAATGATTTTAATAGGAACAAAGCTTCACAAAAATGATTTTGGGTCATATGTTGATTCAACTCTATTTGTTGAAGAAACTTGTTGGGAGTTTGATGTATTTCATAGCTGCAAAGCCTAGTATTGTATATGGTGTTATGTTGATCTCAAGATTCATGGAGTCACCAAAAGACTCACATTGGCAAGTTGGAAAAAAGATACTCTGACTTTTTGCAAGGACAAAAAAATGGAATTTTGTAGTCCAAAGTTAACAATTTTGATTTGATTGATTATTTTGATAGTGATTTTGTAGGTAATATTGATGATAGAAGGAGCACTTTTGGATATCTTTCATTGTTGTATAGGTGCAATCTCATGGGCATTAAAGAAGCAACCAATGGTAATGATTTCACTAACAGTCATTGAATATGTAGCAGTCATACTAGTAGTATGTCAAGAAACTTGCATGAGGAGGATTTTGAAGGATCTAATATAAGAACAAGAGAAGTCAACACAAATTTTCTGTGACAATAAATCTGTTAGTGCACTTTCAAAGAACTATGTTTTTCACAAAAGAAGCAAGCACATTGATGTGAGATTTCATTTCATTAGAAAACTGATTCACAGTCGAAAAATTCATCTTGATTGAAGAAATTAAAAACAAATGATAGAAAGCATTAAATTCTTTTACATGCATCGTTTCTCAAACAATTTTTTCATTCATTGCTTTTAACTGACAGTTCTCATCAACCAAATAAAGAAGACTTTGTGTGCATGTTTGAACATGTCGTAGTTATAAATTGATAGATTTAATAATGCATTTACCTTCGCATGTAATGAGGACATCTAAAATTATGAAAATTCAATTTTAATGGTAGTTATAATAAAGCGGAGACTTCCACCACTATTTTTAATCAGTCTTGGATTAGTTTTTGGTCAATCATGCATTAGTTAGGATACCATGCATTTAGAAAACGACCAAGGGTTAGTGATTTGAGAGATTCTTTAAAAGGAGACAATGTAATTCTTTTTGTTTAATGCAGAGTGAATAAAATTTTGAGTTTTATTTGTTTTATTTCTCTACTGTAGCAGCGTTCAAGTGTTTTGGTATTTGTTGTAGCAATCGTGTTTCAGATTTTCTATGATAATATAATTCTGTAGCATATGTATTTGGTGATTATTCTTTGTTCGATTTGTTCTGAGTTCTAAGGAGTCACCTGGAAGATTATCAAACGGACTGTAATATTCCATATCAGGCACTTGTATATCAGCCTGACACAGCCTCTCGGGTTTTGATCCTGCGACAAAATTCCATGCAAATCTTTTCAAGATGTATGTTTGACATTTATTATTGCATCAATGTAAAGGTAATCTTCCCTCTCACTGATGTAATATCTCATAGGTGAACTTTAACATGAAAATATGAGATACACAAAAATAAATATTGAACTACTTGAAAAATCAATGACAATAACAAGGAAAACCTAAATGCTCTCTATAGATTTTTAGATATATATTGAGTATCTTAAGTTGCAGGAGCTCAGGTGAAGCAGGAAAGAAAAGTTGACCATCACAAAAAGAAAAGTTGAGCATCACAAAACATATCGGAGGCAAAACACAAAATTCCAGTGCGAAAAACGGATTCGATAAGTTTCTGTTTAGCTCAAAACTCAAGTGTTGGAAAGTTGCGAAAAATCAAGCGAAATTTTTGAAAATCAGCACCACTTCTAGCCGCCCAGAGATAGGCCATTCCAATCATTAGGAAAATCTTTGAATGCTGTCAACTTCTAAGAAAGAGTAGTATATTTTTCCGAAAGCCTTTTGCAAGGAATATCTTCATGCCCTAATGCTTTACAATTTAGGATATCTCTCTCTTCTAATAGTTTTCCATAAACGGTTTGTTCGTGAATGAAATAGCCGTGATGATTGGGAAAGCTTCAGACAATGAAATTAATATTGGCCGTATTGAAGGATGCAGACGAATAAAATCAGGGCTATTCTTAAATATTATATATTAAGGGAGATATCAATTTTGACTATTTAACAGGAATCAAGCCTTATTGCGTAATGAACCAGTAAAATCAGATGCAACTCAATTAATTAAAATAGTGAATAAGACAGAAGAATGTAGTGGAAGATATGGTATAAATAAATAATAATATGCATTAGGGTCGGATACTTTGCATGAGGCAACTGCAATATTTCATTCGACTTTGTTAAAAGATTAAAAAAAAAAAACTAGTTTTTCAGTTGAATTTGTTATGAAGAGAGAATAGGTCCTTATTGCAATTAAAGTCACGGTAAATTTCATAATTTAATTTCCTAATAATTGTAGGAGAAAGTTATTCATAGATTCATATTGGTATGTGAAATATGGGAGCATTGAAATATTTTGTTTTACAAAGGAAGTACATGGAATTTTTTTTCGTTTTCTTTACAAAAATAATTCATACTAGATATGAGTATGTAATTTATAGGAAAGAAAATTAAATGTATATTCTTCTGTAAATTAAATTGATTTAGCAATAATTTAAATGAAGAGAACATGGCCAAAATTTTGAAATTAATAAAAAATATTTATCATTTCTTTACTATAGATTCATATATCAATAAAAAATATAAAAGTTGATAAATAAATTTAAGTCATATTATCTATGTACATAAATTTTATATATATTTACCTCAAGAGGCATTCTATACAATCACAACACAAATACCCAGCACCCAAAAAAGATTCTCCATCAAAAAAAAATTGGGAGTGGTTACAAACATCTAAATTAAATATTAAAAAAGAATTTCCAAATTAATAGCTTGCCGAAATAATAGGGCCCAAAAAGTAGGACCCAAAAAAATAGGGCCCGAAAAAATAGGGGCGAAAAAATTTCAATATGATTTTATTTTTTGTTAAATATAATTTTGCATGCACATTCATGCTTATTTTTTGTGGGGAGTGGGGGGATTTGAAACAAATTCATGGAATGTGAAGAGACGTCTGTTGGGGGATATCAGGAGCCTCTTAGAAGTTATAAAACCAAGGCTCCTCATTTCATTTTCATTTTATTTTTTTGCAAGAAAGAAGAGGTGGGGGTTATTAGAGGATTAGATTGCAGTTTTTGAATAGAAGTAGATTGAAGTTTTGGAGTAACTTTTTTGCATGTGAGATTTCTATTTTTTATTTACATTTTCATTTAGATTTAGATGTAGATGTAAATTGAAATTCAGAATTAGTTATAATATTCTACTTTGATTTAAATTTAAATTTAAATTAATTTCATTTAGATTTATAATTCTATTCATAACTATTTAGGCTTGCATTTAATAGTTTAGTCTTGCATGTTTGATTTAGATTTAGATTTGTATTCTAAATCTATTTGATTTATATATTTTATAACACTTCTCATTTACATATTTTAAATGTCAATGTTTCAAACTAGTTTTATATTTGCATGTTTCATATTAGTTTTAGATTTTCATATTTCAAAATAGTTTTGGTCTACATGTTCTAGATTTGAATGTTTCATAATAGTTTTACATTTGCATGTTTCTAAGTATTTATATTTTCATATTTCAAAGTATAATTTTATCATTAATCTGGATGAGAATGCCACCATATCAATTTAATTTGTATTTTATTAAAGTTAGTGATTTATTTAAAGTAGATGAACCATATATTTAATATATATTTTATCATTATTGAATTATTAAATAAAATGAAATTTTCAAAATAATGTTGGCCAAAATAATATTAAGCCAAAAGGATGAGGAAATAATAGGGCCCAAAAAGAAGGGCCAAAAAAAAGACCCAAAAAATAGGACTTGAAAAAATAAGGACAAAAAAATAGAATCCAAGAAAATGGGGCTGAAATAACTTAATTAAAATTTTAAATATAAAATATTTTCTTTTTGTTAAATATATTTTTGCATGCACATTCATGCTTATTTTTTGTGAGGAGTCAGAGAATCTAAAAAAAATCATGGAATGTCAAAAGACATCTATTGGGGGATATGAGGGTTCCCTCATCAATTATAAAACAAATGCTCCTCATTTCATTTTCATTTTGTGTTTTTACAGGGAGGAAGAGATAGAGATTATTGGAGTGAATTAGAGTTTTTGAAGAGTAGATTAAAGTTTAATATAGTTTAGCCTTGTATGTTTGATTTAGATTTAGGATTCAAAAACTATTTGATTTAGATATTTGATAATAAATTTCTTTTGCAGATTTTTACTATGCATGTTTCAATTTAGTTTTACATTTTCATGTTTTACATTAGTTTTAGATTCGCATATTTCAAAATACTTTTGGTTTCCATGTTTTAAATTTGTATGTTTCATAATAGTTTTATATTTGCATGTTTCAAAATATTTATATTTTTAACGTTTCATAATAAAATTTAATAATTGATGTGGATAGCAAGGTCACCTTATCAATAAAATTTGTATTTTATTAAAGTTAATGAAGAGTTAAAAATAAATGAATCATGTATCTGGTTTATATTTTGTCATTATTTAATTAGAATATATATGTGTTTATTTAAATATTTTTCATAGTATATATAGATTTTTATTAATATTTATGTTTTTAATGTTTGAAAAGTGGAAGACAATGATACCATATTTCAAATATTACAATCTAACTATTTCATTTGAAATAGTTTTGTTTTTTATTTATGTTATTTTGAACATTATTCATTTCAAAGAATTTATGTTAACTATTAATACATTTTCATTCTGACTATTTTCATATGTTGCTTTTTTTTAATAAGTTTGCAGGTTACTATATGAGTTATGGATACCCCGAATAGAGAATCAAACATTATTGGATACTAGAGCCTGACTACTTTAATGATCTCAAATGATTTCTTCGAGATTGAGTTTAACAAATGCCTATAAATAATTAAAGAGGCATGCACAACTATAACTAAATTTGTAGAGAAGCAATATTTCCAATTGACTATGTTGACGAAATGGAAGAAATGCATATGGAAGATGCATAAAAAAATTAGTGTGACACATCTACAAAAGTGCATGGGTTTCCCTCAATGATGAAAGAAGTATTTCATAATCATTGTTCAAATAAAGGTTGCAAAAGAATCCTAATCATTGAAGAACTTGATATGTACTTACACCATCACAGATTTTTTTTTTTTGTATAAAGTTCATTCTTGTCTCCAATTTCATATTTTTACTTCTAATTAGTTGTATTGGCAGTTTTATTTCCCCATTGTTCAATGTAACTTTCATGGAGAAGAGAACAGGACAAAATAAATTTATTGTTGTATCAAATTTTTTTTAGATGGATGTGGCTACTAAATATATTAATTAAGAAAGAAAACCATAAGTCTAAATAGATACCTTAATGATAGGGAGATTTATTGATTAAAATTCTTAATCATTGCAATAAAAATTGCATTAGCACTATTAAAAATTCAACAATATATAATGTTCTCACATCATCATGGAGAAATAATTTTCATAAAATTGACTCTTATATATTCTTTCACACTTTTAACATCATCTAAATTGTTGTGTTCGGACTTATAATTTCTCTTTCATGAATTAAATTTTCCACTATTCAAGTCATTTGTATAACATATATCCCAAATTTGACCATAGTTGTACTCTAGATTTTCCAACACTATACCTAAATCTCATACTTCCCTTAACCGTGTGCCTTATTTTAGTGTAAACTTATTAACCCTAACCATAACACCGAGTGTCATATAAATGAAATTGTATACCTTGGATCCTAACTTTAACTCTTACTCTATATATGATTGTACTAATCATTTAGTAAATTATATACCTTACCCTAACCCTATATGCAAAAATAACTACAAATAATGTTATATTTTTTATAAGTAAGAATATGTATACACACACCCACAAAGAGGGAGGGAGGGAGAGAGTGTGTGATAACCCCACTAAAATAATATTTAATAATTATTAAGATACAAAAAAAGTTTTATATATATAATACTTTTATTTTAAGTAAAGATAGATACATAAATAAATAAATACTATTGTACAATATATAATGATTAAAGTTATAAATGAATGAAATAATATAATTAAATAATGTTTGTGTTTAATAGATGTTATTTAAATATTTTATTATATTGTTTAAGTTAGGAGTTATTATATTATATTTTAAATGAAATTGTTGAAATGATATTAAAAATATACAAATTAATTAATATTATTATATTAACAAATAATAACCTATATTGGTATTAATAATTAATTGAAAAGATGTATCTCTTCTTATTATATCATATATAAGAGAATTAATAAACTCGGGAAGAAGGGTAGAAAGGAAATTTTAGAAAGTTAGAATATAAATTAAAGGAAAAATGTGAAATGACCAAAATGAGGTCATTACAATTGATATCAAAGCATGATCCTGCTATCGTGCAGAATATGAATAGAAAAATTTGTCATGAATTTTGATTTATGACAGCCAACTAATTGAACCCACTATTTTCATTTTATATACACATCTTGAATCATTTACCAAGAACTTGCAACTAATTTATGTATGGCAGCATCTGTCATCTGCATATCAACCCTTATATCAAATATCACTGCAATCAAGCATATTCATATATTTTGCGGTCTCATACATCATTTTGATCAACATATTCATATAACATTGTAGCAGCGATTTCATCAATTAAAGCTTCCCTTGTAGCAGCAACCTTGTCTTAAGTAACATATAATGTACGGTGGTAGAATTGAATGCAAAGAAATTGTATGCACCAAATTTTATGGTATATTGCTTCGCGCAGCACGCTGGAGCTAGGCTTTTATTTGTTTAATGGTTTGGATTCCATCAGTTGGTCGCAATTTTATTGACGGCACAGAAAAGCAAGAGCATAAGAAGCACTGCGCTTATTTTCATGCTCCCCATATTGAAGGCTGAGAGCTTTAGATGAATGGAATGCCCAAGCAAATCTTTATGTTCAACTGAATAATCAGGCTGTAAATGAAGATTGAGATGGAATATGATGCTAGGTAATAATGACCCATTTATAGAGGGAGATATAAATTTAGAGCCGCAGTAGTAATATTCATTGTTGAAATGAGGCATTCAAAGTCATGACGTAGCACCGACGGTGAAATTCAAGGAACTTTTCCTCGAAGATTTGCAAAACCCTAATTTGGAGTATTCGTGCCACTAGTAGATTATTTTATTTTACAAAAGGATTGACACCTTTTCTAAGATATTTTCTTTACTTAAAACTTATATTATTTTAGTGCAAGAAGGTTAAGTCAGACACGTGGGAGTATGAAGAAGAGTGCGTGGAAAGAGGATTATCAAGATCAAGGTAGTATCAGTAATACTGAAGTTTTCAAGTCCCCCATGCAACCCTAGATAAGAGTGTCTACGTCGCGATGGAAACAAAGCCTAATGTAGGGTCGGAAAATCCATTAACAAACACTGATATTTAAGAATAAGCGTCACAGAGAAGCAGCTAAAACCACTATCAGGTAGACATATTATGTAGAAAAAAGCAGAACCGATTGAGGAAGTGATGCCAGTTTCAGGACAGGATTTAGAAACGTGCGTGGGTTGCTACTACATTTAGGTCAATGATGTTGTAAATAATTATAATAACTTGGAGAACCACAACAAGCAGCATATACAATCATTCCTTATCGTCTTTAAGGTGATCTCATAGTAAGTAATCTGCGTTCGCAGCCAAAGGTATCTGGAGTGATTTTAGTTGCAGCTGATGCCCTTGGTTGAACTCGAGCATGAAAATTTACACTAATGATCATCTAATAATGTTCAAGACTTGCTAAGACAAGGATATTAAATCTACAAGTCAGAAAATAAACTACCGTCCATCTTGGATAATCTACGGGAGAAACCACATCAAATAATAAGAAATACATATTCATCTAAGGGATGGATTTGCATGAAAGAGTGAAGGAATGGAATCAAGCATTTTGGATCAAGAAAATCGACCTACATTTTCAAATGAATGGCTAATCCATCGGTTTGAAGGGCAAGACATGAAGAATCTCGTGCTTGACAATCTAAATATTAAGCAAGGGGAAACCCGAACTCTTAGTGAGAGTTACAATGAACATATTTGCCCACTACTAGACATTGTTGACACCCTACGTGGTCTAGGAGTAATGAGAGATGGTATTAACCTTCCAAGCATTGTTATCATTGGGGATCAATCATCTAGGAAGTCAAGTATTGCATATGAATAAGGCCAAAGCATTGAAAGAAAGAAAAGGTATGTTCATGATATGAGGTAAGTATATATAAAATGGTTTTTTCTTATATTTCAATTAATATGACATGTTATTTATTAGTTATTTGTTTGAAACAAATAAACTAGTATTATAAATTATCAATAAAATTTTTAATGATTGGAATAATAAATCTGATATATTGTACATTGTGATTATAGATAATTACATATATGTGAGCAATAGTGTTTTGTGTGACATATGTAAACCAAGTTTTTGCCTAAGTTGAAAAAAATAAAACTATAAGAGAAGTTGAGAGAAATCCCTCTTTGGTCTAAGAGAGAGACATTATTCAAAATATTAGTGTTTAAATTCATGATGGATAGGGAGTGTGCACAAGGTGAGGAGTAAATCGGTCGTGTTGGGGAAAAATGAATCCCAATATGGACTAAGGTCTGAGGGTGCCCTAAGCTGAGCATGTCCAAACTCAGAGCCATAGTAAATCTTCCGTCCACGTCAAAATTAAGCATGTTTCTAGTGGGTAGGGAGTGTGCACAAGGTCTGAGGGAGCCCCAAGTTGAGTGTGTCCAAACACAGAGCCACATTAAATCTTCCATCCATGTCAAAAATTAAGCATGTTCTTAGAGGGTAGGGAGTGTGCACAGGGGCAGGAGTAAATCGGCTGCATTGGGGTACAAGAATCCCAATATTGATTAAAAATCTAAGGGAGCCCCAAGTTAGCATGTCTAAGCTCAGAGCTGTAGTAAATCTTCCATCCACTATGGAATGATACACCCTATAATACTAATATTTATGGAAAATATGCATTTCCAATCTAGCTTTTGATTTTGATAGGGGAAAGGAGCATGACATTCATGATCAAGGTGGTAAAACATTTCCTTGCTTTTTCTTATTTCAATTTGTAAGCAAGGTTTTAACATGTATACTATGTGTCTACATCATGTCTTCATGCACCAATGTGTTTGCTTTGCGTCTTCTTCGTGTCTTCATGCATTGATGTGGCTACATCATGTTTGCATCACGTCTTCATGCATTAATGTGTCTACTTTGTGTCTTTATACATATGTTCTTGTAGATTATGAATTAATGAGGATAAATAAATTACTTGAGGATAAGAAAATTCGAGAGGGGAGGACTGTGATAACTCCACTAAAATACAAAAAAATTATATATATATATATATATATATATATATATATATATATATATATATATATAATTATAAATAACTAATAATACTTTTTTTTTAAAGTAAAGATAGATAAATAAATAAATAAATACTATTGTACAATATATAATAATTAAAGTTATAAATAAATGAAATAATATAATTAAATAATGTTTGTATTTAATAGATGTTATTGAAATATTTAATCTACCTCATAAACTTAATATTGTGAAAAAAACTAAATACTATAATCTAATAATATTAAATTTTAAAATTTAATAATATATTATTTAAGTGAGGAGTTATTATATTCTATTTTAAATGAAATATTTGAAATGATACTAAAAATATACAAATTAATTAATATTATTATATTAGCAAATAATAACCTATATTGATATTAATAATTAATTGAAAAGATGTATCTCTTCTTATTATATCATTTATAAGAGAAGTAATAAACTCAAGAAGAAGTTCAGAAAGGAAATTTTAGAAAGCTAGAATATAAATTAAAGAAAAAATGGGAAATGACCAAAAGGGGGTCATTACAGAGAGAGAGAGAGAGAGAGAGAGAGAGAGAGAGAGAGAGAGAGAGAGAGAGAGAGAGAGAGAGAGAGAGAGAGAGAGAGAGAGATTAGGGGTGTATCTAGAGAGCATAAAGGTGGAGAGAGATTAGGAGGAGTATCTAAAAAGCATGGTGAGACAGATAAGTGGGTGTATCTAGAGTCTATAGATTAGGGAGACAAATTAGGGGGTAGATCTAGAGACTAGAGAGAGAGAGAGAGAGAGAGAGAGAGAGAGAGAGAGAGAGAGAGAGAAGGTATATTTAGATAGTGGGGGGAGATATTAATGGGTGTAGTTAGAGAGAGAAAGAGAGAGAGAGAGAGAGAGAGAGAGAGAGAGAGAGAGAGAGAGAAGGGGGGGTGCGGTGTGAGGGATTACATTATTAAAAAGGTTAATAACTTGTATCACAATAGCACTAATCATGGGCACTATAATAGAACTAACCCACATTAAAATTTAATTTTTTAGTTATCCCAACACCAAGGTAAAGTGTAATAATAGCACTAACATCAGTTATAATATGATTAGTAACCCAAAAATTATCTTAACCGCAATAATAACACAAACCCTAACTCTAACTCTAACTCTATCTAGATAATTCTAATTTTAACCCTACACTAACTCTAACCCTAATAGTAACTCTATCTCTACCTTTGATTCTCCCTCTAACCCTAACCTTAACACTTTATAATCCAAAATCTAATGCTAATTCTAACCCTAACCCTAATTCTAGCCCTAACCGTAAGCCTTACTATAACTCTAATCCTAACTCTAATTCTAACTCTAATGCTAATTCTAACCCTAATTTTAACCCATATTCTAACTCTAACCCTGACTCTAACTCCAACTCTATCTCTAACCATAACCCTTCCCATACCCTACTTCTAACCCTAACTCTAACTCTAACTCTAACTCTAACCCTAACCCTAACTATAACTATAACTCTAATTGTAACCCTAACACTAATCCTAACTCTAACCTTAATCCTGCCCATAATCCCAATCCTAACACTATATATAATGCTAATCCTAACCCTAACACTATATGTAACTCTAACTCTAATCCTAACCCTAATTCTAATAAAAAACCCCATCCTAATTCTAACCCTAACTCTAACTCTAAACCTAAATCTAACGTTAACTCTAGCCCTAACCCTAAATCTAACCTTAACCGCAGATCTATCTCCAACTTTAACTCTAACTTGATCCCTAACTCTTACTCTAATTCTAACCCTAACCCTAACCCTAACCCTAGCCTCAATTCTAGCCCCAATTCTAACCCTAACACTAACACTAGCACTAAAACTAAAACTAGCACTAATTATGACCCTAACCTTAATGCTAACCATAATCCTAGCCCTAATTCTAACCCTACCTCTAACTCTAACTCATGTTCTAATTCTAATTCTAAGTCTAACTCTAGCTCAAATCCTACCTCTAAATCTAACCCTAATCCCAACCCTAATTCTAACCCTAACTTTATTTGTAACCCTAGTTCTAGCCCTAACCCTAATTGTTGTAAGGAAACTCAGGTCCATCTGAACTTCTCACTGCCCACTGGTTTCGTTAACGCATCTGCAACATTCTTCACAGTATCTACCTTTTCCAAATTTACCTTTCCATCTTCCACCATATCTCTCACAAAGTGATACTGCACATCAATGTGCTTCGTTTTGGCATGGAAAGTTGGATTCTTTGCAAGGCAAATAGCACTCTGACTGTCACACCAAATAGTAATCTATTCTACATCAACACCAACATTAGAACACAATCTCTTAAGCTAAATGACTTCCTTACAAGCATGAGTAGCAGCCATGTAGTCAACTTCTATAGTGGACAAAGCAACCACAAGTTGTTGCTTGCTCATCCAATTGATGGCACCACCAAACATTTTGAACACATTAGCACTGGTGGATCTCCTGTGGTCAATATCACCTACCCAATTTGAATCCACAAACCCATGAATACAAACTAAATGCAGAGATCCAGAAGAGTTAACATGATAACATATGGAGTAATCTGATGTACCCCTCAAATATCTGAATACTCGCTTAACTGCATCCCAATGTATCTGTCCAGGATTAGCCATAAATTGACTTAGGACTCCCACTACTTGGTCAATGTCTGGTCTAGTACAGACCATGGCATACATAAGACTGCCAACTACACTAGCATAAGGTACTCTACTCATGTCCTCCACCTCACTAGGAGATTTTGGACAATCGTCTACAGATAACTTTGTTCCCATAGGAATAGGAACACATAGTGGTCTATAATATGCCATGCTAAACCTGTCCAACACAGACTTCACATACTTACTTTGACTCAACCAAAGTTTTCTGTTAGACCTGTCTCTACCAATTTCCATACCCAAGATGTACCTAGCTGCCCCAAGATCTTTCATCTCAAACTATGCTAACAACTGAGATTTAAAATCAGAAATCATACCCTTACCTTTCCCAAATAGCAACATATCATCAACATATAATGCAACAATAAGAAGGCGATAATTTTCAATTTTGAAATAAACACAATGATCTAATTTTGATCTTACAAATCCAATTGACAACACAAAGGCATCAAACTTAAGGTACCACATCCTAGGAGATTGCTTCAAACCATAAAGGGATTTCTTTAATCTGCAAACTAAGCATTTTTTACCTTTAACAATGTAGTGCTTAGGCTGTGACATATAAATCTCTTCCTCCAAATCACCATGAAGGAAAGTTGTCTTCACATCCATTTGTTCTATCTCTAAATCAGATGATGCAGCAAGAGATAATGAAAATCTAATGGATGTCAACTTTGCAATAGGAGAGAATATTTCACTATAATCTATGCCCTCTACCTGTGAATACCCCTTTGCAACCAATCTAGCTTTGTACCTTTCAACACTGCCATCTGCACAGAATTTCTTCTTGAACACCCATTTACAACCAACAGATTTTCTCCCTTTAGGAAAAGGTACAAGGACCCATGTTTTGTTTTTCTCTAATGAAGCCATCTCATCATCCATAGCCTCAATCCAAGAACTTGCATCTTCCATGCCCAAAGCCTCTTTCACAGATCTAGGCTCATCAGTGTTAGTAATCAAAGCAAAAGTACAACTGGAATCTAACATAGAATAACCAAACCTTTCTAGTTGCTTTCTTTCTCTCGTGGATCTCCTCAAGGGCTAAGGTTGAGGTTGTTGTTCCTCTTCTTCTGAACTATCAGAGCTGCTAGAGCTCTCCTCATCATTAGACCCAACATGGTCTCTTTGTTCAGTCTTCTCAGGGGTAGGAGGCAACTGAACAACATCTTTTCCCTTTTATTTTTCATCTGGTTGTAGCACAATAGGAGAAGATGTTAGCTCTCTAAAAATAACATTTCTACTATACAACACCTTACTAGGCACAGGATCCCAAAGCTTGTATCCTTTCACACCAGCACTGTACCTAATGAAAATACATTTAACAACTTTGTTTTCCAACTTAGATCTTTTCTCCATTGGAAAATGTGCATAAGCTTCACAACCAAAAACATGAAGATGTCTAATTGAAGGCTTCTTACCAGACCACACCTCCATGGGTGTCTTACCAACAAGGGCTTATGTAGGAGATCTGTTAACCAGATAGCAAGTAGTGGCCATAGCTTCGGCCCAAAACCTTTGTTCTAAACCAGCTCCACTAAGCATACTCCAAGCCTTCTCCATTAGTGTCCTGTTCATTCTCTCTGCAACTCCATTTTTTCGTGGGGTGTAGAGAGTTGTCTTATGCCTCTCGATACCTTGTTCTTTACAGAACTATTCAAACTCTACTGAGAAAAAATCACCACCATTGTCAGTTCTCACATGCTTAATCTTCTTACTAGTTTGATTCTCTACAAGGGCTTTAAATTCCTTGAATTGACTAAAGACTTGTGTCTTACTTTTAAAGAAATAAATCCATGTCCTTCTACTATAATCATCTATGAAAGATACAGAAAATATAGACTTGGAGATTGAAGGAACTTTTATAGGACCACATACATCAGAATGAATAAGATCAAAAACATTAGAAGATTTGTGAGAACTAGAGTAAAACTGAACATGATTTTTTTTTACCATATACACAGTGTTTAGAGAAGTTGATCTCAAGATTGCAATCATTTAACCCCTTAATGAAATTTTTATTTTTCAGGGTTCTAAGACCCTTCTCACCAATGTGGCCAAATCTCATATGCCACAACATTGTCTTTCTCGCAGGAAGCTTACCTTCCAAAGTGTTTGCACCCTTAGATACACTTGTTTCACCACCATCAGAACCAGTAACCACAATCTTCTTTACTGCTTGTTTAGATGGTGGAGATGAAGTGATAGCTGCTCTCTTCTTTGAAATAGAAGAACTGTTACACTGATAAATGTCTGCATCAAGCTAAAACAAAGTACCTCTCCTAGTACCCTTAGCAAGCACCATAGCTCCTCTCATAATCTTACATCCATATTTAGAAAAAACAACTTGCACGCTTACATCATTCAACATACTTACAGATAATAGGTTTCGTGCCAAACCCGAAATATGCATAACTCCATTGATTCCCTTTACTCGTCCATCAAGAAATTTGATAGTGACCCTTCCGCATCCAACTATCTTTAGGTGAGAATCATCACCCAAGTACACCTTTCCACCATCGAACTCTTCATATTTTGAGAACCAGTTTCGATGAGAGATCATGTGAAAAGATGCACCCGAGTCAACCAACCACACATAATCAGATGCATGGGCTGCCAAAGCTACGATGAATGCATAGCCATCTTCTTGAGATTTTTCAAAACCAGAATCTGAGGCTTTCTTCTTCTTCTTAGGCTCTTTATAGTCTTTACAGAAGTGCCTAGTCTTATCACAGTTCCAACATTTTTCCTTGGACTTATTGGAAGTCTTTGACTTCCCATGGGATTTGGATCTACCCTTATTGTCAAACTTATTGTAATTTTTCTTCCCTCTTTCCATGGATCTCCCACAAACAGCAAGGGCATCTTTTTCTGAAATAGAAGCCTTTCTCCGCATCTCCTCTGATAGCAGCGAAGACAACACATCATCCATTTTGAAGGTGACTAATGTGCTTTTGAGAGCCGTCACAAGATGGTCCCATGAATCCGATAAAGAACACAAAAGTGTGTAGCAATGATCCTCCTCCTCTAACTTGACACCAGCCGATGTCAACTGTGCAGCCAGCAAATTAAATGCATTTAAATGATCCATTAAGGATCCACCTTCCTCCATTCGCAAAGAATACAACTTCTTCCTCAGGAACAACTTGTTCACCAAAGATTTGGCCTGATAAATGGCCCCAAGTCTCTCCCACAAACTATATGCAATTTTCTCATCTAGAACATTCAAAAGGATTGCATCAGTTAAACAGAGTCTTATGAGACCCTTACCTTTATGGTCTTTGAAATCCCAATCTACTTGAGCTATAGTTGCTGGTCTCATAGCACTTGTAGTCACTTCCCATAGGTCACGATCTTCCAACATGTCTTCCATCTTGAGTTTCCACAACTCGAAATTAGTGCCATTAAATTTCTCCAACTCCATTCTTCTATATGATGAACTCACCATCTCAATCTGCAAATAAGATTCAGGATGCTCTACACAAGACTCCTACTTAACTTGAGATTAGCTCAAAAAACCCTACCCAACAGCTAGGATCAAAAGTTGATCAAGCTCTGATACCACTTGTAAGGAAACTCAGGTGTGGAAATAACTTCCTACACTAATCTCATAAGGAAAGTATGATGCAAATCATATTAAAATCCTCTTCACTTACATATTCAATATCATGTAAACAACAATATTGCAGCCAACCATGCATATAGAAAATAGACAGAGAAAGGAACACATAAAACAAGGATTTTTCGGTGGGGAAAAACCATTCGATAAAACAAACCCACCCCTTCAGAACCTGCACAATGAATTATCTTCAACACAAGGTTACAATACACTTGCAATGCAAGTTCAATATCGACAACAGAAGACTCCAGTACCAACAATACACCTTTTTCGCTTCGTATCTCTTCGCAACCCTAAAAATGCTTATAACATGTGCTTCACTTTAGGGCTACTATTTGGGTAGAGTGTACAATACTCAAATATCTTAGTTGCCACATGTCTTCACCTGTCATTGAATCGTCCTAACATAGCTCTTACATGTCATAGGAATCTGTCATAGCCATTTTAGCCATGATCTCCTTACACACAATTCAAGATGTTGACACATCAACATTATTTGCAAGAAATACATTTTACAATACAAATAATAAGAATAGGAATTATACAAGGTTGAGACACCTTATTCCTAACAATTCTTACCCCTACCCTCACTCTAACTCTAACTCTAACTCAATCTGTATCTGTAATTATATTGTTAACCCTAATTCTAACCCTAACCCTAATTCTAACTCTAACTCTAATTGTAACTCTAATTCTACCCCTAATTCTAACCCTAACCTATATAACCCTAACTCTAACCCTAATTCTAACCCTAACTCCAATTGTAGGTCTAACCCTAACCTAATTATAATCCTAACTATAACTCTTATCCTAACTCTAACCCTAACTATAACTCTAACACTAATTCTTACCCTAACCCTAACCCTAACACTAATTCTAACCCTAATTCTAAATCTAATGCGAATTCTAACCCTAACCCTAATTCTTACCCTAAATCTAACTCTAACTCTAATTCTAACCCTAACTCTAACCCTAACCTTAACCATAACTCAAACCCTAAGCCTGATGCTATCCCTAACCATGATGCTAACCCTAACCCTTATTCTATCCCTAAGGTTAACATTAACAGTAATGGTAACTTTGTCCCTAACCATATATCTATGTTTGACTATAACATTTTACATTATAATATACCAAAAATAAAATTACTTTTTTAAAAATCTAAATTAAACTCCATAAATAAAATTTTAAAAATAAAAATTTGAAGCATAATTTTATAGTAACTTTATAAAATTAATTAACAATTTTATAATAATCTTATCAAAATATAAATAAAAAGTAAATCTTTTTCCTATTGTGCTGTGATTGCCACTAGCTTATATATACCTATATATATTATGGTGAGAGTAATTGTTCTCAAGGTGCCTATTTCTTTTCATAAATCTCAATTTTGATTAAAATAACCTTGGGATTAAATAAAAATAGCCACCTTGAGAATGATTACTCTCGGCGTAATATATATAGGTATATATAAGCTAGTTATGCCAAGAGGTGTTCTATACAATCACAACACAAATACCTAGTACGAGAATATGATAAAAAAAGATTCTTGAGCAATAAAAAATAGCTGGGAGCAGTTACAAACTTCTAAATTAAATATTAAAAAAGAATTTCCAAAATAATAGCTGGCCAAAATAATAAGAAGCCAAATGGAGGCCAAAATAATAGGCCTGAAATAATAGGGCCGAAAAAAGTAGGGCCGAAAAAAGAAAGACCCAAAAAAATAGGGCCCAAAATAATAGGGGTGAAATAATTTCAATATGATTTTATTTTTTGCTAAATATAATTTTGCATGCACATTCATGCTTATTTTTTGTGGAGAGTGGGAGAATTTGAAACAAATTCATGGAATGTGAAGACATGTTTTTTGGGGGATATGAGGAGCCTCTTAGAAGTAATAAAACCAAGGCTCCTCATTTTATTTTCATTTTATGGTTTTGTAAGAAAGAAGAGGTGGAGGTTATTAGAGGATTAGATTGGCATTTTTGAATAGGAGTAGATTGAAGTTTTGGATTAACTTTTTTGCAAGTGAGACTTCTATT